>CM068367.1:618771027-619371027 GCA_034769895.1 Magicicada septendecula | reverse complement strand
TTATGCGTAACACTTTACCACGCAGACGGCCATGGAAGAATGAGAGTGCAGTTGTTAATCTGGACAGTGCAGAAGGACCTGGTACGCACTGGGTTTGCTACAAGAAGCGAAACAATCGAGTTTACTACTATGATGCGTATGGTAATATGCAGCCACGTCTTGAGCTGACACAGTATTTTGGAACCGACACTGACATTTACTACAATTACGAGCGTGAACAGTCACCACACACAGTCATCTGTGGACATTTATGTTTGGACTTCTTAACGCGTGAGTGATCAGTAAGCGACAAGATGTCTTCGCTGTCGGTCACCTTAACAGGTACGAATGCTGCTGCTCTTGTATGTGACTTTTTCCCACCTCTCGAACTAACAAACGGTGAATGGTATGTAGGTCTATTGGACTTTACTACATACAACAGTATACCGAACGTGGTTGAGGGAAAAAACAATGTGTTTCCAGTACTACGGGACGGAACAACGTGGGACTTGATAACTTTACCTACAGGTGCTTATGAAATCGGTGACATAGAAGCCTTCCTGAAAAAGCAGTTAGGAGACTCAAAGATTAGTCTACGTCTTAACAACAATACACTGAAATGTGAACTGACTTGTGCACTGGATATTGACTTTCAACAAACAGTGTACGGTATCGGTGATATGTTGGGTTTCAAGGAAAAGCGTCTGCTTGAAGCGAATAAAACTCACACGTCTGACGCCACAGTTAACATTATAAAAGTGAACAGTATACTGATAAGGTGTAATATAGCGCACGGATCATACAAGAACGGTAAAAACGAACACACACTGCACTCATTCTATCCGTCAGTCGAACCAGGATTCAAAATAATTGAATCACCTACAAACGTCATATACCTACCTGTGAATGTGAGTCGTTTGGACAACGTAACATTATCTTTACACGACCAGGACGGTGACGTAATAGATTTTCGCGGCGAAGTCATCACTGTGCGTTTACATCTAAAACGACTATAGACATGGGCTTGTACTTTGTTTCTTCGCCACCGCTGCTACCACAATCGTCGGCAATAAAAGAAGAAGAAGAAGAAGAAGAAGAAGAAGAAGAAGAAGAAGAAGAAGAAGAAAGATCAGTTAGGAAACGCATCAGTACTCGTTCGAAACTGAAACGATTAACATCAGTTAACCGCCGTTTTCTGATTTCATTGGGTTTTGTTGTAAACAAGTAACATGGCGAGTAGAATATTACCTGTGGAGCAGCAACCGTTCTTTGAAGACAGTATCACACACTTTTCATTTCATTCACACGCACCGTACGCAACAACAAGATATGGAAACAATGATGAAATATGTGTGCCGATACAACAACAGGACGTCTTTACACTGCCGTCAGAAAGTTTCCTCTACATCGAAGGCAAGTTGGTTAAAAACCCTAGTGTGGCTGCAGATACTGCATTGAATGTGGAACTGGTGAACAATGCTATAGCATTTCTCTTTGAAGAGATTCGTTACGAGTTGGCCGGAGTGGTAGTGGACCATACTCGAAACGTCGGTGTTACGTCAACTATTAAAATTTTCTATCACTCAACAACAACACACGTGACGCAATGAAAAACGCGGGTTGGGTGGCGCCGACCACAAACGTATTAAAAGTAAATGATGACGGTGAATTCAACTTTTGTATTCCACTGAAAATGCTAATGGGATTCGCAGAAGACTATACACGCATCGTGCTGAACGTGAAACAAGAACTTATACTCCTACGCACATCTACCGACATAAACGCTATGGTTTTAACAAGCGGACAAACGACTGCTAATTGTGTTCTTGAACTAGATAAAGTTTACTGGAAAATGCCTTATGTACATGTAGCTAATGCGTACAGATTACCGCTGTTACGACTCATAGAGAAAGACCACCCGATAACTATGCCTTTTAGGACCTGGGAGTTGCATGAGTATCCTGCCTTACCACAGACTAAAAGGCAGAATTGGATTGTTAAGACCTCGAGTCAGCTATAAAAACCACGCTTTGTTGTGTTAGCGTTTCAGACAGCAAGAAAGAATGTACTGACGGCATACGCCGATGAATTTGATCATTGTAATGTGATCAACGCGAGACTGTTTCTAAACGACAAGTATTATCCTTACGATAATTTAAACTTGGATATTGGGAAAGACCGTTTTGCATTATTGTACAATATGTACGTCAGTTTTCAAAGTTCGTATTACCACCGTTTAGACGTCAGCCCAGTACTGACACCAGAATTATTCAAATCAAAAGCCCCGCTGTTTGTATTTGATTGTAGCAAACAAGACGATGCGCTTAAGTCTTCAGCAGTTGATGTACGTTTAGAATTTGAATCGTCAATGAATGTTCCTGCACAGACGACTGCCTACTGTATGATACTACATGATACGCTTGTAGAATATACGCCATTGTCCAACGCGGTACATAGACGTGTTTAAGTCTTATTTTATACACATTTTGTAAATACTAGTTTTAAATATATATTGTCATATTTGTAACATTATAATATTGGAGCTGTGTGTGTGTATGTATTTTTAATTTTAAAACTAGTTTAGATATATTTTAATACTTGTAACAATATAATATTGAGCTGTGTAAGTATTTTAATTGTAAAACTAGTTTAATATAATCTTGGAGCTGTGTATGTATTTTAATAAATGTATATAGTACACACTTTATTATTATTATTATTTGTATAACCCACCCTCCATAATGTATACTTACTGTAACAACATGTGTGTATAATTTATTTCGCTATACACCACTGAACCTATGTGTGTAATTATTTTGTAAACTGCAACCATTAAACAGAAGTATTGTACCACATGAAGAAGAGTGTATTGAAGATTGCTAAGCCGTTAACGTATGGATTTGTCATCTGTAACAGCACACGCACAGGTACACATGTAAGTAGTTCATTGACAACAACACACATACATAGTTAATATTTGCCAAATATATATATTTCTAAAATCATATACAGACCTCCCTAACAAGGATCAATCACACTGACTGCATTATAAAACTATTAATTAATTATTTAATACATTGAAAAATGAAGACGACGTTTGACAACGAGCGAGAGAGAGCTAAAATTATTTACTCATCACACCGACTACTCTACTCAATGTACACAGTAAGAGAGAGAGAGAGAGAGAGAGAGAGAGAGAGAGAGAGAGAGAGAGAGAGAGAGAGAGAGAGAGAGAGAGGAGAAACGGTATGAGTTCATATTTGCCAAATATATATATTTCTAAAATCATATACAGACCTCCCTAACAAGGATCAATCACACTGACTGCATTATAAAACTATTAATTAATTATTTAATACATTGAAAAATGAAGACGGCGTTTTGACAACGAGTGAGAGAGAGCTAAAATTATTTACTCATCACACCGACTACTCTACTCAATGTACACAGTAAGAGAGAGAGAGAGAGAGAGAGAGAGAGAGAGAGAGAGAGAGAGAGAGAGAGAGAGAGAGAGAGAGAGGAGAAACGGTATGAAACCTTGCACAGTTGAAACCTGCTCTACAAAACGCTTCACACTTCACACGGAGCGTTATGTTAAGAGAGAGAGAGAACACGCATGTAAGTAGTTGACAACACACACGCACACATAGTTAATATTTGTCGAATATATATAAACTTTCTAAAATCATATATACATGCACGGTAATGACCACAGAGAGGAGAAACGGTTTGAACATAACGTTTGACAACGAGAGAGAGAGAGAGCTAAAATTATTTAACCATCACACACCGACTACTCTACTCATGTACATAGTGAGAGAGAGAGAGAGAGAGAGAGGGAGAGGAGAAACGGTTTGAAAATAACGTTTTGACAACGAGAGAGAGAGAGAGAGATAGTTTTACTTACATTCAAATGTAAGAGAGAGAGAGAGAGAGTAACAATCATGATCATATAGTTTGAATTTCCCACGACAGAAGAGAAAAAAATGTTGGCAGATCTGCTCTATACACAATAATGTAAGATTGGTAACCCTGATCATATATTTTAATATATACACTATTTAACACATATTTGAATTTCCCTCCCCCCGCCACAGAAAATGTTGGCAAACCTGCTCATATAAAATATCTATACACTATAATAATAATACAAAGGTTGGTACACCTGATCATATAGATTTAATATACATTATAACACACGGCAAATTTGAACTCATGCAAAGGTTGGTAACTCTGATCATATATTTTAATATACACTATAATGCATCAAGTTGGAACCTCCCACCCACCACCACCCCCTGATATGCAAATCAGCTTTATTAAAAAAATAAAAAATGTAGATATGCAAATCAGCTTTATTAAAAAAATAAAAAATTATATTCACGGATGCAGATGGTCCATTGAACCTCATCCCACCCCCTTGATATGCAAATCAATTTAATTAAAAAAAAAAATAAAAAAATGTATTCGCGAAAATCGCGGATGCTGTGGTCCATTGGGATGCTGCGGGTCCAGCGGTGGTGGGGAGAGCGTGGGAAAAAATCTCGGACCGTGGGAAAGGCGGCATTCCTTAGTGAGTTTGAACCCTTATTTTCCCCCTACTACTGTACCTACGACGATCGAGTAGACCGTCGTAACAATATATAATCATTCTTGGATTTCCTTGTCCATGACGTGTCCGTTGATTAACAAAATATAAGTATAGGCCTATCACTACCGACTTGGAACACAAAGTTTTTTATAGGTAAAATTTTTACCTTATAGCCTGATCCAGTTTTCGTCAGAATAAGCTTATAAATAAGCGAAAACTGGTTCTCAATTGGCGATCGTTCACGACGAACTGTGTCGAACAGTACCATCTGACCCCCCGGTCGCCATCTGCCCAATCCATCTGACCCCCCGGTCGCCAGGTTTAACGCCTAATCTGCCCTCGTCAAGCAGCTTCTGCTTGACGCCAATGCCGAGCGTTGGGACTCATATTTTGAGTCTCTGAAGTCAGGCCCGAGTCTGTTTGGCAGGCTGCGAGCTGACTCACTGGCGAGAAAAGGATCCACCACCCCCTACGATCACCGAACGTGATTGCCTACTCCGCGGCCGGCAAGGCAGAGGTCTTTGCCGATACCATGGAGGACCAATTCACTGTTCACAGAGGCGTCTGTGATCCCGGCCACTCGGCCGTGGTCCCAGAATTCCCATCTGGTTATTTTTCCCGCCCTCCCACGGCCCATATTGAAGCTTTCGTCAAGGCTGCTGTGGAATCGGCCATTTGTCGACTGCAACCCAAGGACCGTATTGGCGTGGCGGCACTGCAACACGCCCAATCATGTCTCGGTTCGCTTATACACGAGCTGGTTCGGTTATACTTTCCCATCCCTTGGAAACGAGCAAAGGTTATCATGATACCAAAGCCTCGCAAGCTGCGTACAAACCCGGAAAACCATCGTTCAATATCGCTCTTGCCAGTCATCTCGAAGGTGTTCGAGCACCTCATGCATGGCCAAATTACTCCCCCACTAAATAATTTGATCCGGCGGAACAATTCGGCTTTCGCAGGCAGCATTCGACCACTCTTCAACTTGTCCGAGTTGTCACACAACTCACTGACGCCATCAATAGGAATCATTCTACAGTCGCCGTCCATCTGGACGTGAGCAAGGCCTTCGACAGAGTCTAGCACGAAGGCCTTCTGTACAAACTAGCCATATCCCCGCTCCCGTCCTCATTTGTACATCTGATGCGGTCGTATTTCTGTGACCGCACGTTTAGGATCTGCGTCGACGGGACGTACTCTTTAGTCCGCCCTGTTTGCCGCCGGCGTCCATCAAGGATCTGTCCTCGGCCCTGTTCTGTACATCGTGTACACGAACGACCTACCAGTACTGCCTGGAGTCACGCTGTCTCTATATGCGGACGACGCGATGTACCACACCAGTTCAGCAAACCTTCGTTTTGCAACTGACGTGGTGCAGCGCCAGCTCGCCTTACCACCGGCCTGGCTAAGGAAATGGCGGATGGCAATCAATACGGAGAAATCCGAGGCGATGCCTTCTCCCGTCAGCTCACTTCCCGATGCCAGACCCTCTCCCTTGAAGGGACTCCAATCGCTTGGCAAGTACTGTGAAGTACTTGGGCGTCACGCTTGATAGACGCCTAAACTTCAGAGCTCACGTGTCCAACGTGCTCCAGCGCGCCCGCGGCGTCAAAGCCAAACTATACCCATTTTTATCTAATCGAGGGGCACTGCCTGTGCGCACGAAGCTCTCGATATATCTGCTCTTTCTCAGAGCCATCCTTATGTACGCAGCGCCTGCATTTTGGACCCAGCTTGCCCCCGATAAGTGCACGCCTGGAAGCTTTCCAGTCTCGCACCTTCCGCCTTATCTCCAACTCTCCCTGGTATGTCAGAAATGATTCTATCAGGCGAGGGTTGAAGATTCCGTCGCTCGTTGGATTTGCGCAAACTCTTACGTTCAACCTCGTCGATCGAGCATCCAAATCAGCCTTTCCTCACCTCCGTCGCCTCAGTAACGATGAAGGTTAGGACTGAAAGGACGCTTCCTCTGAACTCTCTTCAGCTTCTGCTCTGGACGCAACTTCAGCTTCTTGCTGCAATCGCCCGCCTCTCCGCTGGGACGAGGAAATCAACTTTCACCAGGAAAGAAGACCCAGGAGCCGGCTGCTGCCGGTGAACTGAGTAGCTGGTAGAAGAAGCAGCTGGCAGAAGACCTTATTAGGACCACCTGACGCCGGCAAACATCTCACCGGCCAGGAAAGAAGAGGACTGCTCTGGGCTCATTGGTGAGTACCGTACATCAGTGCTTTCTCCCTAACCTGCCCACGGCTGTTAGGTAGCACTGCCCCGAGTGATCCTTGCGGGCCCCCACCAGTGGTAAGCACCGCTTGAGACACCACCGGGGTAAAGGGACCAGTGGACACCAGTCTAAGTAAGGACTGGTATCTAACGAAGCTGGTCGTTAGTCCAGCTTCTCCCGTATCGCCGTGAGAAGGGAAGCCACGTGGGTTACTCAGCTTCGGCCAGTTCCACGATCCCTGACGTCTGGCAGGGACTGCCTTGAAGTCTCTGCCCGGCGGCCACACTCGGCCAGCATGCCCACTACGGGCGACGGCACGAGTGTCGAGTCGCTCGCTTTCGCCTTGCCCCACGCGGACGACTCGCCTGATTCGCCTCGAGCGATGGAAACGGACGAGCTTCCTCACCCGTTACCTCCCCTCCCGGTGGAAGAGCCGAACGAATACGTGACCGTTGGTCCGCGTAGACGGGGTTAAGAAGCCGAGGAGAAAACATTCCACTGAGTTCGCATCCTCTCGGACCTCGGCCATGGACATCGGTCCTTCTCAGGGCCAACAGGCCGCGGTACCGACTACTTCGGGGGCAGCTCCGGCTCCCTCCGCTGTTGGTCGCACGCCGCCCCTGTTCGTCCACGGGGTGTCCAATGTCGCCGCCTTATACAGGCGGCTGATCGCGGCCCATGGAATGTCAGCCGACAAACTTGACCTTAAGTTGCTTGGCGGTGACACGGTCAAGGTTGTCGTCCGTCGGCTCGAGGACCACCGCTTAGTCGAGTCCTTCTTGCAGGCTAATAACCTCCAATACCATACCTTCTCTCCCCGTCTCGTCAAGCCCTTGTCTGTAATTCTGCGTGGGCTTGAGGCGCATACTGATCCACAGGAGATCCTCTTGGAACTCTGAGACCTCGGTTACCCGGTGCAGGCAATTTTCCGCCTGTTCACTAACTCTGAGAACCGAGTCCCTCTCCCAATCGTCCGTCTCCACCTCGAGAAGGGCGAGGCCGCAGACAAGATCTTCCACCTGACGCGGCTGTTTGGCTTCCGCGTCAGGGTTGAATCCAGTCGCCCCCCGGGCAAACTAGCGCAATGCCATCGGTGCCAGAGTTTCGGCCACCATACCGACGTCTGTCGCAGTGCCCACGGCCTGCCTACGTTGTTCCTTGGGACTTTCCACGCAGGCCTGCACTGTGGCAGACAAGTCGCAATACCGCTGCATCAATTGTAGCGAAGGCCATGCAGCCAACTACAGTAATTGCCTGGTATATAGGGCGGAGCTCCTCAAGCGAAAGCCGCAGGGGCCCTCCCAAATCCGAGGCAGCCCCCAACACAGAAAAAGCCTAAAGTTCAGGCTAAGCCGACACCAAAGGCACCACCGGCACGGCGTGAGCCCTCCACGGCTCCACCTCCAGCCCCTATCAAGGCACAAAACGATCCGCGTCGCCTTCCGAAGCAGAGACACGCCCTGTAGCCACTATCTCGGTAATGGAGCCGGAGAATCAACGCTCCACCTCCGCGGAACCACCAACTCCCGCCTCTGAACCTGAGGTAGCCTCGCCACCACTGCCACCTCCGCGTTATCCGCGAGCAGACAAAACTAAGCCAAAAATCAAAGGGATAACCACACCGGATGCTCGGCCCCGAGCTCCTGCCTGCCCACAGCCCAAGAAAAGTCCTGCTTCCCGGTACAAGACCGACGAAGCGCAGCAGCGTACTTTTCCTGTCGCAAATTCAAATTCGGCTGCCCCTGGTCCTGTAGCTTCCACCAACACGACCCGATCTGCCGTTAAGCCTGGTCGCTCTTATGCGGCCACAGTTTCCAGGCAAACCGCCCAGTCCGTCACTTCCGATGACGCACAGTTTGTCCGCGACTTTCTGTCCGGCTACGACCTCAAGAAAGTCGCATCCACTTTCAGGTCCATCCGTGACCGCCTGGAAACTGCTGACCCAACCGAGAGGTTCATGCTCTTGGTGGAAGCTTGTTCTGTCTTAGGTCTTCTATGAATCGAGCCCTTAGACAAGACCTCTCGCTCGTAGCCTGGAATGCTAACTCCATCGGTTCCAAGTATTCCGACCTTCTGGAATTCCTGGCTCGGTTTAAACCCGACGTACTTCTCCTCACAGAAACCCACCTGACCCAGGCGAACCGGTTTCGATTACCGAATTACGTGGTCTATCGGATGACCGAGTTGGCCGACAAGGAGGCGGCACGGCGATCGCGATGAGGACCTCTATAGGTCATCACCGTGTCGTTTTGCCGCAGCGCACTAACCTAGAGGCCACCGCCATTGAGATCCACGGAGCTCTTGGCGGCGTCCTCGTGGTTTCAGCATACAAACCCCCTCGCGCTGAACTCCTTGTCGGCGACCTGGACGTCATCTCCGATTCCCACCGAAATGTACTTTTGGCCGGCATCTGAACTGCAAGCATCGCGTTTGGAATAGTCGCTTGACTACTCCGAACGGGAAGCGCTTGCTCAGATATGTAGAATCGCGTCGGGCGATGGTGAATTGGTCCAGCGCAACCCACGTTCTTTCCGACGCTACCTAACGCGGCTCCCGATGTTCTGGATATTGCGGTGACCCAAGGAATTGTCTGTCCGGTCGAGGTATTCTCGCTTGCGGAGCTGACATCCGACCACAACCCCATCTTGGTCCACGTCGCTACCCAGCACGCCTATGCACGGTACGAGAAGAAGGTAATCGATTCGGACCGCTACGGCCCGGCTCTGTGCCGTAGACTGCCGGCCAGCGGGCCCACTCGATTCCGTTCGCCTCCTAGACGAAGCAGTAGCGGGAATCGAAGAGGCAATCATCTCGGCAGTAGACGTGTCTTCACGTATGCGAGCCGGTTTCACGCCTGACTACCAACGCATCCCTGAGGAAGTCTCTCTTCTCGCTCGCGAGAGGAATTACTTCCGGAAACGTTGGCAGAGGACCTGTGATCCGGCCGATAAGGCAGCATACAATCGGTTCACCGGACGACTGCGTGGCAGTCTGAGGGCGTTCCGACGTAGCTGTTGGGAACTCGCTGTGGCCCGAACGGGGGATGCGGATCCGCAAAGTCACCCGTACAGAATACCTTCCGCGATGACGGTCGGAGGCAACGACCTCCACTCCCCGCCATCGTTGGGCCGTTCGGACAACTTCTGGGTCGCCCGGAGGAGAAGGCCGAGTACTTGGACTTGTGTTTCGAGCGCCAGTTCGCTCCCAACCCGCCCATGGACTGGGACTTCGACGAACAAGTCGAGATGGATGTGGAAGACTTCTATCTCTTTCGATCACGGCGGAGCCCGAACCCATTTCTTTGGAAGAGGTCTCAGATCGGCTCGCTGAACTTCAGCCAAGAAAAGCTCCAGGCCCGGACGGTGTCACGAATACCGCTCTACGACTTCTCCCGGAGCGGAGAACAAGTTCAATTCTTGATTGACTTGTTCAACGCGTGTCTCAGACAGGCCTACTTTCCCAAGAAATGGCAAAAGGCGACGGTCATCGTGATCCCGAAGCAGGGGAAGGATGCTTCCCGCCCCGACAACCTCCGGCCCAACAGTGGTGAAATAACTGTGTACAAATCGAAAGGGTTAAGTTGCAATGTCTAAAATTACAGTGAACATGTGTTGTGAAAATAGTTATAAGATGAGTATAAGAGTATACTTACAGGACTCTGCAATTCGCAGAAATATAAGAAATAGCGAAATTGACAAAGAGTGGGGGAACTGAACCCAGAGACAGTTTCTGACATGTCGATTTCGTACAACTGCAGGTGTTGACCAAGACATGGGTATAAATAGGACACACACGCTACAGTGGTTCTCTTTCTTAAATCACCCACAGTGCAGCAGGAGCTTCTGCCCGTCCGCACAGAATATTAAAATTTTTGTAAATAGTTTCATCCTTCCAGTTACATACAGTTATGTAACTGGATTGTAAAACAAACAATTTTTAAGTAGTAACAAAATTACATAAGAAGATCCACATAAGAAGATCAACTGACGTCCGAAACAGCACGAGGAGAAGTTCCAGAGAGCGATACGACACTGGACAAGAGGAGAAGAGAGAGTCGATGCTGGACAAGAGGAGAAGAGAGAGACGACGTTGGACAAGAGGAGAAGAGTGAGGCGACGCTGGACAAGAGAGAGACAACGCTGGACTCTAGAGGAGCGACGCTGGACAAGAGAGAGACGATGCTGGACAAGAGGAAGTGATGCTGGAGTTCGAGACGAGGACGATTACAGAGGGATCCAATGATTGAGTATGATTGACGACAATAAGGTGATAAACAACTTATTTATCTCTTAATCGAACAATTAACTCGAAGACAATTAAAGACATTCTTGTTCTATTTAAAAGTAAGAGCCAATGTTTATTGTAAATTAGAATTAAAATCATAGATGTTATTGAAGTAAGATTAACGTAAACAAGAGCTCAAATTAGTATTGCAATGAAAAGAATACAAAGCATTTAAGTAAAAATTAGCGTTTGATATAAATCAGTACTGAGAAACAAAAGATAAATTCAGTAACTATTGATATTTTTGAGTTACATTACAATATATAAGAAGATATTTAAATGTTGATATTTTGAAACACACTAATTGACTGAGTAGTCTGGAAATGAGATTTTTCTTTAATACAATAATTAGTAAAATAGAATATTTAGTCAGTAAGGATGTATATAGCATAAGCCTTACGGCATAATAACAAAATAATAACGAATGTTTTAAGTCGAAGTAAGTGCCATGTGCACAATTTTATTAATATCAAATAAATTTGAAATACCGTTACAAGTTACGTAGAGTTCTTATTACAGATACACCTGAAACCCATTATAAATTGTACTTATGTATATGTATCGTTGCATAAGAAATGTCGCTTCCAACGTGGGGCATCACAAATTTAAATTATATTATATTTGCAATGTTATATTGTTACAGTATATTATACAAAAAATTCTCGTACGTCTCTTTAGGTTTTATTTTTTATCACCCGTTGCTTGTCTTTGAATTAACACTCTGTCGTTAAATAGTTTTTTTACTTTTTTATTTAATTTAATTAGTTCAGTTCAATTATGATATCTTGTTTAATTAATTGTTGTTTATATTTGAGTAATTAAATTTTTGTAATCCCCGTTAGTTGAATGTAAAGAGCTTTGCAGACCTCTCGAAGTTCATCAGCACTTCCGTTGAATTATATCGTCTGTGTATGGTAATGTGTAGTTTTGACAAAGTTATTACAGTAAATAATTCAAACCTTTAGTGTCGTACTGGAAGTTCAGAAGATCTCAGTTTATTTGTAAACTGTTAAGTTTTCAAAAAAAAAAAAACAGTATGACTGCACTATTTGTTATTAAGTGAGCACATTTGATTTTACCTGGGCGCCATATGGAATTTCTGTTTAATATTCCATAAAAAGAATTTATTTGAATAATAAAATAACTAATTTTGATTGAAGTTAAATTATTTGTTGATTAAGTATTTAAAACAATATCATTAATTAATTTCCTGCTGGTCTATTTATTTAATTTAAACTGTTGGCGTTTCACTCGTCCAAACAGCCAACTTAACTGGTTGATTGCTTTGAATTCGCAACTCATCAAATGTTTTTTAGTTCACAATTCATTTGTTTATTGCTCACTATTTGCTTGTTTCAATTTAATACATTCAAATTAATAATGCTAACGGATTACAAACTATCCGGCTTTTAACTATTCTAACCCAGTGGGTTGGCAATGATAACTCTGATAATAATTGATTGTTTGTTTACAAACATTTCATACCTCAAGGGTGGTTTCTTTTAAATTACAGGATAAAACACCCATGCCTTGCGATACAATGCTATTACAAGAATTGAAGTTAATAGGTTAGACACCTTTAATCATTGAAATCGATTGACGAAAAGTTCGTTTAACCTTGACAAGTTTGAGGTTAACTATGGTAATGCTAATACATGAATTCCTATGTTCGGAATAGTATAATTCCTCTAAATGAAATAAAGACAGTGCTTAGTACTTATGGTATTATTGTTTTTGCGTAGTATACAGGTGTATTATGTTTTATACCACTAACATCTTATTCATACACCATGTAAATATATGGCACCGTACTCCCTGTATTATAATCTCATGGATTACTTCTTAATACACTTCACGATTGGGTACACTGATCGTGTTTCACTGCACTGTTTACACGTATGAACGAATATAACTTCTTGAATAATTATTTACTTGGTTAGGTATTGCACCTAACCTCGTTCTTTTAATTCGCACTTCTAGTAAAGATAACACTACTGGTTTCGATGCACTTTACTAAATTTATACTTCTTCACTTGTTGATTAATAATTTCTGATGGTAATTTTGGTCTGGAGTCGTAGTTGCTGGTTGAGTGGAAATTGACAAAATGTGTTTTGTTTACTCTCGGTTCAGTATATATAGTCTTCTTAGATCGTCGCTAGGCCGTGCCGGTTCATTTCTAAGGTAATTCCTGATGGGTTGGAAATGATGTCATGATGAGGTCATTCTATTTTTAGCCATTACATATTTGTTTTCAAAGCGTTGTTTTCGTTGTTCTTATTATTACTAGTATTTATTCAAAATTCACAAAATTTAATATATTTATGTTTCTATCTCAGTTATTTTAAGTACAAATTAGGTTCTATAATTAGCATTGTATAGCTCGTTTCTTTCTTGTTATTTTGATATGGCTTGATGCCAGTTTGGTTACATTTTTCATTAACAAATTCTATTTTAATAATAGCCTATTCTAAATAATGCATCGTTTACAGTGTCGTCTGCTAAATATTGCAGATCCAATTTTAACATTTTTCTTAATATTTATTCAACTACCCTTAATTTCTATTCTGAACATAATTATTTGATTGAAATGAACATATTATTATTTATTATTGCTGTATCCAGCTGAACAACATTAATTATTATTACACATTTGTTGATTACTATTTATAGAATTCCTTACTTCACTATTCTTATTTTAACATTTTTCTTGTTTACTATACTGTACTTCTAATATTACTCATGGTATGGTGATTTACACCCTTTTCATAATTCTCATTACGATATCTCCCTATGCTTTGTAGGGACTTTACATCATTATGATATCCATGATTTGTTTGGTTTGTTATTATTTCAATTTTCTCTGCATTATAGACATCACATAAGTTGTGTGACTTTACTTTGAGTTTTTATGTTCTATTAGTTATTACTCATTGATTAATTTCAACTCATCTTAATCCATTCTTTTGGTCTACATATTTCATTATAAGGGTTTGTTCTTTGACTAATAATACATCTTTTTACATATTTTATATTCTTATAACATTATTTAAATACATTTAGTTGTTACTTTGATGGTTACATTTAGATCATCTCATAACTATAACATATACCATTTGTTCTCTTATTATCTTTTATAGTTCATGATTAACAATAATATCTTTCTTTATGTTTGTCATTCAAATTAGTACTTTGCCATTATTCAGCTAATGTGCTGTTTCTAATAATACATGTTAGAAATATCATTCCTGTCTACTTTTATTTTACTTATGCTATTTGACTTGGTTTCTTAAAGGTTTGTTAGGCTCACTTAACAGTCTATTTGGGAACTAGTTTTGTCAATTCGTCTCTGTCAAATTGTCTGTTTATGTTGTAGTGTCATATTATGCAGATAGTAGATTTACTACTGTTCACTTGAAGGTTTTAACTCCTTTCCTTCTTCGATGGTTTATGATTAATTCTATTATATTCTTCCTTGTTACCTATACTTGGTTCTTACTCATAATTATTTTGGTATCATTCACTCTTCTGGTGGTTTTAATATTATGGAACGTTTTGTGACGTTACATATGCTCCCCTCTCAAAATTGATAATTTGGGATAAACAAGTTTCTTGGTTTGATGAAATTATCAGTTTAATTTTAGTTATCTATAACACTCCTGCTTTCTTCTTATATAACTCAATGGTTGGTTGCGTATTGGTTTTGACTATGTTCTTCATTAGTCTCATTTGCTTAGCATACAAATAGTTGTGGTCGATTTTTCCATTTTCTTAGTTATTTGTTTATTCATACATTTGTTCGTATCTCAATAATTTCCCTGTTCTCCTGTAGTAATATATTTATCCTCCTCATTAAAACGCACCTTAATTCGTATAATAATCCTCCTTTTCCATTTCATTTACCTCGATGTTGTTTATTGAATCCTTGAAATATTATAACTCCCTAACACTTTTTTCCCTAACATTTATAGTTGGTTCGGAGTCAGAGGGGCTCTCATTGCCATCCATTCTCCGCCGTTCCTTAACTATATACTCACAGAACAGAGGAATCTTCATCTCTGTCTGAGACAATAAAAGTTGCACATTACAACAGTTGCACTATCACAACACATTAGACACAATATATAATTCATAATTCATTATAAAACATTATATTCATTTATTAGAATACTCAAGGGATTAGAGATTCCATTACATAAATTCCATTACTATTTCACTTCTGATGCTTTATCAATTCATTTAACATATTATTGACACAGGTAATTGGTTAACATAACTTGACATATATGCTGCATTATCATAAGCTGGTTGCTGTTCATCAATACTATATTAGATGTTGGTTTCGTTATTATATATTTTTATTTTTTTTCACATTTATTTTCATCACCATTTAATTATGCAGTTATATTTATAAATTCATCATCACATTATACTGTAGTATTCTATTCTTCTTCATTTTCATCATAATTCATTCATAACATTGATCATATAATAGTTTGTAATTTTTCTAGGTTGGTTTGTTCCTTTTAATTATTTATTTAAGTAATTGTTTCCTTCAGCATCATTATTTTCTTGTTAGTTAAGTAATCATTATCTCAGTTGGATTAGTTGGATTGTTCATGATATTTTCTAGTTCCCGTAATTAGTTTATTTTAATTCATAGTTGTTTAATATGTTTTATTTAGTTTCTTATAATCCTTCTTCTCTGGTTTGCTGTATCCGGTATTCATAAAATCCGTCCCTATTCTTCAATGGTTGATTGTTACTTGGTTTATCCATGGTCGATTATTCTCGTCACTCTGGTTCCTCGGATTATCTTGGTGTCCAGATTGATTTCTGTACTGGTGATGTACCTCTCCATCATTCGGCTCTTCCACTTTGCTGCTCCAAAATTTTCATTTATTTCACGGTCTTCCGTCATTGTTAATTCTTTTTTAATTAACAGGTATTGTAACTCTTCTAACATAAAATTGTTACTAGTATTTAATACTACTTCTATCATTTTATCATCTGGATTATTAACCAAATATTTTAATGATACATTACTTATTAATAATATCATCAACATTGTATGATGCATTTCAATCGCTGGTATATTCAATTTAAATATATCTTTACTTAAGTTTTTTCTCACTATCTTATCGTGATTTATTTTTAACATTTTTATTAAGTTCTTTCTATAATTTTTAAACTTAATTAATTCTCTCTGTTCATTAATAGGGAGGTTAAGTACATTAATTAACCCACCCTTAATCATCTCCAATCCTTCTCGTGTATTTAATATTTTCTTCGTCTTCTGAATTGTTGGGTTTTTTACATGTTTAATGTTGACTTCTACGTGTTGAATATTTTCTTTGTTTCTGCTATGTTCATGATCAGATATCAATGTACTTGTGTCTTCTTCATTTTTTGTTGGTTTACCATTATCTTCAATCTTCATACTTGATTGTTCCATGGTTTCCTCGTTATTTTCTTTTATCTCCGGTTTACTATAGAGATTACCTATTATCTGGCCTAATTCTTTATGATCCTCTTCCAATCGGTCGAATCGTTCCATCATAATTTCTAGGAATTTTTTTATTGTTAGTCCTGACATTTTAGTTTCTGGTCGATTTTCTTCTGGTTGGTTTTCTTGGGTATCCTCTGCTGTAACCTCCACTTCAGGCGTTTTCGTATTATTGGTTTCTTTTAATTTTTTATTTAGTTATTCTGTGTTTTTATCTGTATTTTCCATGATTGTTTTTATTAATGGTTTATTATCATTTATTATTTCTTCGGTGTCTTTATTATTCTTATCATTTATAATCTGTTCTTGAGTATTTTTATTTAACTCTTCTCGCATCTCATTTAATTCTTTCCTCCATTCACAAATGTCTTCTCTGGATTGTTCAAACATACCCCTTATCCATTCTCTTAACTCTGCATTTTCCGTTTGTATTGGTTTCTCTGGTTGTCTGATTAATTGTCTCCATTGTTCATACTCCTCCTGTGTATATTGCTCTGTTACCTGTGCGTATATTCCCGTTCCTTCGTTTTTCATTTGTGTTTCATTCTTGTATAATCTCTTCCAATCATCCTTAGTCATTCTCTCCACCTTTATATCGTTAATGTCGTGGGTTGTCCCGATAGTCTCTTCTTTATCATACTTTGCGTGTAGCTTCCACATTTCATCATAAATTTCTTTCGACATCATTTTGTCGTTCGGTGTCAAAATTATAGTCGCACGACCCATCTGTGCTCGCTCGTGGTCAGTGGTATTTTCATAAATATAATTCATATCTTAGCTGAATTTTTTAAATAACACAGTTATCCATTCTGCGTAGCTTAATGGTCTCTCTGGTTCGGGCATCTTCTTGTCTGGTTGTAGCATCGCTCTTCTTCGTATAGTCGTTTTATGTAACTTCCAGGCTACAGTAGAATAATTGAAATAAAATATTCTCCTGTCTACTTAAAGCCGCACTAGTTGGTCGCCACTTTATACAAAAAACTCTCGTACTTATTTTTATTTTTTTTAAAAAACTCTTTAGATTTTATTTTTTATCACCCATTGCTTGTCTTTGAATTAACACTCTGTCGTTAAATAGTTTTTTTACTTTTTTATTTAATTTAATTAGCTCGGTTCAATTATGATATCCTGTTTAATTAATTGTTGTTTATATTTGAGTAATTAAATTTTTGTAATTCCCGTTAGTTGAATGTAAAGAGCTTTGGAGACCTCTCGAAGTTCATCAGCACTTCCGTTGAATTATATCGTCTGTGTATGGTAATGTGTAGTTTTGACAAAGTTATTACAGTAAATAATTCAAACCTTTAGTGTCATACTGGAAGTTCAGAAGATCTCAGTTTATTTGTAAACTGTTAAGTTTTCAAAAAAAAAAAAACAGTATGACTACACTATTTGTTATTAAGTGAGCACATTTGATTTTACCTGGGCGCCATATGGAATTTCTGTTTAATATTCCATAAAAAGAATTTATTTGAATAATAAAATAACTAATTTTGATTGAAGTTAAATTATTTGTTGATTAAGTATTTAAAACAATATCATTAATTAATTTCCTGCTGGTCTATTTATTTAATTTAAACTGTTGGCGTTTCACTCGTCCAAACAGCCAACTTAACTGGTTGATTGCTTTGAATTCGCAACTCATCAATTGAAAAAAAATAATTAATCACTGTTTCAATAATTACTGACAATGTTTTTTAGTTCACAATTCATTTGTTTATTGCTCACTATTTACTTGTTTCAATTTAATACATTCAAATTAATAATGCTAACGGATTACTAACTATCCGGCTTTTAAATATTCTAACCCAGTGGGTTGGCAATGATAACTCTGATAATAATTGGTTGTTTGTTTACAAACATTTCATACCTCAAGGGTGGTTTCTTTTAAATTACAGGATAAAACACCCATGCCTTGTGATACAATGCTATTACAAGAATTGAAGATAATAGGTTAGACACCTTTAATCATTGAAATCGATTGACGAAAAGTTCGTTTAACATTGACAAGTTTGAGGTTAACTATGGTAATGCTAATACATGAATTCTTATATTCGGAATAGTATAATTCCACTAAATGAAATAAAGACAGTGCTTAGTACTTATGGTATTATTGTTTTTGTGTAGTATACAGGTGTATTATGTTTTATACCACTAACATCTTATTCATACACCATGTAAATATATGGCACCGTACTCCCTGTATTATAATCTCATGGATTATTTCTTAATACACTTCACGATCGGGTACACTGATCGTGTTTCACTGCACTGTTTATGCGTATGAACGAATATAACTTTTTGAATAATTATTTACTTGGTTAGGTATTGCACCTAACCTCGTACTTTTAATTCGCACTTCTAGTAAAGATAACACTACTGGTTTCGATGCACTTTACTAAATTTATACTTCTTCACTTGTTGATTAATAATTTCTGATGGTAATTTTGGTCTGGAGTCGTAGTTGCTGGTTGAGTGGAAATTGACAAAATGTGTTTTGTTTACTCTCGGTTCAGTATATATAGTCTTCTTAGATCGTCGCTAGGCCGTGCCGGTTCATTTCTAAGGTAATTCCTGATGGGTTGGAAATGATGTCATGATGAGGTCATTCTATTTTTAGCCATTACATATTTGTTTTCAAAGCGTTGTTTTCGTTGTTCTTATTATTACTAGTATTTATTCAAAATTCACAAAATTTAATATATTTATGTTTCTATCTCAGTTATTTTAAGTACAAATTAGGTTCTATAATTAGCATTGTATAGCTCGTTTCTTTTTTGTTATTTTGATATGGCTTGATGCCAGTTTGGTTACTTTTTCCATTAACAAATTCTATTTTAATAATAGCCTATTCTAAATAATGCATCGTTTACAGTGTCATCTGCTAAACGTTGCAGATCCGATTTTAACATTTTTCTTAATATTTATTCAACTATCCTGTTTGTCTGTAACTGTCTGTACTGTTTAGCTGATAGATTTATGGGAAGAATGATTCCCCAGCTTTGCGAACAAATTGGTTTCACTGTGCAGACGAAATCCCTCAGGGAACAAACCTGGAGGCCCCGATGTAGAACATCTGACTACAACGAGGAAAACTGAAGCATACGTTTTTGGAATGCTGCTACCATACGCTTGTTGATGGCCGACAGGAGAGGTCATCACGTGGGATCTACCCGGAAGAACAACAGATACAATGATATCTTGGTCCGGACACCACCTGGCTGTTACATGAAAGTATGGGGAAAAGTTTAACTATGACGCCTTGAGACCACCGGATGTGTTTCCCCTCCAAGAAGATTGATTATTGTACAAAAGTGGACTTAAGCGTAAAGTAGATTGCTTCGGATTTTTTTGCATTGGACGTTATATGCTCCTTCCACAGCCAGTCCTAAACAATGCTTACCTGCCGCAGGGACAGGAAGCTAAATGGGACATCGCTTCATAGTGACGAGGGACAACATGATTCCAAAATACACTGGTAGGTCGTTCATGTGCACAAGGTCATATCCTTGATGAATGCCAGCGCCGTCAGGGTATAGTAGAGAATACACCCCATCGGCTCTCATGTTGAAGATTCGGTCAATTAAACACGGCCGCATGAGGTGTACAATGAACGCTGGTATTTGTATGTAAGCCAGTTTGTAGAACAGGCCTTCATTCTGGACTTTGTCGAAGGTTTGCTCACGTCCAAACACAGTGTGGATTAACACCTGTTGGCGGCATCTACTGGTTGATGACAAATTGAGTCAAAAAAGTTGTATTAGTGGTTATAATCACAAACAGAATATTCACTGTTGCTCACCACTATAGAAAGATTATTCCAATTAGCGCTTTCAAGCTTCACAGTTCATCGTGAGCAGTGTTGTGCAACAGTGATTATTCTGTTTGAAATCTCACTAGCTTAAGAATAGTCAAATACTCCAACGATACCCAAACTGCTCCTTGCAGATGATGTCGTTCGCCACTAGGGGGCAACAGGAGTCGTTCCAATATCTTCAAGATTGCTGGCATGAGAGATATCATGAAGTAGATTCTAGAAATCGTTGGCGGCTTCTGAACGATGTTCCCGGTCTTCCACAGGCAGGAAATGTACTGCAGCCTCATCATGTTAGTTACTTTAGGTCTACAAGATTCAGAATACCTGCTTCGTGTTCTACTTGAGAAGACTTATTACAAAAAAAAAGTATACAGGGCTGTAAACGTCATTTCAACTTCATATTAATCACAAAAACTGCACACCTCATATGAAACTAACATTGTTACTATTCCAAAAACAGCATATACAGAAAATCTACATTTTAAAAGATGGCCACGTGTCTATTTTAAGACATATTCTCAACAAGTTACGTGATGCTTGGTAATTAATTCTATGATGAGCCTATAGATTTACTACAAGTTCAAGTAGCGAAAACTTCATTTTATTTTGCTACTTGTATTAATGGGATTTTTAATTAATTCATATTTTGTTATATTTCCAAAATTTTAAAATTCAAAAGGATCTTTGAAAATGCACATTTGTGATTCAAAACTGGAGAATTTTTATAAAGCTTGTTAGGTCGGGCAAAATTTATTTCGGTTGGGTAGTCGGAGCCCGTCCTACCCCCTCCTGGCTACAGTGCCTGTGAGGCAGCCTATCCTACATTGCTCCAAGATCACTCTGGGATAACAAAAAAGGGTCCATTATCACACACACACACACACACACACACACACATTGTAACGTAACCGTGTTTTCTCAGGTTATTTATTTAGCCACACGTTGGTTGCGTCATCTGTAACGTAACAGTGTGGGTACATGTTTATTTAGTTTTAAACGTGTTCCTTGTATTTCGTTTATCATGAAAAGTTATCAAGTGTAAGTTGATTCCATTTGTGTAAAAACGGATTTGTTGTCATAATCGATTCTGTCTTCGAGCGCCCTGTTCTTCTATTAAGTAATCTGGTCCGTTCGCTGCTCACTTTCCTGGTTGCTGCCTGTAATTATCCTGTAAGTTCTCTAGTTCTCTACAATGACAACTCTTTCCAGTCAAAATAACTATATTTATTTTTATTTAAATTGTTCAGAAAAGGAACAGTCGACTTGTGTCGAAACAAAATAATGGTCGGGTCGACTTTACTGCTCAATTCGATTATGACACTAACAACCTTCAGTAAACAAATTAATTGTAATAATTATATTAAATCTCAGGGTTTAAGGGTTCTTTGAGACTGCTATTGAATTCAGAGAATGCACACAAAAATACAATACATCACAAAAGGTAAGTAAAATTTAAAATCTTAATACTATAGTCTATTAATCATTGCTAAGCAACGACTGTCATTTCGTGGCTATAGCCGGCAGCAGTAATTCCACAAGATGGCCGCTCACACGTCTAAGCGTCTAACCTTGAGCTGTTCATTTCGAACTCACCCAAATTATTTTAAAATACCGGTAAATGTTTTAGTGTTCACATGTTTAGTTTTTAAGCTTTTCTTTTAATTAATAATCACTGGTGTCTGTTCTGTTAGTGTAGATAGTGTCTACGATAGTGTTGTGTAATCGTATCTGTAATGTGGCTGTGAATAAAGTTCAGTCTCACCCAAGAATTTCGTTCGTTCTAGGTAGTCAGTATTTTCTGAGGTTCTGCATTTAGATTTAGTTTTAATTCAATTATTTCTGTTTCCTGGTCTTCCCCAGTGTTTACCGCTTCTGTTGACTGCCAATGGCCCAAAAAACATTACTTGTATTTAACTAAAATTGGTTTCATCAGAGCACAGCTGCCCTCTGCAATGGTTAACAGTACAATACTATTTTCTTGCTTCTTCATCAACAGTCTCCTGACCTTACAATACTGGCCTGTGATTGGTCAAAACTGAGAGTTTATTAGGTCAGATGGTCAGTTTACAAAAATCAAATGTTCATTTACCTATAAGAAAAATACTCCTTTTTTAGCTTTAAGTTTCCTTAAATTTAAATTACATCATGTTTTTCTTTATATAATTATGAGTATTTTGATACCTTATTTACACAAGTTGGTTATTATAAAGGGTGATTTCCCACCCTACAAAATTTCTAACTTTGGGCCTACACTTTTGGTTTCCTTACATTTATTTACTAATCTATTTGTTTCTGACAATATTCCTTTTATACTGAATTTGTGGCTTAGGCCATTAGTGGTTTTTCAATACTATTTTATAATTTACATTTATTATTACGTAAACTCTGATTCGGAACCCTTTTTTTCTGATTTTACTATTTACTAAATGAGTCTGGACCCTTAACATTATTTAACAAATGGTTACTATAAAATCCTGTAACATATCATTCAATATACTGCCTCTATGGCCTAGTCTACAATTATCAATTGACAAATAATATAATTAGTATTAATACAATAACCTGATAAGAACAGAATCATCCGGCATGCTATGTTTTAAGCATGGCCTACATGGTTAAACCTTGTATTTTACAATTAGCCACAATCATTAGTTAACTGGCATACTATTCAGCCATCCCACTAATCTTAACCAGTACTACTAATCAGTGATTAGATTATTGTTCATGGGTTTTTGGTTCCTAATGCATCACCTTCTGATTCTGCTCATAGGCTCCAACTATTTCTAACAACATGGTTCATGTATGTTACTCATAAGCTTTGGCATGAAACACAAACATAACTAGCCATACCAAAACCTTTGTAAACATCTTAACATAATCTAAAACCCCCATCACAACTCACTATTAACCAATCAAATATATTGGAACTTACCGTCTGCGGCTTTCCAGAAACAGCGTCTTTATAAATTTACATGTTTCGGGACCCTTGTCCCATCATCAGAATTTAAAAAGTAATTGTGTATCGTTTAAATATGATACACTTGTCAAACACTTAAAATATTAAAATCTAATATAAAATAACTTAATTATGTTATATTAAGTTATTTTATATTAGATTTTAATATTTTAAGTGTTTGACAAGTGTATCATATTTAAACGATACACAATTACTTTTTAAATTCTGATGATGGGACAAGGGTCCCGAAACATGTAAATTTATAAAGACGCTGTTTCTGGAAAGCCGCAGACGGTAAGTTCCAATATATTTGATTGAACAACACGTGGCTTGGTACTAAACATTTGGGATTTATTCCTTTTAAACATCACTATTAACGTGGTCCATGGGTTTTCTTTATATAAAAGTATTTAACCCACACTTCTAATATTACTCCCTCACTGATACTTTTTGTGTTTGGGATTATCACTGGTACTTCACTGACACTTTATTAATTGGGTGTTTGTTTGTTTGCACTATCTAATATCATTGATTACTAGCTTTCACAGTCTGTTTCTATTTGCTTAGTAACTACCTTTATCCCACACTCTTTCACATCAACATAATTACAAAAGGTTTGTATTTTATTTTATATTTATTTTACATTTTATTTGGTTTATTAACTACCTGCATTGTATTTTTACTTTTATTATTTATATGAAACAGTCTTTCTCTTCTGTAACTAAAGTTTTTTTATTGGTCTATGTTGATAGCATAGGCGACTCTGCCTACTATCATTCCTACTGAATTGAGCAGTTCTAGCTTTGGGACAGGGTTACTATTATGTAGCATTACAATATATATAGCAACGATACATTTTAAAACTGCATACATAGGTAATATAGAAATTATTAAAACAGAGTCTATATCTGGAGGTAGGAAAATTTATTAAATTGAAACATTAAGATTTACTATTGTCTTATTAATTTATCATATAAAATTGTTTATCTAAAATTTGTCTTTCAAAATTGAGTCTATGGCTTGCTTTACAACTATGTTACTTGATGTGTCGATTCCACTGTTTGCGTAGCCACACGATGCTCCACGCATGTAGTTCGACTAGACAGATGAAACTCTGCTCAGCGATCGTTCAAAGATCACTAACGCTGACAATTTATGTCTTTGCACCCACTCACACTGCGATATGATCTGTTATTGTTTATAATGGGAATAACCTTAATTTCAGGGATTTAAAACTGGGTAAAATAGATCTGCGTGTATTGATCTTACACAAACTCCGGATTCTTGAAGTGTTCTCGTGTAAGTATCAAAATACCTTGGTAGATATTTTGTCCCTAGCGGATATCTTCTACTATACGCGAAACACACTAGAATGATCGATATTTTTATTATTTGAGTTCTGTAAATGGTTATGGTTTCGAAGACCTCGAACTGTGAACCAACTTCTAAGTTTAAATGAAAACGACCTGTCTTGTCACGAAAAACTCGTGGCAGCGAGTACGTCTTTCTATAACGAGTCCTTATAAGAAACTGCCCGAAGTGCTGTCCACATAGGACCTAACTGAATAAATTTTAGTCTGATTGCTTGAAACTTTAGCAACGTCACAAATGAGAACACGGATAGACTGAAATCTGGCTTAAACTCTGTCCGATTCTGCAAAGGCTGGATCTAAGATCTAATCTATAAATTTTATTACTTTCTTGAAGATAACAA
Organism: Magicicada septendecula; assembly: GCA_034769895.1. Lineage (NCBI taxonomy): Eukaryota > Metazoa > Arthropoda > Insecta > Hemiptera > Cicadidae > Magicicada > Magicicada septendecula. Next base: position 619,345,961 of record CM068367.1, on the reverse strand, counting down.
GAATAAAAGAAAATTGAATTCATAAAAAAAACATAAAAATTATAGGTGTGGAGAAGTGAGTACTTATATGGAAAATGTAGCTTATAACCATGAAAATACTCTGTCCAAGTTTCAAAACGAAATGTTAATTTTCTTCGAAGTTATTAAATAAAATTTAAATCACCCGCGCACTTACACACAAATATTTCACATGACATAAAAGAGAATAAAGTTGTGAACATTTTGACATAACGTACTTTTTTAAACATAGCTTGGTTCATAACTTATGACTACTTTACAAAGAAAGAACAAAATCAATTTAAAACATGTCTATGGCCATCAGAAAATGTTATATAGCAGTAGTATTCCACTTAAAAGAACTTCATATCCTGTGTACCATTGCAATTATATATATATATATATATATATATAATATAATGATTCATATTGTCGTCCTATCTGAGCGTTATATGAAAGTGTCAAATGGAGCGAGTATAGCGACGTAAGCAAGAGAGAGAGCGTATAATCGCAGCCATCTCTGTCTAACCTTGTCACTGCTATGGCAAATGCCGGTACAGACAGGAAATTTTACTCAATTGAATTTATGTGTTAAAACTGCAATATCTTTAAAACCAATAAATATACAGCAATTCTGAAAACAGCATAGTGTTCAGCAATTAAAGCTCTATAAGTAGCCAAAATATCAACAAATATAATTAACATTTACAGAAGATATACAGAAGAAGAACGCCAAGCGAAATAACTCGAGAATTAGGCTAGGTACGAATTAGGTGTTTTCACACACACACACACACACACACACACACACAGATAAAGACCTAAGCAACAATATTCTGTGGTCAGATCTTTGAAAACACGTTTACAAATACCTGTAATCAAACGATTTGCAAACAAAGGAAGTACGATTTTAGCCAGTAATTCTGTGCCGTCTCAGACCTGTCAAGGGGCGTTTAGTCGACCTGTCCGATATTGTTTGAAATGGAAAACGCATGATTTATTTGGAACAACCAATCAGAATCCTGCATTTAGAACAGATGCCAACTCTGACGGAGTGTAGCGAGTACTCTTCGTTCGGATCTTCAATGCGCTAGACGTGTGTAAATTACGTGCTTAATTTCACAAACACGCCAAGTTTCATTTAAGTAAAAAGTTCGAGAAGTAGTCCGCAGTTGCAGAGGAACTAGTACAGTTCGACAACAACTCTCGCTGTGTAACTCCACATTAATTAATTAAATAATTAATTAATAATCAATTGTGAAGTGACTGGTGCAACAGAGAGCTACAGCATCTGTAATTGCCCAGATCATCGTTCAACAGGATTGGTCAACATCATTTCTTCTGTGCTGAACCATCAAAAGGAGGATCTCTACGGATTCCTATCTATGGTCGACGCATCAAACAGTAAGAAATAGATTCATTGATCAATGAAATAAATAATAAAGAAATAATAAACAATTTTAAAAGACACTAAGAATTTCACACTTTGTATTTAATTAGTAAGATTAGTTATAACATAGTATAGGAGTGTCGAATGGAAAGTGAGGTGTAGTATTGAACGTGCAAATTATTGCAGACCTGTTCTTTAGCACTGGTTTGGGAGATATAAATTTTCTTAATTAAACCAGATAAGAGCAATAGGTCGTTTGGACGTTTTAATCTTCACTTTTCACGCACACTCATTAATTATAAGAGTTAGGGTAGCAATAAGTCCTACAATTAGCATTTTCAAGAAGTTAACAAAATAATTAAAACGTTAATTAAACAAACTTCAACAAAATTTTAAAGTGTTATTTGTAACGATTCCCCTTGAATTCCACAATCACTGAACGAATCCTGAGAAATTGTGTCTCTTTGCTCTGAGCTAAGCTGAAACCGTGTCATTTGTATCTGGGATTTGTTCTGGCGCCCAGGAAAAGGAATATCACGGGTAAGTAACGTTTTATCTATCATTAAATATATTATATAAGTGTGTTATATAAAAGGTAGTGTTGTAATAAATTTGGCGCCACAACTAATGGGCCCGATTAAATTGACAAATTATATAAAGAAAGTTATATAATTTGGCATTGCTTTTACCCAAGTGACGTTTAAATTGTAATATTAATTAATTTGAAACAAAGTGGAATTTAAGGTTACAAATAACTGTTGAAGGGTAAAATATTAAAATAAAATTTGTTAAATAATTGTTAAATTAATTTGTTAAAAAAAAAAAGGCTAAATCACCAAATCACCAGCAGTAGATATGGCAGCAATTGAACAAATATTTCAGCAGTTGACCACTAAAATGGATGAAAATAATAGTCAATTAAATAGTAAAACTGAAAAAATACTAGTGAAATAAAAGATACAAATAGTAAACTTGAAAGTAAAATTGAAGAAAATAATCAAAATTTAGATGAAAGTAATAAGAAATTAATAAATGATGTTAATAATAAAATCGATCAAACAAATAAATACTTATCTAGCGAAATGAAACAAATAAACAAAAATTTAACTAGCCAAATAGAACAAAGTAGTAAAGAAGCTACATTTAAAATAGATGAAGAAATCGCAAATTTAGCTATTAATTTAGCTAGTAAAATAGATGAGAGTAATCTTAAGTTTGACAAGCATACCAAAGAGGTTAAAACTACATTAGAGGAATTTAGGAAACAAGTAAACACTAATTTTCGCCGTCAAGACGAAAAACTAAATAAATTTAGAAACGAATTTCATGAAAGGTTAGAACAGAAAGTAACCCTCATTAACCAACAATTCAGCGAAGTAACTGCTGAATTAAAAACACAAACGCTTCTAAATAAAGAAGAAATCCAGAGTACTAAGGAAGAGTGTACCCAACTGGGTGAAAATATTAAAGAGGTTAAGAAACAAGTAGAGAGTAAGGTGGACCGAGACGAAGTACATCAAAAGGTGGAACAGCAATTAAAGGTAATGCGGGAAGATCTGACTAAGGCAATGAAGTGACAGCAAACCAGAGTCGTGAGGTGTGGCCAGGGCCGGAACTAGCCCTCCTTTCACCCAGGGCAAGGGTATATTTCGGCGCCACCTCCTCCCCCTCCACGCCATACTCACTCCATTTAAAACTATTTAACAAAAAACAAAAGCATATACTTTCCTGTACTTAAGTCAATGCTATTAATTACAGCTTCGTAGCTTTACTCATCAACACACTACACTATAGTGCAAACAGATCAAGTGAAATTCAGTTGTGAAATTACAGCACTCCTCTATTGTATTTTGTGTAATAATTTTTAATGGAATCTAAAAAGTAAAAGGTTTTTTCTTCATTTGTTAATCTGAAATTACAGAAGTGGGTAACACATTAAGAAATGAGACATTCAGTTAAACTTCAAATCATTCTTAAGTTTATTTGGTATTTTGGTTATAAATTGGTACAGTATTCATGTAATACTTTACTATTTCAATTTGGAACACATTGAAAACAAATTAGATTTTTACATGAGTTTTGGGTACTAAATTTACTAACAGTCCTTATTCATTCTTGAATCTAAATAAATCAAATTGTCACTTTTTGAGCTTTTTTGGCAGCAAAGGTGTTAATAATGTCATCAAAAGAAATAGATGATGTTCTCTGGTGCTCGATAGAAATGATGCTCAAGTTAGAGAGTCTGTCTTGTTCCATTGTGCTCCTCAAGGTTGTAACTTGTATATGGCCGATTGAAACCGGGCGGGGATAATTCTCAATTAATAATGAATTCTTAACATCTATGTGATATGATTACTGCTGTTTAAATTACATCAAATTAAATGAAAATAAAATTGAAGACGTTAAAAACTAAATCGCACAAATAATGCTTTATTATTTGAAAAATTGTAACATATAGACGATATAGAAAATAATTTTACTATTTCTTCGCTTTTTCGGCGCCCCGTGTCTGGGCTGGCGCTTCGGCGCCCCCCTCCAAGCCAGCGGCCGGGGCACTTGCCCCGTCTGCCCCCCCCTAGTTCCGGCCCTGGGTGTGGCGGCTATAAGGAAGAACCGGAAAACCTTGCATTCTCAGGAAACCCACATGAGAATCCTGTGGAGTTTCTAAGGCTGTTTGAGGCTTATGTATCTCGTGTAAACCCACTGATGTACGACGAGGACAAGAAGGACATGTTAGGCCGATTCCTCAAGAATTGGGCAGGTACGTGGTGGAAAGTCATCTCGGACAGAGTCCAAACCTACTCCGACTCCAGAGAAAAATTCCTTGCTCAATACTGGAACATTCAGATCCAAAGAAGGGTGCGCGATCATCTGGAATTTGGTAATTATCACCCGTCAATGAATATGACAACCACCAACTATGTGCTAAATATAATGGCACAAGTAAAGCATCTAACACCAACAATAGAAGAGAGAGACCTAGTGTATAAGCTAGCGCGTCATTTCTCAGAACGCACTAGAGTAGCAACCACTACTAGAGGAGTGGATACTCTAGAAAAGTTTATAATGGTCGTGGATGAATGTCAAGACCTAGAGAGGGACCTGAAGCGTGTAAATAATCAGCTGAGTAACCACCCTAGAGACGATCATCATGAACCAACTTTCTACCCAACGAAAAGAAGAGACAATGAACGCCCGAAAGAAAAAAGGTTTACCCCATATCCGGGTAATAAACCCCAAAATCGGCAGGAATTGGAAGAAAAGGGTAGAAGTAGGTGCATGGAAACCCGACCAAATAAAGGGTATAAGGTATGTAAACAGCCATAACATCTACCTATCTAACAGCAACCGTCAACTAGTAAAATGAATACGGGAAACGGGAAGCCACTGCAGGTAGAAAGAAACAAAACTAAACATACCGTTACCTGCAGTGAAACAACCCAAGAAAACAGGTATAAAGAAAGTAACAAATAATATAAAACAAGTGAGCGATAGGGAGTTCTTGTTAAAAGAAGAGCAAGAAGTGGGTAGAAACCATTATCCTGAATGTCCGGAAATAATTTGTGAAATCAGTAATCTACTTGTACGAGCGCTAATAGACACTGGCAGTGAAGTAACCTGTGTCAGCTCAAAGTTTGTAGAAAATAATAGTCAGTTGCGTAATTGTCCCAGACTACCCGTAAAAAATTGTAATGTACAGGGAGCCACTGGAGCCAAAATGCAAAAGATCACTGAACAAATTTATTTACCTGTCAATTTAAATGGTAACCAAACCCAAATTGTAGCTCTTATAGTCCCGAAACTCGTTCATGATTGTATTATTGGGGTAGATACGTTACTTGAATGGAAGGCAGAAATAAATTTCAAAAGAAATACCATCACAATGGAAATTGACACTAATAAAATCAATGTAACCATTAAAGAATTTAAGCATTGGAAGTCGGTAAGTGTCATAAAAGGGTATGGAGAGAAACCTGTAGTTGACATTAGGAGTGACCAGCACTGTATTGATGATACTCCAGAAATCAACATCGGGACTGAGTTGGACAACGAGCAACAGAACCAAATTCAGCAACTCGTCTGTGAGTATAGGGATGTTTTTAGAACAGAGCCTGGAAGAGCTAAGTTCTATGAACATCAGTTAACACTTACTGAAAACGCATCATTTGTGCAAAGGACTTATCCAATCCCTTTACACTATAGAGAAGAAGTGGAAAAAGAGGTCCAACAGATGTTAGCGAATGGTGTTATAGAGAGAGCAAGTAGTCCCTATACAAACCCTTTAGTAGTTGTCACCAAGCCGAACGGGAGTATCCGCTTATGCCTTGATGCCAGGAAATTAAATTCTTCATTAGTACTGGATTACGAGTGCACAAGGAATGTGGAAGAATTGTTCCAAAAATGTAATGGGGTTAAGTACATGACCAAACTGGACTTAACATAAGGATTTTGGCAAATTCCAATCCGCAAATGTGATAGACAGTATACAGCATTTTTGTATAAAAACAAGTGCTACCAATTTAAAGTGGTACCTTTTGGCCTGAGCACCAGCTTAGCTGCAATGGTAAGGTGTTTAGACAGTGCCTTAGGTAATGAGGTAGAGAAGTATACACTAGTGTTCGTAGGGGTGTGTCACAAACACTCGAGGAGCACTTACAACATTTAAGAAATATTTTTGCAAAATTAAGATCAGTAAACACGACGCTTAATCTACGGAAATCAGAGTTTGGTAAGGAGGAAATTAAGTTTTTAGGTCACCGAATCATGTGTTGGAGCACACTTGTATCAGATAGATGAGAAGGGCCAAAAAGCGGTATTAGGATTTGTAAGTCGCACACTTAAAGGGGCGGAATTAACCTATTTTACGACAGAAAAAGAGCTATTAGCGATAGTGCATAGCCTGTCAAAGTTTAGAAGTTATATTCTGGGTGCTAAACTTACTATAATCACCGACAATAAGGCGTTAGTATTTTTATTAAAGTGTAAATTGCTAGGTGCTCATCTGACTCATTGGATCTTGGCTATACAAGAGTACCAGTTTGAAATACAGTATTGTAAAGTGAAAGACAACTTGGTAGCAGATGTACTCAGTAGAAATCCACTATCAGAAAACAACATGGACACAGTAAACAGTAAAAGTAGTAGCACTGATATTGGTATTTATGTGGTAAAGCATATAACAAAACCTGAAGTAGTTAGACGACTTAAGGAAATAGGGAACCATCAACAACAAGACCCTAGGATTAGTGTAGCTTGGAGAAGTGCAGTTACCAACACCAAACCAGGATTTTCCATATATGAAGGGAAGCTATATAAGCTATGTTCCCATAAGTGGAAATTATTATTACCAAGCTGTATGATGGAGGAACTTATTTGGGAATGCCACTTGTCATTGGGCCACGCTGGATTTAAGAAATGCCATCTAGCCTTAACAGAAAGCTTCATTGGAAAGGGGTTAGCAAAACGCCTGAAAAGATTATTGTCTACTTGCGACCTGTGCCAGAAGTGTAAACACCCGAACTTATCGACCAGAGTAGAAATGCAAACAATCCAAGCAAAAGAGAAAGGAGAGTTATTAGCTGTGGATTATTACGGGCCTCTACCAAAAGCAAAAGGAGGGGTAAAGCACATTCTAGTAACAGTAGATTTCTTTTCTAAATTTGTCAAATTATACCCAGTCCAAAGAGCCACGACAAAAGCCACACTTAGAGCGTTAACAAAGTTCTACATTCCACAGTATGGTAAACCTAGGAAAATATTGTCCGACCAAGGAAAACAGTTCACCCATAACCTATGGAGAGAAACCTTGGAGGAACTCAATATAAAACCAATTCTTACATCAATACGTCATCCTCAAGCGAATTTAGCTGAGAGAATAAATAGAGAATTAGGTAGATATTTTAGGATATTGTGCCATCAGAACCATTCTGCATGGATAGATTACTTGAGTTTTATTTCGGATTGTATTAATAATACATGTAATGAAACAACGGGGTACACACCTTCAGAATTATTTATCAATAAAGAACCAGTACATGTATGGACCAAAACCATAAAAAGTCCACCCAACTACAATCTACCTATTCCATATAAGGTAAAAACCAGAATAGCAGAAGAAAGAATACAGAGAGAAGACCAAAAGAGGGTAGAACTCACAAGTTGGTAAGGTTTGTGGAAGGAGAGGAAGTGTTAGTGAAAGCGAATCCTGTATCCTCTGCCATAGATAATACCATGGCCAAGTTCTTTCCGATATTCGTGGGACCTTATAGAATAGAAAAGCAGATTGCAAGGTACACATACATATTAAAAGATGTTGAAAAAAACAAAATTATAGGAAAGTACCATGGGGATAGTTTGAGGAAATATAGACAAAATATAGAGTAATAAAGAAACAATGGTTTGAGCCAATAAGGTATGTGAATCAAACATGGTCAAATAAAAATTTTATAATTATTTTGAATCAAGGTCAATGTTAAAAAAAAATTATTTAAATAAATGTTAGTATTGTTGTTTTAAATTATTGACGTTAATTGAGTCAAAATGGTGATTAAAATATTAATGGTCATATAAATTTCCAATATGTGTATGCCATGTTAGGTTAACTAACATATTGTAATATTTAGTTATAAGGTAGATGTAAGCAAAATTGTATTAGTGCAAGTTTTGTGCGGGAAAAACCAAAAGTGCGAACGATTATGTGCAAAATTTTAATTAGGGTCAAACTATACATTAAGAAAAAAATTAATATATTTCTTAAATAATCAATTTTTTTATACCGAGTGAGGGTATATATAATGATTCATATTGTCGTCCTATCTGAGCGTTATATGAAAGTGTCAAATGGAGCGAGTATAGCGACGTAAGCAAGAGAGAGAGCGTATAATCGCAGCCATCTCTGTCTAACCTTGTCACTGCTACGGAAAATGCCGGTACAGACAGGAAATTTTACTCAATTAAATTTATGTGTTAAAACTGCAATATCTTTAAAACCAATAAATATACAGCAATTCTGAAAACAGCATAGTGTTCAGCAATTAAAGCTCTATAAGTAGCCAAAATATCAACAACTATAATTAACATTTACAGAAGATATACAGAAGAAGAACGCCAAGCGAAATAACTCGAGAATTAGGCTAGGTACGAATTAGGTGTTTTCACACACACACACACACACACACACACACACACACACACACACACACACACACACACACACACACACACACACACACACACACACACACACACACACACACACACACACACACACACAGATAAAGACCTAAGCAACAATATTCTGTGGTCAGATCTTTGAAAACACGTTTGCAAATACCTGTAATCAAACGATTTGCAAACAAAGGAAGTACGATTTTAGCCAGTAATTCTGTGCCGTCTCAGACCTGTCAAGGGGCGTTTAGTCGACCTGTCCGATATTGTTTGAAATGGAAAACGCATGATTTATTTGGAACAACCAATCAGAATCCTGCATTTAGAACAGACGCCAACTCTGACGGAGTGTAGCGAGTACTCTTCGTTCGGATCTTCAATGCGCTAGATGTGTGTAAATTACGTGCTTAATTTCACAAAAACGCCAAGTTTCATTTAAGTAAAAAGTTCGAGAAGTAGTCCACAGTTGCAGAGGAACTAGTACAGTTCGACAACAACTCTCGCTGTGTAACTCCACATTAATTAATTAAATAATTAATTAATAATCAATTGTGAAGTGACTGGTGCAACAGAGAGCTACAGCATCTGTAATTGCCCAGATCATTGTTCAACAGGATTGGTCAACATCATTTCTTCTGTGCTAAACCATCAAAGGAGGATCTCTACGGATTCCTATCTACGGTCGACGCATCAAACAGTAAGAAATAGATTCATTGATCAATGAAATAAATAATAAAGAAATAATAAACAATTTTAAAAGACACTAAGAATTTCACACTTTGTATTTAATTATAGTTAACTGCATGGAAGTAGTATCGTCAAGGTCACACCACTTACTTACAGCGTTGCCACTAAGCAACAGTTTCCCTTTCTTCCGAAAAATGCTACACTAGTAAGTAGGCCTACTTAATGTAAAGAATATAACAAAGTGATTTTTAAATTAAATATTTACTTTGTTGTTATCAATAAGGCTTCCATTAAAATCATTTTTGTGCTTTAAACTGTTGAACATCAATGACAATAGAAGACTGAAAAAACAACGATACATTTTGAAGGTTCATAGATGCCTACTGCAGAAATTGTATAGATAAAATTTAATGTTATTTAAAGTAAAAAACCTGTTTAAAATCTTACGAGTATCACACAGTTGTTCTGGTTTTGTAAGATAGTGTAATGTAAGGTTAACTTGCATTTTACTGTATTTTTTAAAGTAAAATTTTACAGGGAGAAAGTTTCTAATACATACATTAGAATACATTGTCAATAATTCTTAATAATAATTACATCACAATTAATACATTGTTAATAATTAATTAACAATGAATTTCCGTAACTTATACATAACATTCAATGCGATGCGTCAGCTATAGTTTGTTTGAACGAATTTTCATACGCATCCTGAGTCTTAAGCTTGCCCCATTTAATTATTGAAGAGACACCGCACTATTCGTGACTCTGAAAAATATTCTATTTTTATTTCCTGCACTGCTTATTAATAATTAAGTAAAAAAATTAGAACTATACTACAAGACATTACATGCACAAGTAGCATAAAAATAATCGTATGTATAAACGTGAAACGAGTTGGATGTCTTAAGAAAATAAGGATAATTTTATAAACAACAAATACAAATGCGTCATGAAATAAATTTAAAACTCCTTATTCATATATTAATATATTATAAATCTTTAAATATAGAATTTAAATTTATAATTCTATATTTTATGAATTGTCCTTACAAATTTTATAATTAAAATTTTCCTTATTTTATAAACTATAGAATTCCTTATGAGTATTATAAATAATAGTCAGTACTGTAACTGAAATGGGATTGGCTTTTGCCACAACAGCGACAAATTTGTTTACAGAAATTGCTCAGTCCTATTTAACTTTGTGCAACGGAAGAAAGGTAGTAGCGCGGCCAGTAAACATACACATTTTTGAGGGGAGTGTAAAATGACAAAGGCATTCATAAAAGTGTCAGACACCAATATTTACTGAAAAGACATGCCGACAGGGTATACGCAATTTGCATACCAAATGTGTACATATAGCTAACAGAACTTCCGAACCATATAGCTTAGGAACGACCGTGCAGAGAACAAAAATAGATTCATTTGCAAAAGGGAAAAGACCGTGAGTATGAAAAAATTAAAGCGACAACAGCAGGCAAGGTCAGCGTTCTCAGACAACTGTCAGTCTGTAGGATAACCACCCATGAACAAAACAGTAAAACTTTAAATAAGTAAGTTCACTGTACGGAAAACACAAAATAACTGACCTAATGGTACTTCGTAAAGTTAGGGTGTGTATTGCTAAAAGCTTTAGATTCCAACATAAGAAAAACCAGCGCAGTATAAATTGTAGATTCAGAGAACTGCAAATCGTAACAAAAGAAGCCAAAGAAAGAGAAGAAACGCAAAGATAGAAATTCTGTAGATATTTACGCGACAACAAAAAATATGTTGCCGACTCACACAAATTTTTATAGCTCAAATACTGGCGCCCAGAATTTAACTGAGTAATGTTACCCACAACTAATTATTCCTGATAAAAAAAAATTCATTTACGCGATACACATAAATAAATTTGAAATGAGCAATATAAGGTGGATGTATGAAATTTGCTTTCGTAACACTGCTAAAACGCTACACACTGTACTAGCCGGCAACAACGCTGGGCGAGGGGCGTGGAGGTGACAGGGATAAGCAGTGAAAGTAAGTGACATTCACGGTACTACTTCCATTCAGTTACATCTAGTAAGATTAGTTATAACATAGTATAGGAGTGTTGAATGGAAAGTGAGGTGTAGTATTGAACGTGCAAATTATTGCAGACCTGTTCTTTAGCACTGGTTTGGGAGATATACATTTTCTTAATTAAACCAGATAAGAGCAATAGGTCGTTTGGACGTTTTAATCTTCACTTTTCACGCACACACTTTAATTATAAGAGTTAGGGTAGCAATAAGTCCTACAATTAGCATTTTCAAGAAGTTAACAAAATAACTAAACGTTAATTAAACAAACTTCCAAAAAATTTTAAAGTGTTTTTTGTAACGATTCCCCTTGAATTCCACAATCACTGAACGAATCATGAGAAATTGTGTCTCTATGGTCTGAGCTAAGCTGAAACCGTGTCATTTGTACCTGGGATTTGTTCTGGCGCCCAGGAAAAGGAATATCACGGGTAAATAATGTTTTATCTATCATTAAATATATTATATAGGTGTGTTAGACAAAAGGTAGCGTTGTAATATATATTGTAACACCACAAAATGTTACATAACCAAAACACACACCAGATGGGTAAAATATGACACTAAAGTTGTAAAAGTGAATAATTGTAATGAATGTAACAAAGAAGAGAAGGGACCAGCATAGAAGAAAGAAGAGGATGGATCCCAAGAAGCAGTGATAAATACACTGCATAACACTACAACTTAAGAACAATGACTGACTATAAATAATGGACATGCAAAGTTCACAAATAAGCTGTCAAGCGAACCAGTTCATGACATTAAGGTGTAGAGTCATGTAAATAGAAACTAAATAACAAATTACTGTAACAAAGTAATAACAATAACAGCATTTTGGCTGAAAATAGAAGAACAATGATGTATAAATAACAAAGACTATTACTATACTAGCTGTAGCCACAAAGCTATAAAAAGCTAGCTTTAACAACAAAAATGTAACAATATAGAATAAGGATAGTTGTAAACGGAAGCCTTATGTGTATAAGCAACTTCCTAATTAAACGAGATGTAATTAGAAATAATAATTAACAGGGAATAAACCTGGTTCTATAACTGTATCTAGACCATGCATAAACAAATTTATGTCAGTAAATTGACAGGAAAACAAAACCCCTAATTAACATTAAATTTACAGAGTGGTAAAAATAACGAATAAGGTGTGAAATACCACCACTCAATTAATATAGTACGCCTTTAAAATGGGTAGGCCAAGTAAAAAAGTATTTAAAGAATAAGGAATTGTCAGAATAATGTATTATCATAGTTATGCTAAGATTTAACATTGTTCAGCTGTAAACAGCTTTTAATTGTAATAATGTATGTAATTTTATTCATGTAATCATGTACAAAAGAGAAAACAGAGATAAATAATCAAATGTAAAGATAGGAAAATAGTCGCATTTTGCATTATTAGCAGACGACAGTAAGAAATCATGTTTCAAAACACTAGTTTTATGTATTGTCAGTGAAAACTAGGTTCAAACCGGCTTTAAGCCACATCAAAATAAAGAGCAGAGACTAAGCTTTAATTTGATGATAATAACTTAGAGATTGGAATTGTAATAATTTAATAATGAGAGTTAGCATCATTTTTTAACCAGATTTAAGAAATTGTCAGTGAATACAAACAATAACGACAATTGGGTACAGAAAGTGCGCCGGTGGCAGCTAACAAAAACATTACGTCACTGTAACGGAATTTTGTACCAATCACAAAAGAGTTTACTGAGCGAAATTTGTTCCTAAACGCGATCGAGAAAAGGGGTATATAACCAGAGGGACGCTAAAAATTTCGCATTCGCTTCCTTCTTCACGAGCTAACAAGTTTCGGCTCGGCGTTGTCTTATATTTTAATAATCTACGACAACACAATAGTAGTAAACACTTTAAATTTTATCAAAATAATTATTGGAAGGACGATTCATCGTATAAGAGTGCATCGAAAGTTAATAGTGAATCTTTTTAAACAGTGCGTGTATTCGGAACGAGCAAATTTAAATTAACCTGTAAAGTCAACAACCCATTATCAGTAAGAAGAGGGTTATTTCTCGTATCCAAGTGCGATTAAAGTGCAGTGTATTAGCGATCAATATAATCCGATCGTTAAGGTGTTTGATTTTAATCTATAAAGATTAAAAAGCAAGGTAGTACAGTGACCAATTTTATTGTTTATCTGTTTTCCACTGATCGTAACTACTGACACATTTGTACTGATGCAAAAACAATCAAACAATTAATAGCGAACACTGTATCTATTTATTTAGAGGATTTAATAATCGGACGTAAGAACATATGTGTTAGAATTAGTTATTACGATTTTAATTATGATATAAACTGACGAAATTCTCGTTAACTAAACATATAATTGCAAGTTTTTAAAGAGGCCAAAAATAAATTACTATCATAGTAGTATCTATTAAAAGCAATTAATAATCGTTCTATTTTGTATTTTCAAGAACTTACCCTTGAGGTACCTAGTTACTTAAGATTAAAATTTTGTTAGTAAACATAAGAGATTTTTTAGATTGTGTTTAACTGAGCTAGACCAGATAGCAGACGGATGACTTACTATCCGAACTGTATTAGTGTAAAAAATGTATTTTTATTCAATCTGATTTTTGAGGGTATAATAAACCCATAATGTTATACAGCATAACCTTTGTGTTCAATTATTTCAATTTAGATAAGTAAACCTCAGTATAGCATACACTGAGGTACATTTGAAACAGAAAATTTTCAATACACTATTTGAATCATTTTAAATGCCACAAGCATTTAAACAACCGTAAAAAGTGAACATATATACATTTAAAATTATAAATTTGTTTTTTATGGGAACTTTTCTCGAAGAAAACCCATATGGCGACCATCTAACATTCAAGGTGCTATAAAACCTTGCTTATAAAGTTTAAACTGGTCAAAGAGAAAATTGACAGTTTATTCAGTGGCGGTGAACGTCGGAACATCAAGTACAACAACCAGGTACGTGAAAAGTGTTCTTTATGTTAATTTATTTGTCCAGACAACACTTGACCTTGACTTACACTGACAACATTTTTCCACAGAAGAGGAGTTCGACTTCAAGTTCAACGCTACCATTACTTTCATTTACCAACCAGCAATTATTATTTTATCCATAATAAATTATCACACTATAATTAAATAAATCATATTTATCAATTATTATAAAAAATAATTACTGCATGTAACACAAGAGACTCCATGAAACAATTAACCCACAAATCGAACAAATCGATTATTAAACAACAATTAAACAATAAATCGATAATTAAATCTATAAATTATATAGAGGGGGATCTAGATTTATTACAAATGGCGACCAACAGAGTGCGGCTTTAAAAATATACCGAATTAATATATTTTAATAATATATTTTAATATTAAATTAGCCCGGCAAATACAATAGAACGATCATGCCTCACACACACACAGACACGATACCAGATACAAGGCCAGCCAAGGAGAACGTGCACAGGCAAACGCAGAAGTAAATATAGAGGTACAGGAGACACAACCAACATCCGAAATGGAAGTTGCAACCAACAATACTTTAGAAAACCAACAAGAAGGAATGATTCCCGCAGAACCTGTGCAACCCAGACAAATAGAGAGATTCACACAAGCAGGAGACACAAACCTGTTGGAGATGATGAGGGCGATAATGGAAGATAGCCAGAAAAGGATGGAAGAAACCTTAAACAGAAATAATGAGTCATTGAAGGAAGATTTAATAAAAAATTAGACGACAACAGCAAAGCATTGAAGGAAGATAGTCAAAGAAATATCGAGTCATTGAAGGAAGATTTAAATAAAAAATTAGACGACAACAGCCAGAAAATGGACGATATCAGCAAGGAGATGGAGGAGAATAACGAGAAAATAAACACCAAAATAGACAGAGAAATAGCGGTGGTCAGAAGAGAGGTCACAGAAGTAAACGAGAGGTGCGAACAATACAACCAGGAGTTGCAACAAACTAGAAATGAGGTCGATGGATGGATAACCAATCTTGAAGAAATAAATGAAGCCCGAAACGAGTCTCTGAAGAAGATGAGCCAGGACGAAATAAAACGAGTAAGAACAGACGTAGGAGAAAGATGTGAAGAAATAGACGCATCAGTGAACACCATAAGAACACTGACTGTCACCAATAAAGAAAAATCAAAGAGTTACATCAACGGGAGTTCCTACAAATACGCGAAGAAATCGAAAACATTCGTAACCGACCAGCACAGGGTCACTATCTACAACCCATAGACAACCGCGATATTATCAACTTTAAAAATTATAAGAAGAACCCGATAGAATTTCTGGAACGAGTGGAGGAAAATCTGACCAGAATCCGGGAAAGCAGATGGACGGTAATCCGCAGTTTGATAGATGAATACTTCAAAGAAATACACAATAACTCGTGGACTGCAACCCGCCAGGAGATCCAAAGTTATGAGGAGTTCAAGACACTGTTCAGGGCCAAATACTAGTCGGAGTCTACTCAAAACATAGTATGGGATGATATATGTCACGGCAAATATGACGCCAGTCGAGGAACAACTCCAACGTCTTACTTCCTTGGTAAGGTATGTTTGGCCAGAAACCTCGAACCAAGGATACCAGAGGAGTGCCTGGTCACCAAGCTCGCTTATCATTATGAGGAGGGAGTAGCAAGATCACGACAATGGGGGCAGATAAAAACTGTCCAAGCCATGGCAGCACTACTTGAGCATAACAAACACGAGGGCTACTATAAAAAGAGCCGTAAAAGGAATGACAACTTCCAAGACAGGAATAATAACCAGAATAATAATAACCCTAATTTCCAGAATTATCGAAGTAACTATAATAATTATAATAATAATAATGTGAATCAAAATAATGAGAACAATTATAGGCCAAATAATCAGGGTAATAACAATTACATGGGTAATAATAACAATAATACGAGACAGCCACAAAATAATAACAACAACCCCAACCGACCCCAGAACCAGGGTGGAAACAACCAACCCCAACAATATAGGAGGGCCAATTATGTCCAGGCCAAAAATGAGCAGGGAAGAAGGCGGTACTATCCGTAGCTTCAACGGACACGATGACGAGGAGTACCAGCGCGAAGACAGGAGAAATTCAAGAGGTGGGCAACGAAGGAGTAGGAGTATTCAAGGCAACAGCCGAAACAACGATTATCGGCCCCAAGTTCATTTCATGCCCAACAATGACCAGAATCACCATGGGGGACGGCCCGATATGGAGGAGAGGAGTCAGGTAAACACAACGGACAGACGCGTAGAAGAGAATGAAATCTCTTTAAACGCATCACGGCAGGGAGACTATTGAATAAACCTAATATACTATAATACTCTAATACTCCAACATTAATTTCAACAAATGAAATTCATCCAGAATAAGTAATTTAAAATATCTATCACTTGAAGGAGTAGAGAAACAAACCACCAAAGCGAGTAATACGAGAGAAGGCTGTTATAAAGGAAAGAAAAGAAAAGAAAAATGTTTATCATATGAATATTGTAAACCCCCTGGTAACCCAAGAAGATAACGAACAAAGTGTTGAAAACCCAGTGTATAAACAGTGTTAAAAGTGAACTATGGTGAAACTAAAGAAGAACTGAAGAACCAACTGCATAATTATAGTGATGAATTTAAGTGTGTAAATTAAAAACATTGAAATAACCAAAACAAATTGAAACCTAGTATTGATGAATAGCAGCAAGGCTGATAATAATATAACAAATATGTCAAGTTATAAAATAATTACCTGTGAAGAGAAGTATGTTAGATAAAATGATAAAGCATGAACAGTGATAATAATGAAACCTCTAATCCTTGAATATTATATTGAATATAATGTCTTATATTGAAAAATAAATGATATATTATGTTTTATGTGTTGTGATAGTGCAACTGTTGTTATGTTCAACTTTTTATTGTCCCAGACAGAGATGAAGATTCCTCTGATTCTGTGGGTGTATAGTTGAGTAACGGCGGAGAATGGATGCCAAATAGAGCCCCTCTGACTCCGAACCCGCTATAAATGTTAGGGAATTGTAATATGTCAAGGATTGAATAAACCACTGTGAGATGAATGAAAGAACCAAGGAATTTGTCACAAGAATCAAGATGTGTATATTGTAAAGAAAAAATGTATTATTGAAAAACAGGGAAATTGTCAAGTTAAGAACTAAGATATGATATAACTAAATGACTAAGAGTATAAAAACTTGAACAATACTAGTGAGCGGAAAGTAATACTAGCAGAGAACTCAGTCTAGAGCAACACACCAACAGACTATTGAACTTAATGCAGATAGAAGCAGTAATACTATGATTAAACAAAATAAAGTGATAATTTCTTCAAACTATAAAACTTTTCTCAAATTATCAATTTTGAGAGGGGAGTATATGTAACACCACAAAATGTTACATAACCAAAACACACACCAGATGGGTAAAATATGACACTAAATTTGTAAAAGTGAATAATTGTAATGAATGTAACAAAGAAGAGAAGGGACCAGCATAGAAGAAAGAAGAGGAGGGATCCCAAGAAGCAGTGATGAATACACTGCATGACACTATTACAACTTAAGAACAATGACTGACTATAACTAATGGACATGCAAAGTTCACAAATAAGCTGTCAAGCGAACCAGTTCATGACATTAAGGTGTAGAGTCATGTAAATAGAAACTAAATAACAAATTACTGTAATAAAGTAATAACAATAACAGCATTTTGGCTGAAACTAGAAGAACAATGATGTATAAATAACAAAGACTATTACTATACTAGCTGTAGCCACAAAGCTATAAAAAGCTAGCTTTACCAACAAATATGTAACAATATAGAATAAGGATAGTTGTAAACGGAAGCCTTATGTGTATAAGCAACTTCCTAATTAAACGAGATGTAATTAGAAATAATA
This sequence comes from Magicicada septendecula, assembly GCA_034769895.1. Taxonomy (NCBI): domain Eukaryota; kingdom Metazoa; phylum Arthropoda; class Insecta; order Hemiptera; family Cicadidae; genus Magicicada; species Magicicada septendecula. Next base: position 619,327,687 of record CM068367.1, on the reverse strand, counting down.
ATTAACAGGGAATAAACCTGGTTCTATAACTGTATCTAGACCATGCATAAACGAATTTATGTCAGTAAATTGACAGGAAAACAAAACCCCTAATTAACATTAAATTTACAGAGTGGTAAAAATAACGAATAAGGTGTGAAATACCACCACTCAATTAATATAGTACGCCTTTAAAATGGGTAGGCCAAGTAAAAAAGTATTTAAAGAATAAGGAATTGTCAGAATAATGTATTATCATAGTTATGCTAAGATTTAACATTGTTCAGCTGTAAACAGCTTTTAATTGTAATAATGTATGTAATTTTATTCATGTAATCATGTTCAAAAGATAAAACAGAGATAAATAATCAAATGTAAAGATAGGAAAATAGTCGCATTTTGCATTATTAGCAGACGACAGTAAGAAATCATGTTTCAAAACACTAGTTTTATGTATTGTCAGTGAAAACTAGGTTCAAACCGGCATTAAGCCACATCACAATAAAGAGCAGGGACTAAGCTTTAATTTGATGATAATAACTTAGAGATTGGAATTGTAATAATTTAATAATGAGAGTTAGCATCATTTTTTAACCAGATTTAAGAAATTGTCAGTGAATACAAACAATAACGACAATTGGGTACAGAAAGTGCGCCGGTGGCAGCTAACAAAAACATTACGTCACTGTAACGGAATTTTGTACCAATCACAAAAGAGTTTACTGAGCGAAATTTGTTCCTAAACGCGATCGAGAAAAGGGGTATATAACCAGAGGGACGCTAAAAATTTTGCATTCGCTTCCTTCTTCACGAGCTAACAAGTTACGGCTCGGCGTTGTCTTATATTTTAATAATCTACTACAACACAATAGTAGTAAACACTTTAAATTTTATCAAAATAATTATTGGAAGGACGATTCATCGTATAAGAGTGCATCGAAAGTTAATAGTGAATCTTTTTAAACAGTGCGTGTATTCGTAACGAGCAAATCTAACTTAACCTGTACAGTCAACAACCCATTATCAGTAAGAAGAGGGTTATTTCTCGTTTCCAAGTGCGATTAAAGTGCAGTGTATTAGTGATCGTTATAATCCGATCGTTAAGGTGTTTGATTTTAATCTATAAAGATTAAAAAGCAAGGTAGTACAGTGACAAATTTTATTGTTTTTCTGTTTTCCACTGATCGTAACTATTGACACATTTGTACTGACGCAAAAACAATCAAACAATTAATAGCGAACACTGTATCTATTTATTTAGAGGATTTAATAATGCGACGTAAGAATATATGTGTTAGAATTAGTTATTACGATTTTAATTATGATATAAACTGACGAAATTCTCGTTAACTAAACATATAATTGCAAGTTTTTAAAGAGGCCGAAAATAAATTACTATCATAGTAGTATCTATTAAAAGCAATTAATAATCGTTCTATTTTGTATTTTCAAGAACTTACCCTTGAGGTACCTAGTTAATTAAGATTAAAATTTTGTTAGTAAACATAAGAGTTTTTTTAGATTGTGCTTAACTGAGCTAGACCAGATAGCAGACGGATAACTTACTATCCGAACTGTATTAGTGTAAAAAATGTATTTTTATTCAATCTGATTTTTGAGGGTATAATAAACCCATAATGTTATACAGCATAACCTTTGTGTTCAATTATTTCAATTTAGATAAGTAAACCTCAGTATAGCATACACTGAGGTACATTTGAAACAGAAATTTTTCAATACACTATTTGAATCATTTTAAATGCCATAAGCATTTAAACAACCGTAAAAAGTGAACATATATAAATTTAAAATTAGAAATTTGTTTTTTATGGGAACTTTTCTCGAAGAAAACCCATATGGCGCCCATCTAACATTCAAGGTGCTATAAAACCTTGCTTATAAAGTTTAAACTGGTCAAAGAGAGACTTGACAGTTTATTCAGTGGCGGTGAACGTCGGAACATTAAGTACAACAACCAGGTACGTGAAAAGTGTTCTTTATGTTAATTTATTTGTCCAGACAACACTTGACCTTGACTTACACTGACGACATTTTTCCACAAAAGAGGAGTTCAACTTCAAGTTCGACGCTACCATTACATTCATTTACCAACCAGCAATTAGTATTTTATCCATAATAAATTATCACACTATAATTAAATAAATCATATTTATCAATTATTATAAAAAATAATTACTGCATGTAACACAAGAGACTCCATGAAACAATTAACCCACAAATCGAACAAATCGATTATTAAACAACAATTAAACAATAAATCGATAATTAAATCTATAAATTATATAGAGGGGGATCTAGTTTTATTACAAAGTGGTGACCAACAGAGTGCAGCTTTAAAAATATACCGAATTAATATATTTTAATATTAAATTAGCCCGGCAAATACAATAGAACGATCATGCCTCACACACACAGACACGATACCAGATACAAGGCCAGCCAAGGAGAAGGTGCGCAGGCAAACGCAGAAGTAAATATAGAGGTACAGGAGACACAACCAACATCCGAAATGGAAGTTGCAACCAACAATACTTTAGAAAACCAACAAGAAGGAACGCCTCCCGCAGAACCTGTGCAACCCAGACATATAGAGAGATTCACACAAGCAGGAGACACAAACCTGTTGGAGATGATGAGGGCGATAATGGAAGATAGCCAGAAAAGGATGGAAGAAACCTTAAACAGAAATAATGAGTCATTGAAGGAAGATTTAATAAAAAATTAGACGACAACAGCAAAGCATTGAAGGAAGATAGTCAAAGAAATATCGAGTCATTGAAGGAAGATTTAAATAAAAAATTAGACGACAACAGCCAGAAAATGGACGATATCAGCAAGAAGATGGAGGAGAATAACGAGAAAATAAACACCAAAATAGACAGAGAAATAGCGGTGGTCAGAAGAGAGGTCACAGAAGTACACGAGAGGTGCGAACAATACAACCAGGAGTTGCAACAAACTAGAAATGAGGTCGATGGACGGATAACCAATCTTGAAGAAATAAATGAAGCCCGAAACGAGTCTCTGAAGAAGATGAGCCAGGACGAAATAAAACGAGTAAGAACAGACGTAGGAGAAAGATGTGAAGAAATAGACGCATCAGTGAACACCATAAGAACACTGACTGTCACCAATAAAGAAAAATCAAAGAGTTACGTCAACGGGAGTTCCTACAAATACGCGAAGAAATCGAAACCATTCGTAACCGACCAGCACAGGGTCACTATCTACAACCCATAGACAACCGCGATATTATCAACTTTAAAAATTATAAGAAGAACCCGATAGAATTTCTGGAACGAGTGGAGGAAAATCTGACCAGAATCCGGGAAAGCAGATGGACGGTAATCCGCAGTTTGATCGATGAATACTTCAAAGAAATACACAATAACTGGTGGACTGCAACCCGCCAGGAGATCCAAAGTTATGAGGAGTTCAAGACACTGTTCAGGGCCAAATACTGGTCGGAGTCTACTCAAAACATAGTACGGGATGATATATGTCACGGCAAATATGACGCCAGTCGAGGAACAACTCCAACGTCTTACTTCCTTGGTAAGGTATGTTTGGCCAGAAACCTCGAACCAAGGATACCAGAGGAGTGCCTGGTCACCAAGCTCGCTTATCATTATGAGGAGGGAGTAGCAAGATCACGACAATGGGGGCAGATAAAAACTGTCCAAGCCATGGCAGCACTACTTGAGCATAACAAACACGAGGGCTACTATAAAAAGAGCCGTAAAAGGAATGACAACTTCCAAGACAGGAATAATAACCGAAAATAATAACCCTAATTTCCGGAATTATCGAAGTAACTATAATAATTATAATAATAATAATGTGAATCAAAATAATGAGAACAATTATAGGCCAAATAATCAGGGTAATAACAATTATTTGGGTAATAATAACAATAATACGAGACGGCCACAAAATAATAACAACAACCCCAACCGACCCCAGAACCAGGGTGGAAACAACCAACCCCAATAATATAGGAGGGCCAATTATGTCCAGGCCAACAATGAGCAGGGAAGAAGGCGGTACTATCCAAGGCGCCGTAGCTTCAACGGACATGATGACGAGGAGTACCAGCGCGAAGACAGGAGAAATTCAAGAGGCGGGCAACGAAGGAGTAGGAGTATTCAAGGCGACAGCCGAAACAACGATTATCGGCCCCAAGTTCATTTCATGCCCAACAATGACCAGAATCACCATGGGGGACGGCCCGATATGGAGGAGAGGAGTCAGGTAAACACAACGGACAGACGCGAAGAAGAGAATGAAATCTCTTTAAACGCATCACGGCAGTGAGACTATTGAATAAACCTAATATACTATAATACTCCAACATTAATTTCAACAAATGAAATTCATCCAGAATAAGTGATTTAAAATATCTATCACTTGAAGGAGTAGAGAACAAACCACCAAAGCGAGTAATACGAGAGAAGGCTGTTATAAAGGAAAGAAAAGAAAAGAAAAATGTTTATCATATGAATATTGTAAACCCCCTGGTAACCCAAGAAGATAACGAACAAAGTGTTGAAAACCCAGTGTATAAACAGTGTTAAAAGTGAACTATGGTGAAACTAAGGAGAACTGAAGAACCAACTGCATAATTATAGTGATGAATTTAAGTGTGTAAATTAAAAACATTGAAATAACCAAAACAAATTGAAACCTAGTATTGATGAATAGCAGCAAGGCTGATAATAATATAACAAATATGTCAAGTTATAAAACAATGACCTGTGAAGAGAAGTATGTTAGATAAAATGATAAAGCATGAACAGTGATAATAATGAAACCTCTAATCCTTGAATATTATATTGAATATAATGTCTTATATTGAAAAATAAATGATATATTATGTTTTATGTGTTGTGATAGTGCAACTGTTGTTATGTTCAACTTTTTATTGTCCCAGACAGAGATGAAGATTCCTCTGATTCTGTGGGTGTATAGTTGAGTAACGGCGGAGAATGGATGCCAAATAGAGCCCCTCTGACTCCGAACCCGCTATAAATGTTAGGGAATTGTAATATGTCAAGGATTGAATAAACCACTGTGAGATGAATGAAAGAACCAAGGAATTTGTCACAAGAATCAAGATGTGTATATTGTAAAGAAAAAATGTATTATTGAAAAACAGGGAAATTGTCAAGTTAAGAACTAAGATATGATATAACTAAATGACTAAGAGTATAAAAACTTGAACAATACTAGTGAGCGGAAAGTAATACTAGCAGAGAACTCAGTCTAGAGCAACACACCAACAGACTATTGAACTTAATGCAGATAGAAGCAGTAATACTATGATTAAACAAAATAAAGTGATAATTTCTTCAAACTATAAAACTTTTCTCAAATTATCAATTTTGAGAGGGGAGTATATGTAACACCATAAAATGTTACATAACCAAAACACACACCAGATGGGTAAAATATGACACTAAATTTGTAAAAGTGAATAATTGTAATGAATGTAACAAAGAAGAGAAGGGACCAGCATAGAAGAAAGAAGAGGAGGGATCCCCAGAAGCAGTGATGAATACACTGCATGACACTACAACTTAAGAACAATGACTGACTATAACTAATGGACATGCAAAGTTCACAAATAAGCTGTCAAGCGAACCAGTTCATGACATTAAGGTGTAGAGTCATGTAAATAGAAACTAAATAACAAATTACTGTAATAAAGTAATAACAATAACAGCATTTTGGCTGAAACTAGAAGAACAATGATGTATAAATAACAAAGACTATTACTATTCTAGCTGTAGCCACAAAGCTATAAAAAGCTAGGTTTACCAACAAATATGTAACAATATAGAATAAGGATAGTTGTAAACGGAAGCCTTATGTGTATAAGCAACTTCCTAATTAAACGAGATGTAATTAGAAATAATAATTAACAGGGAATAAACCTGGTTCTATAACTGTATCTAGACCATGCATAAACGAATTTATGTCAGTAAATTGACAGGAAAACAAAACCCCTAATTAACATTAAATATACAGAGTGGTAAAAATAACGAATAAGGTGTGAAATACCACCACTCAATTAATATAGTACGCCTTTAAAATGGGTAGGCCAAGTAAAAAAGTATTTAAAGAATAAGGAATTGTCAGAATAATGTATTATCATAGTTATGCTAAGATTTAACATTGTTCAGCTGTAAACAGCTTTTAATTGTAATAATGTATGTAATTTTATTCATGTAATCATGTTCAAAAGAGAAAACAGAGATAAATAATCAAATGTAAAGATAGGAAAATAGTCGCATTTTGCATTATTAGCAGACGACAGTAAGAAATCATGTTTCAAAACACTAGTTTTATGTATTGTCAGTGAAAACTAGGTTCAAACCGGCATTAAGCCACATCAAAATAAAGAGCAGGGACTAAGCTTTAATTTGATGATAATAACTTAGAGATTGGAATTGTAATAATTTAATAATGAGAGTTAGCATCATTTTTTAACCAGATTTAAGAAATTGTCAGTGAATACAAACAATAACGACAATTGGGTACAGAAAGTGCGCCGGTGGCAGCTAACAAAAACATTACGTCACTGTAACGGAATTTTGTACCAATCACAAAAGAGTTTACTGAGCGAAATTTGTTCCTAAACGCGATCGAGAAAAGGGGTATATAACCAGAGGGACGCTAAAAATTTCACATTCGCTTCCTTCTTCACGAGCTAACAAGTTACGGCTCGGCGTTGTCTTATATTTTAATAATCTACTACAACACAATAGTAGTAAACACTTTAAATTTTATCAAAATAATTATTGGAAGGACGATTCATCGTATAAGAGTGCATCGAAAGTTAATAGTGAATCTTTTTAAACAGTGCGTGTATTCGGTACGAGCAAATTTAACTTAACCTGTACAGTCAACAACCCATTATCAGTAAGAAGAGGGTTATTTCTCGTATCCAAGTGCGATTAAAGTGCAGTGTATTAGCGATCAATATAATCCGATCGTTAAGGTGTTTGATTTTAATCTATAAAGATTAAAAAGCAAGGTAGTACAGTGACCAATTTTATTGTTTATCTGTTTTCCACTGATCGTAACTACTGACACATTTGTACTGATGCAAAAACAATCAAACAATTAATAGCGAACACTGTATCTATTTATTTAGAGGATTTAATAATGCGATGTAAGAATATATGTGTTAGAATTAGTTATTACGATTTTAATTATGATATAAACTGACGAAATTCTCGTTAACTAAACATATAATTGCAAGTTTTTAAAGAGGCCGAAAATAAATTACTATCATAGTAGTATCTATTAAAAGCAATTAATAATCGTTCTATTTTGTATTTTCAAGAACTTACCCTTGAGGTACCTAGTTAATTAAGATTAAAATTTTGTTAGTAAACATAAGAGTTTTTTTAGATTGTGCTTAACTGAGCTAGACCAGATAGCAGACGGATAACTTACTATCCGAACTGTATTAGTGTAAAAAATGTATTTTTATTCAATCTGATTTTTGAGGGTATAATAAACCCATAATGTTATACAGCATAACCTTTGTGTTCAATTATTTCAATTTAGATAAGTAAACCTCAGTATAGCATACACTGAGGTACATTTGAAACAGAAATTTTTCAATACACTATTTGAATCATTTTAAATGCCATAAGCATTTAAACAACCGTAAAAAGTGAACATATATAAATTTAAAATTAGAAATTTGTTTTTTATGGGAACTTTTCTCGAAGAAAACCCATATGGCGCCCATCTAACATTCAAGGTGCTATAAAACCTTGCTTATAAAGTTTAAACTGGTCAAAGAGAGACTTGACAGTTTATTCAGTGGCGGTGAACGTCGGAACATTAAGTACAACAACCAGGTACGTGAAAAGTGTTCTTTATGTTAATTTATTTGTCCAGACAACACTTGACCATGACTTACACTGACGACATTTTTCCACAAAAGAGGAGTTCAACTTCAAGTTCGACGCTACCATTACATTCATTTACCAACCAGCAATTAGTATTTTATCCATAATAAATTATCACACTTAATTAAATAAATCATATTTTTCAATTATTATAAAAAATAATTACTGCATGTAACACAAGAGACTCCATGAAACAATTAACCCACAAATCGAACAAATCGATTATTAAACAACAATTAAACAATAAATCGATAATTAAATCTATAAATTATATAGAGGGGGATCTAGTTTTATTACAAAGTGGCGACCAACAGAGTGCAGCTTTAAAAACATACCGAATTAATATATTTTAATATTAAATTAGCCCGGCAAATACAATAGAACGATCATGCCTCACACACACAGACACGATACCAGATACAAGGCCAGCCAAGGAGAAGGTGCACAGGCAAACGCAGAAGTAAATATAGAGGTACAGGAGACACAACCAACATCCGAAATGGAAGTTGCAACCAACAATACTTTAGAAAACCAACAAGAAGGAACGCCTCCCGCAGAACCTGTGCAACCCAGACAAATAGAGAGATTCACACAAGCAGGAGACACAAACCTGTTGGAGATGATGAGGGCGATAATGGAAGATAGCCAGAAAAGGATGGAAGAAACCTTAAACAGAAATAATGAGTCATTGAAGGAAGATTTAATAAAAAATTAGACGACAACAGCAAAGCATTGAAGGAAGATAGTCAAAGAAATATCGAGTCATTGAAGGAAGATTTAAATAAAAAATTAGACGACAACAGCCAGAAAATGGACGATATCAGCAGGAAGATGGAGGAGAATAACGAGAAAATAAACACCAAAATAGACAGAGAAATAGCGGTGGTCAGAAGAGAGGTCACAGAAGTACACGAGAGGTGCGAACAATACAACCAGGAGTTGCAACAAACTAGAAATGAGGTCGATGGACGGATAACCAATCTTGAAGAAATAAATGAAGCCCGAATCGAGTCTCTGAAGAAGATGAGCCAGGACGAAATAAAACGAGTAAGAACAGATGTAGGAGAAAGATGTGAAGAAATAGACGCATCAGTGAACACCATAAGAACACTGACTGTCACCAATAAAGAAAAATCAAAGAGTTACGTCAACGGGAGTTCCTACAAATACGCGAAGAAATCGAAACCATTCGTAACCGACCAGCACAGGGTCACTATCTACAACCCATAGACAACCGCGATATTATCAACTTTAAAAATTATAAGAAGAACCCGATAGAATTTCTGGAACGAGTGGAGGAAAATCTGACCAGAATCCAGGAAAGCAGATGGACGGTAATCCGCAGTTTGATCGATGAATACTTCAAAGAAATACACAATAACTGGTGGACTGCAACCCGCCAGGAGATCCAAAGTTATGAGGAGTTCAAGACACTGTTCAGGGCCAAATACTGGTCGGAGTCTACTCAAAACATAGTACGGGATGATATATGTCACGGCAAATATGACGCCAGTCGAGGAACAACTCCAACGTCTTACTTCCTTGGTAAGGTATGTTTGGCCAGAAACCTCGAACCAAGGATACCAGAGGAGTGCCTGGTCACCAAGCTCGCTTATCATTATGAGGAGGGAGTAGCAAGATCACGACAATGGGGGCAGATAAAAACTGTCCAAGCCATGGCAGCACTACTTGAGCATAACAAACACGAGGGCTACTATAAAAAGAGCCGTAAAAGGAATGACAACTTCCAAGACAGGAATAATAACCAGAATAATAATAACCCTAATTTCCGGAATTATCGAAGTAACTATAATAATTATAATAATAATAATGTGAATCAAAATAATGAGAACAATTATAGGCCAAATAATCAGGGTAATAACAATTATATGGGTAATAATAACAATAATACGAGACGGCCACAAAATAATAACAACAACCCCAACCGACCCCAGAACCAGGGTGGAAACAACCAACCCCAATAATATAGGAGGGCCAATTATGTCCAGGCCAACAATGAGCAGGGAAGAAGGCGGTACTATCCAAGGCGCCGTAGCTTCAACGGACACGATGACGAGGAGTACCAGCGCGAAGACAGGAGAAATTCAAGAGGCGGGCAACGAAGGAGTAGAAGTATTCAAGGCGACAGCCGAAACAACGATTATCGGCCCCAAGTTCATTTCATGCCCAACAATGACCAGAATCACCATGGGGGACGGCCCGATATGGAGGAGAAGAGTCAGGTAAACACAACGGACAGACGCGAAGATGAGAATGATATCTCTTTAAACGCATCACGGCAGTGAGACTATTGAACAAACCTAATATACTATAATACTCTAATACTCCAACATTAATTTCAACAAATGAAATTCATCCAGAATAAGTAATTTAAAATATCTATTACTTGAAGGAGTAGAGAAACAAACCACCAAAGCGAGTAATACGAGAGAAGGCTGTTATAAAGGAAAGAAAAGAAAAGAAAAATGTTTATCATATGAATATTGTAAACCCCCTGGTAACCCAAGAAGATAACGAACAAAGTGTTGAAAACCCAGTGTATAAACAGTGTTAAAAGTGAACTATGGTGAAACTAAAGAAGAACTGAAGAACCAACTGCATAATTATAGTGATGAATTTAAGTGTGTAAATTAAAAACATTGAAATAACCAAAACAAATTGAAACCTAGTATTGATGAATAGCAGCAAGGCTGATAATAATATAACAAGTATGTCAAGTTATAAAATAATTACCTGTGAAGAGAAGTATGTTAGATAAAATGATAAAGCATGAACAGTGATAATAATGAAACCTCTAATCCTTGAATATTATATTGAATATAATGTCTTATATTGAAAAATAAATGATATATTATGTTTTATGTGTTGTGATAGTGCAACTGTTGTTATGTTCAACTTTTTATTGTCCCAGACAGAGATGAAGATTCCTCTGATTCTGTGGGTGTATAGTTGAGTAACGGCGGAGAATGGATGCCAAATAGAGCCCCTCTGACTCCGAACCCACTATAAATGTTAGGGAATTGTAATATGTCAAGGATTGAATAAACCACTGTGAGATGAATGAAAGAACCAAGGAATTTGTCACAAGAATCAAGATGTGTATATTGTAAAGAAAAAATGTATTATTGAAAAACAGGGAAATTGTCAAGTTAAGAACTAAGATATGATATAACTAAATGACTAAGAGTATAAAAACTTGAACAATACTAGTGAGCGGAAAGTAATACTAGCAGAGAACTCAGTCTAGAGCAACACACCAACAGACTATTGAACTTAATGCAGATAGAAGCAGTAATACTATGATTAAACAAAATAAAGTGATAATTTCTTCAAACTATAAAACTTTTCTCAAATTATCAATTTTGAGAGGGGAGTATATGTAACACCACAAAATGTTACATAACCAAAACACACACCAGATGGGTAAAATATGACACTAAATTTGTAAAAGTGAATAATTGTAATGAATGTAACAAAGAAGAGAAGGGACCAGCATAGAAGAAAGAAGAGGAGGGATCCCCAGAAGCAGTGATGAATACACTGCATGACACTACAACTTAAGAACAATGACTGACTATAACTAATGGACATGCAAAGTTCACAAATAAGCTGTCAAGCGAACCAGTTCATGACATTAAGGTGTAGAGTCATGTAAATAGAAACTAAATAACAAATTACTGTAATAAAGTAATAACAATAACAGCATTTTGGCTGAAACTAGAAGAACAATGATGTATAAATAACAAAGACTATTACTATTCTAGCTGTAGCCACAAAGCTATAAAAAGCTAGGTTTACCAACAAATATGTAACAATATAGAATAAGGATAGTTGTAAACGGAAGCCTTATGTGTATAAGCAACTTCCTAATTAAACGAGATGTAATTAGAAATAATAATTAACAGGGAATAAACCTGGTTCTATAACTGTATCTAGACCATGCATAAACGAATTTATGTCAGTAAATTGACAGGAAAACAAAACCCCTAATTAACATTAAATATACAGAGTGGTAAAAATAACGAATAAGGTGTGAAATACCACCACTCAATTAATATAGTACGCCTTTAAAATGGGTAGGCCAAGTAAAAAAGTATTTAAAGAATAAGGAATTGTCAGAATAATGTATTATCATAGTTATGCTAAGATTTAACATTGTTCAGCTGTAAACAGCTTTTAATTGTAATAATGTATGTAATTTTATTCATGTAATCATGTTCAAAAGAGAAAACAGAGATAAATAATCAAATGTAAAGATAGGAAAATAGTCGCATTTTGCATTATTAGCAGACGACAGTAAGAAATCATGTTTCAAAACACTAGTTTTATGTATTGTCAGTGAAAACTAGGTTCAAACCGGCATTAAGCCACATCAAAATAAAGAGCAGGGACTAAGCTTTAATTTGATGATAATAACTTAGAGATTGGAATTGTAATAATTTAATAATGAGAGTTAGCATCATTTTTTAACCAGATTTAAGAAATTGTCAGTGAATACAAACAATAACGACAATTGGGTACAGAAAGTGCGCCGGTGGCAGCTAACAAAAACATTACGTCACTGTAACGGAATTTTGTACCAATCACAAAAGAGTTTACTGAGCGAAATTTGTTCCTAAACGCGATCGAGAAAAGGGGTATATAACCAGAGGGACGCTAAAAATTTCACATTCGCTTCCTTCTTCACGAGCTAACAAGTTACGGCTCGGCGTTGTCTTATATTTTAATAATCTACTACAACACAATAGTAGTAAACACTTTAAATTTTATCAAAATAATTATTGGAAGGACGATTCATCGTATAAGAGTGCATCGAAAGTTAATAGTGAATCTTTTTAAACAGTGCGTGTATTCGGTACGAGCAAATTTAACTTAACCTGTACAGTCAACAACCCATTATCAGTAAGAAGAGGGTTATTTCTCGTATCCAAGTGCGATTAAAGTGCAGTGTATTAGCGATCAATATAATCCGATCGTTAAGGTGTTTGATTTTAATCTATAAAGATTAAAAAGCAAGGTAGTACAGTGACCAATTTTATTGTTTATCTGTTTTCCACTGATCGTAACTACTGACACATTTGTACTGATGCAAAAACAATCAAACAATTAATAGCGAACACTGTATCTATTTATTTAGAGGATTTAATAATGCGATGTAAGAATATATGTGTTAGAATTAGTTATTACGATTTTAATTATGATATAAACTGACGAAATTCTCGTTAACTAAACATATAATTGCAAGTTTTTAAAGAGGCCGAAAATAAATTACTATCATAGTAGTATCTATTAAAAGCAATTAATAATCGTTCTATTTTGTATTTTCAAGAACTTACCCTTGAGGTACCTAGTTAATTAAGATTAAAATTTTGTTAGTAAACATAAGAGTTTTTTTAGATTGTGCTTAACTGAGCTAGACCAGATAGCAGACGGATAACTTACTATCCGAACTGTATTAGTGTAAAAAATGTATTTTTATTCAATCTGATTTTTGAGGGTATAATAAACCCATAATGTTATACAGCATAACCTTTGTGTTCAATTATTTCAATTTAGATAAGTAAACCTCAGTATAGCATACACTGAGGTACATTTGAAACAGAAATTTTTCAATACACTATTTGAATCATTTTAAATGCCATAAGCATTTAAACAACCGTAAAAAGTGAACATATATAAATTTAAAATTAGAAATTTGTTTTTTATGGGAACTTTTCTCGAAGAAAACCCATATGGCGCCCATCTAACATTCAAGGTGCTATAAAACCTTGCTTATAAAGTTTAAACTGGTCAAAGAGAGACTTGACAGTTTATTCAGTGGCGGTGAACGTCGGAACATTAAGTACAACAACCAGGTACGTGAAAAGTGTTCTTTATGTTAATTTATTTGTCCAGACAACACTTGACCATGACTTACACTGACGACATTTTTCCACAAAAGAGGAGTTCAACTTCAAGTTCGACGCTACCATTACATTCATTTACCAACCAGCAATTAGTATTTTATCCATAATAAATTATCACACTTAATTAAATAAATCATATTTTTCAATTATTATAAAAAATAATTACTGCATGTAACACAAGAGACTCCATGAAACAATTAACCCACAAATCGAACAAATCGATTATTAAACAACAATTAAACAATAAATCGATAATTAAATCTATAAATTATATAGAGGGGGATCTAGTTTTATTACAAAGTGGCGACCAACAGAGTGCAGCTTTAAAAACATACCGAATTAATATATTTTAATATTAAATTAGCCCGGCAAATACAATAGAACGATCATGCCTCACACACACAGACACGATACCAGATACAAGGCCAGCCAAGGAGAAGGTGCACAGGCAAACGCAGAAGTAAATATAGAGGTACAGGAGACACAACCAACATCCGAAATGGAAGTTGCAACCAACAATACTTTAGAAAACCAACAAGAAGGAACGCCTCCCGCAGAACCTGTGCAACCCAGACAAATAGAGAGATTCACACAAGCAGGAGACACAAACCTGTTGGAGATGATGAGGGCGATAATGGAAGATAGCCAGAAAAGGATGGAAGAAACCTTAAACAGAAATAATGAGTCATTGAAGGAAGATTTAATAAAAAAATTAGACGACAACAGCAAAGCATTGAAGGAAGATAGTCAAAGAAATATCGAGTCATTGAAGGAAGATTTAAATAAAAAATTAGACGACAACAGCCAGAAAATGGACGATATCAGCAGGAAGATGGAGGAGAATAACGAGAAAATAAACACCAAAATAGACAGAGAAATAGCGGTGGTCAGAAGAGAGGTCACAGAAGTACACGAGAGGTGCGAACAATACAACCAGGAGTTGCAACAAACTAGAAATGAGGTCGATGGACGGATAACCAATCTTGAAGAAATAAATGAAGCCCGAATCGAGTCTCTGAAGAAGATGAGCCAGGACGAAATAAAACGAGTAAGAACAGATGTAGGAGAAAGATGTGAAGAAATAGACGCATCAGTGAACACCATAAGAACACTGACTGTCACCAATAAAGAAAAATCAAAGAGTTACGTCAACGGGAGTTCCTACAAATACGCGAAGAAATCGAAACCATTCGTAACCGACCAGCACAGGGTCACTATCTACAACCCATAGACAACCGCGATATTATCAACTTTAAAAACTATAAGAAGAACCCGATAGAATTTCTGGAACGAGTGGAGGAAAATCTGACCAGAATCCAGGAAAGCAGATGGACGGTAATCCGCAGTTTGATCGATGAATACTTCAAAGAAATACACAATAACTGGTGGACTGCAACCCGCCAGGAGATCCAAAGTTATGAGGAGTTCAAGACACTGTTCAGGGCCAAATACTGGTCGGAGTCTACTCAAAACATAGTACGGGATGATATATGTCACGGCAAATATGACGCCAGTCGAGGAACAACTCCAACGTCTTACTTCCTTGGTAAGGTATGTTTGGCCAGAAACCTCGAACCAAGGATACCAGAGGAGTGCCTGGTCACCAAGCTCGCTTATCATTATGAGGAGGGAGTAGCAAGATCACGACAATGGGGGCAGATAAAAACTGTCCAAGCCATGGCAGCACTACTTGAGCATAACAAACACGAGGGCTACTATAAAAAGAGCCGTAAAAGGAATGACAACTTCCAAGACAGGAATAATAACCAGAATAATAATAACCCTAATTTCCGGAATTATCGAAGTAACTATAATAATTATAATAATAATAATGTGAATCCAAATAATGAGAACAATTATAGGCCAAATAATCAGGGTAATAACAATTATATGGGTAATAATAACAATAATACGAGACGGCACAAAATAATAACAACAACCCCAACCGACCCCAGAACCAGGGTGGAAACAACCAACC
Organism: Magicicada septendecula; assembly: GCA_034769895.1. Lineage (NCBI taxonomy): Eukaryota > Metazoa > Arthropoda > Insecta > Hemiptera > Cicadidae > Magicicada > Magicicada septendecula. Next base: position 619,311,857 of record CM068367.1, on the reverse strand, counting down.
CCAATAATATAGGAGGGCCAATTATGTCCAGGCCAACAATGAGCAGGGAAGAAGGCGGTACTATCCAAGGCGCCGTAGCTTCAACGGACACGATGACGAGGAGTACCAGCGCGAAGACAGGAGAAATTCAAGAGGCGGGCAACGAAGGAGTAGAAGTATTCAAGGCGACAGCCGAAACAACGATTATCGGCCCCAAGTTCATTTCATGCCCAACAATGACCAGAATCACCATGGGGGACGGCCCGATATGGAGGAGAAGAGTCAGGTAAACACAACGGACAGACGCGAAGATGAGAATGAAATCTCTTTAAACGCATCACGGCAGTGAGACTATTGAACAAACCTAATATACTATAATACTCTAATACTCCAACATTAATTTCAACAAATGAAATTCATCCAGAATAAGTAATTTAAAATATCTATTACTTGAAGGAGTAGAGAAACAAACCACCAAAGCGAGTAATACGAGAGAAGGCTGTTATAAAGGAAAGAAAAGAAAAGAAAAATGTTTATCATATGAATATTGTAAACCCCCTGGTAACCCAAGAAGATAACGAACAAAGTGTTGAAAACCCAGTGTATAAACAGTGTTAAAAGTGAACTATGGTGAAACTAAAGAAGAACTGAAGAACCAACTGCATAATTATAGTGATGAATTTAAGTGTGTAAATTAAAAACATTGAAATAACCAAAACAAATTGAAACCTAGTATTGATGAATAGCAGCAAGGCTGATAATAATATAACAAATATGTCAAGTTATAAAATAATTACCTGTGAAGAGAAGTATGTTAGATAAAATGATAAAGCATGAACAGTGATAATAATGAAACCTCTAATCCTTGAATATTATATTGAATATAATGTCTTATATTGAAAAATAAATGATATATTATGTTTTATGTGTTGTGATAGTGCAACTGTTGTTATGTTCAACTTTTTATTGTCCCAGACAGAGATGAAGATTCCTCTGATTCTGTGGGTGTATAGTTGAGTAACGGCGGAGAATGGATGCCAAATAGAGCCCCTCTGACTCCGAACCCACTATAAATGTTAGGGAATTGTAATATGTCAAGGATTGAATAAACCACTGTGAGATGAATGAAAGAACCAAGGAATTTGTCACAAGAATCAAGATGTGTATATTGTAAAGAAAAAATGTATTATTGAAAAACAGGGAAATTGTCAAGTTAAGAACTAAGATATGATATAACTAAATGACTAAGAGTATAAAAACTTGAACAATACTAGTGAGCGGAAAGTAATACTAGCAGAGAACTCAGTCTAGAGCAACACACCAACAGACTATTGAACTTAATGCAGATAGAAGCAGTAATACTATGATTAAACAAAATAAAGTGATAATTTCTTCAAACTATAAAACTTTTCTCAAATTATCAATTTTGAGAGGGGAGTATATGTAACACCACAAAATGTTACATAACCAAAACACACACCAGATGGGTAAAATATGACACTAAATTTGTAAAAGTGAATAATTGTAATGAATGTAACAAAGAAGAGAAGGGACCAGCATAGAAGAAAGAAGAGGAGGGATCCCAAGAAGCAGTGATGAATACACTGCATGACACTATTACAACTTAAGAACAATGACTGACTATAACTAATGGACATGCAAAGTTCACAAATAAGCTGTCAAGCGAACCAGTTCATGACATTAAGGTGTAGAGTCATGTAAATAGAAACTAAATAACAAATTACTGTAATAAAGTAATAACAATAACAGCATTTTGGCTGAAACTAGAAGAACAATGATGTATAAATAACAAAGACTATTACTATACTAGCTGTAGCCACAAAGCTATAAAAAGCTAGCTTTACCAACAAAAATGTAACAATATAGAATAAGGATAGTTGTAAACGGAAGCCTTATGTGTATAAGCAACTTCCTAATTAAACGAGATGTAATTAGAAATAATAATTAACAGGGAATAAACCTGGTTCTATAACTGTATCTAGACCATGCATAAACGAATTTATGTCAGTAAATTGACAGGAAAACAAAACCCCTAATTAACATTAAATTTACAGAGTGGTAAAAATAACGAATAAGGTGTGAAATACCACCACTCAATTAATATAGTACGCCTTTAAAATGGGTAGGCCAAGTAAAAAAGTATTTAAAGAATAAGGAATTGTCAGAATAATGTATTATCATAGTTATGCTAAGATTTGACATTGTTCAGCTGTAAACAGCTTTTAATTGTAATAATGTATGTAATTTTATTCATGTAATCATGTTCAAAAGAGAAAACAGAGATAAATAATCAAATGTAAAGATAGGAAAATAGTCGCATTTTGCATTATTAGCAGACGACAGTAAGAAATCATGTTTCAAAACACTAGTTTTATGTATTGTCAGTGAAAACTAGGTTCAAACCGGCATTAAGCCACATCAAAATAAAGAGCAGGGACTAAGCTTTAATTTGATGATAATAACTTAGAGATTGGAATTGTAATAATTTAATAATGAGAGTTAGCATCATTTTTTAACCAGATTTAAGAAATTGTCAGTGAATACAAACAATAACGACAATTGGGTACAGAAAGTGCGCCGGTGGCAGCTAACAAAAACATTACGTCACTGTAACGGAATTTTGTACCAATCACAAAAGAGTTTACTGAGCGAAATTTGTTCCTAAACGCGATCGAGAAAAGGGGTATATAACCAGAGGGACGCTAAAAATTTCGCATTCGCTTCCTTCTTCACGAGCTAACAAGTTACGGCTCGGCGTTGTCTTATATTTTAATAATCTACTACAACACAATAGTAGTAAACACTTTAAATTTTATCAAAATAATTATTGGAAGGACGATTCATCGTATAAGAGTGCATCGAAAGTTAATAGTGAATCTTTTTAAACAGTGCGTGTATTCGGAACGAGCAAATTTAACTTAACCTGTAAAGTCAACAACCCATTATCAGTAAGAAGAGGGTTATTTCTCGTATCCAAGTGCGATTAAAGTGCAGTGTATTAGCGATCAATATAATCCGATCGTTAAGGTGTTTGATTTTAATCTATAAAGATTAAAAAGCAAGGTAGTACATTGACCAATTTTATTGTTTATCTGTTTTCCACTGATCGTAACTACTGACACATTTGTACTGATGCAAAAACAATCAAACAATTAATAGCGAACACTGTATCTATTTATTTAGAGGATTTAATAATGCGACGTAAGAATATATGTGTTAGAATTAGTTATTACGATTTTAATTATGATATAAACTGACGAAATTCTCGTTAACTAAACATATAATTGCAAGTTTTTAAAGAGGCCGAAAATAAATTACTATCATAGTAGTATCTATTAAAAGCAATTAATAATCGTTCTATTTTGTAGTTTCAAGAACTTACCCTTGAGGTACCTAGTTAATTAAGATTAAAATTTTGTTAGTAAACATAAGAGTTTTTTTAGATTGTGCTTAACTGAGCTAGACCAGATAGCAGACGGATAACTTACTATCCGAACTGTATTAGTGTAAAAAATGTATTTTTATTCAATCTGATTTTTGAGGGTATAATAAACCCATAATGTTATACAGCATAACCTTTGTGTTCAATTATTTCAATTTAGATAAGTAAACCTCAGTATAGCATACACTGAGGTACATTTGAAACAGAAATTTTTCAATACACTATTTGAATCATTTTAAATGCCATAAGCATTTAAACAACCGTAAAAAGTGAACATATATAAATTTAAAATTAGAAATTTGTTTTTTATGGGAACTTTTCTCGAAGAAAACCCATATGGCGCCCATCTAACATTCAAGGTGCTATAAAACCTTGCTTATAAAGTTTAAACTGGTCAAAGAGAGACTTGACAGTTTATTCAGTGGCGGTGAACGTCGGAACATTAAGTACAACAACCAGGTACGTGAAAAGTGTTCTTTATGTTAATTTATTTGTCCAGACAACACTTGACCTTGACTTACACTGACGACATTTTTCCACAAAAGAGGAGTTCAACTTCAAGTTCGACGCTACCATTACATTCATTTACCAACCAGCAATTAGTATTTTATCCATAATAAATTATCACACTTAATTAAATAAATCATATTTATCAATTATTATAAAAAATAATTACTGCATGTAACACAAGAGACTCCATGAAACAATTAACCCACAAATCGAACAAATCGATTATTAAACAACAATTAAACAATAAATCGATAATTGAATCTATAAATTATATAGAGGGGGATCTAGTTTTATTACAAAGTGGCGACCAACAGAGTGCAGCTTTAAAAACATACCGAATTAATATATTTTAATATTAAATTAGCCCGGCAAATACAATAGAACGATCATGCCTCACACACACAGACACGATACCAGATACAAGGCCAGCCAAGGAGAAGGTGCACAGGCAAACGCAGAAGTAAATATAGAGGTACAGGAGACACAACCAACATCCGAAATGGAAGTTGCAACCAACAATACTTTAGAAAACCAACAAGAAGGAACGCCTCCCGCAGAACCTGTGCAACCCAGACAAATAGAGAGATTCACACAAGCAGGAGACACAAACCTGTTGGAGATGATGAGGGCGATAATGGAAGATAGCCAGAAAAGGATGGAAGAAACCTTAAACAGAAATAATGAGTCATTGAAGGAAGATTTAATAAAAAATTAGACGACAACAGCAAAGCATTGAAGGAAGATATTCAAAGAAACATCGAGTCATTGAATGAAGATTTAAATAAAAAATTAGACGACAACAGTCAGAAAATGGACGATATCAGCAGGAAGATGGAGGAGAATAACGAGAAAATAAACACCAAAATAGACAGAGAAATAGCGGTGGTCAGAAGAGAGGTCACAGAAGTACACGAGAGGTGCGAACAATACAACCAGGAGTTGCAACAAACTAGAAATGAGGTCGATGGACGGATAACCAATCTTGAAGAAATAAATGAAGCCCGAATCGAGTCTCTGAAGAAGATGAGCCAGGACGAAATAAAACGAGTAAGAACAGACGTAGGAGAAAGATGTGAAGAAATAGACGCATCAGTGAACACCATAAGAACACTGACTGTCACCAATAAAGAAAAATCAAAGAGTTACGTCAACGGGAGTTCCTACAAATACGCGAAGAAATCGAAACCATTCGTAACCGACCAGCACAGGGTCACTATCTACAACCCATAGACAACCGCGATATTATCAACTTTAAAAATTATAAGAAGAACCCGATAGAATTTCTGGAACGAGTGGAGGAAAATCTGACCAGAATCCAGGAAAGCAGATGGACGGTAATCCGCAGTTTGATCGATGAATACTTCAAAGAAATACACAATAACTGGTGGACTGCAACCCGCCAGGAGATCCAAAGTTATGAGGAGTTCAAGACACTGTTCAGGGCCAAATACTGGTCGGAGTCTACTCAAAACATAGTACGGGATGATATATGTCACGGCAAATATGACGCCAGTCGAGGAACAACTCCAACGTCTTACTTCCTTGGTAAGGTATGTTTGGCCAGAAACCTCGAACCAAGGATACCAGAGGAGTGCCTGGTCACCAAGCTCGCTTATCATTATGAGGAGGGAGTAGCAAGATCACGACAATGGGGGCAGATAAAAACTGTCCAAGCCATGGCAGCACTACTTGAGCATAACAAACACGAGGGCTACTATAAAAAGAGCCGTAAAAGGAATGACAACTTCCAAGACAGGAATAATAACCAGAATAATAATAACCCTAATTTCCGGAATTATCGAAGTAACTATAATAATTATAATAATAATAATGTGAATCAAAATAATGAGAACAATTATAGGCCAAATAATCAGGGTAATAACAATTATATGGGTAATAATAACAATAATACGAGACGGCCACAAAATAATAACAACAACCCCAACCGACCCCAGAACCAGGGTGGAAACAACCAACCCCAATAATATAGGAGGGCCAATTATGTCCAGGCCAACAATGAGCAGGGAAGAAGGCGGTACTATCCAAGGCGCCGTAGCTTCAACGGACACGATGACGAGGAGGACCAGCGCGAAGACAGGAGAAATTCAAGAGGCGGGCAACGAAGGAGTAGGAGTATTCAAGGCGACAGCCGAAACAACGATTATCGGCCCCAAGTTCATTTCATGCCCAACAATGACCAGAATCACCATGGGGGACGGCCCGATATGGAGGAGAGGAGTCAGGTAAACACAACGGACAGACGCGAAGAAGAGAATGAAATCTCTTTAAACGCATCACGGCAGTGAGACTATTGAATAAACCTAATATACTATAATACTCCAACATTAATTTCAACAAATGAAATTCATCCAGAATAAGTGATTTAAAATATCTATCACTTGAAGGAGTAGAGAACAAACCACCAAAGCGAGTAATACGAGAGAAGGCTGTTATAAAGGAAAGAAAAGAAAAGAAAAATGTTTATCATATGAATATTGTAAACCCCCTGGTAACCCAAGAAGATAACGAACAAAGTGTTGAAAACCCAGTGTATAAACAGTGTTAAAAGTGAACTATGGTGAAACTAAAGAAGAACTGAAGAACCAACTGCATAATTATAGTGATGAATTTAAGTGTGTAAATTAAAAACATTGAAATAACCAAAACAAATTGAAACCTAGTATTGATGAATAGCAGCAAGGCTGATAATAATATAACAAATATGTCAAGTTATAAAATAATTACCTGTGAAGAGAAGTATGTTAGATAAAATGATAAAGCATGAACAGTGATAATAATGAAACCTCTAATCCTTGAATATTATATTGAATATAATGTCTTATATTGAAAAATAAATGATATATTATGTTTTATGTGTTGTGATAGTGCAACTGTTGTTATGTTCAACTTTTTATTGTCCCAGACAGAGATGAAGATTCCTCTGATTCTGTGGGTGTATAGTTGAGTAACGGCGGAGAATGGATGCCAAATAGAGCCCCTCTGACTCCGAACCCGCTATAAATGTTAGGGAATTGTAATATGTCAAGGATTGAATAAACCACTGTGAGATGAATGAAAGAACCAAGGAATTTGTCACAAGAATCAAGATGTGTATATTGTAAAGAAAAAATGTATTATTGAAAAACAGGGAAATTGTCAAGTTAAGAACTAAGATATGATATAACTAAATGACTAAGAGTATAAAAACTTGAACAATACTAGTGAGCGGAAAGTAATACTAGCAGAGAACTCAGTCTAGAGCAACACACCAACAGACTATTGAACTTAATGCAGATAGAAGCAGTAATACTATGATTAAACAAAATAAAGTGGTAATTTCTTCAAACTATAAAACTTTTCTCAAATTATCAATTTTGAGAGGGGAGTATATGTAACACCACAAAATGTTACATAACCAAAACACACACCAGATGGGTAAAATATGACACTAAATTTGTAAAAGTGAATAATTGTAATGAATGTAACAAAGAAGAGAAGGGACCAGCATAGAAGAAAGAAGAGGAGGGATCCCAAGAAGCAGTGATGAATACACTGCATGACACTATTACAACTTAAGAACAATGACTGACTATAACTAATGGACATGCAAAGTTCACAAATAAGCTGTCAAGCGAACCAGTTCATGACATTAAGGTGTAGAGTCATGTAAATAGAAACTAAATAACAAATTACTGTAATAAAGTAATAACAATAACAGCATTTTGGCTGAAACTAGAAGAACAATGATGTATAAATAACAAAGACTATTACTATACTAGCTGTAGCCACAAAGCTATAAAAAGCTAGCTTTACCAACAAAAATGTAACAATATAGAATAAGGATAGTTGTAAACGGAAGCCTTATGTGTATAAGCAACTTCCTAATTAAACGAGATGTAATTAGAAATAATAATTAACAGGGAATAAACCTGGTTCTATAACTGTATCTAGACCATGCATAAACGAATTTATGTCAGTAAATTGACAGGAAAACAAAACCCCTAATTAACATTAAATTTACAGAGTGGTAAAAATAACGAATAAGGTGTGAAATACCACCACTCAATTAATATAGTACGCCTTTAAAATGGGTAGGCCAAGTAAAAAAGTATTTAAACAATAAGGAATTGTCAGAATAATGTATTATCATAGTTATGCTAAGATTTAACATTGTTCAGCTGTAAACAGCTTTTAATTGTAATAATGTATGTAATTTTATTCATGTAATCATGTTCAAAAGAGAAAACAGAGATAAATAATCAAATGTAAAGATAGGAAAATAGTCGCATTTTGCATTATTAGCAGACGACAGTAAGAAATCATGTTTCAAAACACTAGTTTTATGTATTGTCAGTGAAAACTAGGTTCAAACCGTCATTAAGCCACATCAAAATAAAGAGCAGGGACTAAGCTTTAATTTGATGATAATAACTTAGAGATTGGAATTGTAATAATTTAATAATGAGAGTTAGCATCATTTTTTAACCAGATTTATGAAATTGTCAGTGAACACAAACAATAACGACAATTGGGTACAGAAAGTGCGCCGGTGGCAGCTAACAAAAACATTACGTCACTGTAACGGAATTTTGTACCAATCACAAAAGAGTTTACTGAGCGAAATTTGTTCCTAAACGCGATCGAGAAAAGGGGTATATAACCAGAGGGACGCTAAAAATTTCGCATTCGCTTCCTTCTTCACGAGCTAACAAGTTACGGCTCGGCGTTGTCTTATATTTTAATAATCTACTACAACACAATAGTAGTAAACACTTTAAATTTTATCAAAATAATTATTGGAAGGACGATTCATCGTATAAGAGTGCATCGAAAGTTAATAGTGAATCTTTTTAAACAGTGCGTGTATTCGGAACGAGCAAATTTAACTTAACCTGTAAAGTCAACAACCCATTATCAGTAAGAAGAGGGTTATTTCTCGTATCCAAGTGCGATTAAAGTGCAGTGTATTAGCGATCAATATAATCCGATCGTTAAGGTGTTTGATTTTAATCTATAAAGATTAAAAAGCAAGGTAGTACATTGACCAATTTTATTGTTTATCTGTTTTCCACTGATCGTAACTACTGACACATTTGTACTGATGCAAAAACAATCAAACAATTAATAGCGAACACTGTATCTATTTATTTAGAGGATTTAATAATCGGACGTAAGAACATATGTGTTAGAATTAGTTATTACGATTTTAATTATGATATAAACTGACGAAATTCTCGTTAACTAAACATATAATTGCAAGTTTTTAAAGAGGCCGAAAATAAATTACTATCATAGTAGTATCTATTAAAAGCAATTAATAATCGTTCTATTTTGTATTTTCAAGAACTTACCCTTGAGGTACCTAGTTAATTAAGATTAAAATTTTGTTAGTAAACATAAGAGTTTTTTTAGATTGTGCTTAACTGAGCTAGACCAGATAGCAGACGGATAACTTACTATCCGAACTGTATTAGTGTAAAAAATGTATTTTTATTCAATCTGATTTTTGAGGGTATAATAAACCCATAATGTTATACAGCATAACCTTTGTGTTCAATTATTTCAATTTAGATAAGTAAACCTCAGTATAGCATACACTGAGGTACATTTGAAACAGAAATTTTTCAATACACTATTTGAATCATTTTAAATGCCATAAGCATTTAAACAACCGTAAAAAGTGAACATATATAAATTTAAAATTAGAAATTTGTTTTTTATGGGAACTTTTCTCGAAGGAAACTTATATGGCGCCCATCTAACATTCAAGGTGCTATAAAACCTTGCTTATAAAGTTTAAACTGGTCAAAGAGAGACTTGACAGTTTATTCAGTGGCGGTGAACGTCGGAACATTAAGTACAACAACCAGGTACGTGAAAAGTGTTCTTTATGTTAATTTATTTGTCCAGACAACACTTGACCTTGACTTACACTGACGACATTTTTCCACAAAAGAGGAGTTCAACTTCAAGTTCGACGCTACCATTACATTCATTTACCAACCAGCAATTAGTATTTTATCCATAATAAATTATCACACTTAATTAAATAAATCATATTTATCAATTATATAAAAAATAATTACTGCATGTAACACAAGAGACTCCATGAAACAATTAACCCACAAACCGAACAAATCGATTATTAAACAACAATTAAACAATAAATCGATAATTAAATCTATAAATTATATAGAGGGGGATCTAGTTTTATTACAAAGTGGCGACCAACAGAGTGCAGCTTTAAAAACATACCGAATTAATATATTTTAATATTAAATTAGCCCGGCAAATACAATAGAACGATCATGCCTCACACACACAGACACGATACCAGATACAAGGCCAGCCAAGGAGAAGGTGCACAGGCAAACGCAGAAGTAAATATAGAGGTACAGGAGACACAACCAACATCCGAAATGGAAGTTGCAACCAACAATACTTTAGAAAACCAACAAGAAGGAACGCCTCCCGCAGAACCTGTGCAACCCAGACAAATAGAGAGATTCACACAAGCAGGAGACACAAACCTGTTGGAGATGATGAGGGCGATAATGGAAGATAGCCAGAAAAGGATGGAAGAAACCTTAAACAGAAATAATGAGTCATTGAAGGAAGATTTAATAAAAAATTAGACGACAACAGCAAAGCATTGAAGGAAGATATTCAAAGAAATATCGAGTCATTGAATGAAGATTTAAATAAAAAATTAGACGACAACAGCCAGAAAATGGACGATATCAGCAGGAAGATGGAGGAGAATAACGAGAAAATAAACACCAAAATAGACAGAGAAATAGCGGTGGTCAGAAGAGAGGTCACAGAAGTACACGAGAGGTGCGAACAATACAACCAGGAGTTGCAACAAACTAGAAATGAGGTCGATGGACGGATAACCAATCTTGAAGAAATAAATGAAGCCCGAATCGAGTCTCTGAAGAAGATGAGCCAGGACGAAATAAAACGAGTAAGAACAGACGTAGGAGAAAGATGTGAAGAAATAGACGCATCAGTGAACACCATAAGAACACTGACTGTCACCAATAAAGAAAAATCAAAGAGTTACGTCAACGGGAGTTCCTACAAATACGCGAAGAAATCGAAACCATTCGTAACCGACCAGCACAGGGTCACTATCTACAACCCATAGACAACCGCGATATTATCAACTTTAAAAATTATAAGAAGAACCCGATAGAATTTCTGGAACGAGTGGAGGAAAATCTGACCAGAATCCAGGAAAGCAGATGGACGGTAATCCGCAGTTTGATCGATGAATACTTCAAAGAAATACACAATAACTGGTGGACTGCAACCCGCCAGGAGATCCAAAGTTATGAGGAGTTCAAGACACTGTTCAGGGCCAAATACTGGTCGGAGTCTACTCAAAACATAGTACGGGATGATATATGTCACGGCAAATATGACGCCAGTCGAGGAACAACTCCAACGTCTTACTTCCTTGGTAAGGTATGTTTGGCCAGAAACCTCGAACCAAGGATACCAGAGGAGTGCCTGGTCACCAAGCTCGCTTATCATTATGAGGAGGGAGTAGCAAGATCACGACAATGGGGGCAGATAAAAACTGTCCAAGCCATGGCAGCACTACTTGAGCATAACAAACACGAGGGCTACTATAAAAAGAGCCGTAAAAGGAATGACAACTTCCAAGACAGGAATAATAACCAGAATAATAATAACCCTAATTTCCGGAATTATCGAAGTAACTATAATAATTATAATAATAATAATGTGAATCAAAATAATGAGAACAATTATAGGCCAAATAATCAGGGTAATAACAATTATATGGGTAATAATAACAATAATACGAGACGGCCACAAAATAATAACAACAACCCCAACCGACCCCAGAACCAGGGTGGAAACAACCAACCCCAATAATATAGGAGGGCCAATTATGTCCAGGCCAACAATGAGCAGGGAAGAAGGCGGTACTATCCAAGGCGCCGTAGCTTCAACGGACACGATGACGAGGAGGACCAGCGCGAAGACAGGAGAAATTCAAGAGGCGGGCAACGAAGGAGTAGGAGTATTCAAGGCGACAGCCGAAACAACGATTATCGGCCCCAAGTTCATTTCATGCCCAACAATGACCAGAATCACCATGGGGGACGGCCCGATATGGAGGAGAGGAGTCAGGTAAACACAACGGACAGACGCGAAGAAGAGAATGAAATCTCTTTAAACGCATCACGGCAGTGAGACTATTGAATAAACCTAATATACTATAATACTCTAATACTCCAACATTAATTTCAACAAATGAAATTCATCCAGAATAAGTGATTTAAAATATCTATCACTTGAAGGAGTAGAGAACAAACCACCAAAGCGAGTAATACGAGAGAAGGCTGTTATAAAGGAAAGAAAAGAAAAGAAAAATGTTTATCATATGAATATTGTAAACCCCCTGGTAACCCAAGAAGATAACGAACAAAGTGTTGAAAACCCAGTGTATAAACAGTGTTAAAAGTGAACTATGGTGAAACTAAAGAAGAACTGAAGAACCAACTGCATAATTATAGTGATGAATTTAAGTGTGTAAATTAAAAACATTGAAATAACCAAAACAAATTGAAACCTAGTATTGATGAATAGCAGCAAGGCTGATAATAATATAACAAATATGTCAAGTTATAAAATAATTACCTGTGAAGAGAAGTATGTTAGATAAAATGATAAAGCATGAACAGTGATAATAATGAAACCTCTAATCCTTGAATATTATATTGAATATAATGTCTTATATTGAAAAATAAATGATATATTATGTTTTATGTGTTGTGATAGTGCAACTGTTGTTATGTTCAACTTTTTATTGTCCCAGACAGAGATGAAGATTCCTCTGATTCTGTGGGTGTATAGTTGAGTAACGGCGGAGAATGGATGCCAAATAGAGCCCCTCTGACTCCGAACCCGCTATAAATGTTAGGGAATTGTAATATGTCAAGGATTGAATAAACCACTGTGAGATGAATGAAAGAACCAAGGAATTTGTCACAAGAATCAAGATGTGTATATTGTAAAGAAAAAATGTATTATTGAAAAACAGGGAAATTGTCAAGTTAAGAACTAAGATATGATATAACTAAATGACTAAGAGTATAAAAACTTGAACAATACTAGTGAGCGGAAAGTAATACTAGCAGAGAACTCAGTCTAGAGCAACACACCAACAGACTATTGAACTTAATGCAGATAGAAGCAGTAATACTATGATTAAACAAAATAAAGTGGTAATTTCTTCAAACTATAAAACTTTTCTCAAATTATCAATTTTGAGAGGGGAGTATATGTAACACCACAAAATGTTACATAACCAAAACACACACCAGATGGGTAAAATATGACACTAAATTTGTAAAAGTGAATAATTGTAATGAATGTAACAAAGAAGAGAAGGGACCAGCATAGAAGAAAGAAGAGGAGGGATCCCAAGAAGCAGTGATGAATACACTGCATGACACTATTACAACTTAAGAACAATGACTGACTATAACTAATGGACATGCAAAGTTCACAAATAAGCTGTCAAGCGAACCAGTTCATGACATTAAGGTGTAGAGTCATGTAAATAGAAACTAAATAACAAATTACTGTAATAAAGTAATAACAATAACAGCATTTTGGCTGAAACTAGAAGAACAATGATGTATAAATAACAAAGACTATTACTATACTAGCTGTAGCCACAAAGCTATAAAAAGCTAGCTTTACCAACAAAAATGTAACAATATAGAATAAGGATAGTTGTAAACGGAAGCCTTATGTGTATAAGCAACTTCCTAATTAAACGAGATGTAATTAGAAATAATAATTAACAGGGAATAAACCTGGTTCTATAACTGTATCTAGACCATGCATAAACGAATTTATGTCAGTAAATTGACAGGAAAACAAAACCCCTAATTAACATTAAATTTACAGAGTGGTAAAAATAACGAATAGGTGTGAAATACCACCACTCAATTAATATAGTACGCCTTTAAAATGGGTAGGCCAAGTAAAAAAGTATTTAAAGAATAAGGAATTGTCAGAATAATGTATTATCATAGTTATGCTAAGATTTAACATTGTTCAGCTGTAAACAGCTTTTAATTGTAATAATGTATGTAATTTTATTCATGTAATCATGTTCAAAAGAGAAAACAGAGATAAATAATCAAATGTAAAGATAGGAAAATAGTCGCATTTTGCATTATTAGCAGACGACAGTAAGAAATCATGTTTCAAAACACTAGTTTTATGTATTGTCAGTGAAAACTAGGTTCAAACCGTCATTAAGCCACATCAAAATAAAGAGCAGGGACTAAGCTTTAATTTGTTGATAATAACTTAGAGATTGGAATTGTAATAATTTAATAATGAGAGTTAGCATCATTTTTTAACCAGATTTAAGAAATTGTCAGTGAATACAAACAATAACGACAATTGGGTACAGAAAGTGCGCCGGTGGCAGCTAACAAAAACATTACGTCACTGTAACGGAATTTTGTACCAATCACAAAAGAGTTTACTGAGCGAAATTTGTTCCTAAACGCGATCGAGAAAAGGGGTATATAACCAGAGGGACGCTAAAAATTTCGCATTCGCTTCCTTCTTCACGAGCTAACAAGTTACGGCTCGGCGTTGTCTTATATTTTAATAATCTACTACAACACAATAGTAGTAAACACTTTAAATTTTATCAAAATAATTATTGGAAGGACGATTCATCGTATAAGAGTGCATCGAAAGTTAATAGTGAATCTTTTTAAACAGTGCGTGTATTCGGAACGAGCAAATTTAACTTAACCTGTAAAGTCAACAACCCATTATCAGTAAGAAGAGGGTTATTTCTCGTATCCAAGTGCGATTAAAGTGCAGTGTATTAGCGATCAATATAATCCGATCGTTAAGGTGTTTGATTTTAATCTATAAAGATTAAAAAGCAAGGTAGTACATTGACCAATTTTATTGTTTATCTGTTTTCCACTGATCGTAACTACTGACACATTTGTACTGATGCAAAAACAATCAAACAATTAATAGCGAACACTGTATCTATTTATTTAGAGGATTTAATAATCGGACGTAAGAACATATGTGTTAGAATTAGTTATTACGATTTTAATTATGATATAAACTGACGAAATTCTCGTTAACTAAACATATAATTGCAAGTTTTTAAAGAGGCCGAAAATAAATTACTATCATAGTAGTATCTATTAAAAGCAATTAATAATCGTTCTATTTTGTATTTTCAAGAACTTACCCTTGAGGTACCTAGTTAATTAAGATTAAAATTTTGTTAGTAAACATAAGAGTTTTTTTAGATTGTGCTTAACTGAGCTAGACCAGATAGCAGACGGATAACTTACTATCCGAACTGTATTAGTGTAAAAAATGTATTTTTATTCAATCTGATTTTTGAGGGTATAATAAACCCATAATGTTATACAGCATAACCTTTGTGTTCAATTATTTCAATTTAGATAAGTAAACCTCAGTATAGCATACACTGAGGTACATTTGAAACAGAAATTTTTCAATACACTATTTGAATCATTTTAAATGCCATAAGCATTTAAACAACCGTAAAAAGTGAACATATATAAATTTAAAATTAGAAATTTGTTTTTTATGGGAACTTTTCTCGAAGAAAACCCATATGGCGCCCATCTAACATTCAAGGTGCTATAAAACCTTGCTTATAAAGTTTAAACTGGTCAAAGAGAGACTTGACAGTTTATTCAGTGGCGGTGAACGTCGGAACATTAAGTACAACAACCAGGTACGTGAAAAGTATTCTTTATGTTAATTTATTTGTCCAGACAACACTTGACCTTGACTTACACTGACGACATTTTTCCACAAAAGAGGAGTTCAACTTCAAGTTCGACGCTACCATTACATTCATTTACCAACCAGCAATTAGTATTTTATCCATAATAAATTATCACACTTAATTAAATAAATCATATTTATCAATTATTATAAAAAATAATTACTGCATGTAACACAAGAGACTCCATGAAACAATTAACCCACAAACCGAACAAATCGATTATTAAACAACAATTAAACAATAAATCGATAATTAAATCTATAAATTATATAGAGGGGGATCTAGTTTTATTACAAAGTGGCGACCAACAGAGTGCAGCTTTAAAAACATACCGAATTAATATATTTTAATATTAAATTAGCCCGGCAAATACAATAGAACGATCATGCCTCACACACACAGACACGATACCAGATACAAGGCCAGCCAAGGAGAAGGTGCACAGGCAAACGCAGAAGTAAATATAGAGGTACAGGAGACACAACCAACATCCGAAATGGAAGTTGCAACCAACAATACTTTAGAAAACCAACAAGAAGGAACGCCTCCCGCAGAACCTGTGCAACCCAGACAAATAGAGAGATTCACACAAGCAGGAGACACAAACCTGTTGGAGATGATGAGGGCGATAATGGAAGATAGCCAGAAAAGGATGGAAGAAACCTTAAACAGAAATAATGAGTCATTGAAGGAAGATTTAATAAAAAATTAGTCGACAACAGCAAAGCATTGAAGGAAGATATTCAAAGAAATATCGAGTCATTGAATGAAGATTTAAATAAAAAATTAGACGACAACAGCCAGAAAATGGACGATATCAGCAGGAAGATGGAGGAGAATAACGAGAAAATAAACACCAAAATAGACAGAGAAATAGCGGTGGTCAGAAGAGAGGTCACAGAAGTACACGAGAGGTGCGAACAATACAACCAGGAGTTGCAACAAACTAGAAATGAGGTCGATGGACGGATAACCAATCTTGAAGAAATAAATGAAGCCCGAATCGAGTCTCTGAAGAAGATGAGCCAGGACGAAATAAAACGAGTAAGAACAGATGTAGGAGAAAGATGTGAAGAAATAGACGCATCAGTGAACACCATAAGAACACTGACTGTCACCAATAAAGAAAAATCAAAGAGTTACGTCAACAGGAGTTCCTACAAATACGCGAAGAAATCGAAACCATTCGTAACCGACCAGCACAGGGTCACTATCTACAACCCATAGACAACCGCGATATTATCAACTTTAAAAATTATAAGAAGAACCCGATAGAATTTCTGGAACGAGTGGAGGAAAATCTGACCAGAATCCAGGAAAGCAGATGGACGGTAATCCGCAGTTTGATCGATGAATACTTCAAAGAAATACACAATAACTGGTGGACTGCAACCCGCCAGGAGATCCAAAGTTATGAGGAGTTCAAGACACTGTTCAGGGCCAAATACTGGTCGGAGTCTACTCAAAACATAGTACGGGATGATATATGTCACGGCAAATATGACGCCAGTCGAGGAACAACTCCAACGTCTTACTTCCTTGGTAAGGTATGTTTGGCCAGAAACCTCGAACCAAGGATACCAGAGGAGTGCCTGGTCACCAAGCTCGCTTATCATTATGAGGAGGGAGTAGCAAGATCACGACAATGGGGGCAGATAAAAACTGTCCAAGCCATGGCAGCACTACTTGAGCATAACAAACACGAGGGCTACTATAAAAAGAGCCGTAAAAGGAATGACAACTTCCAAGACAGGAATAATAACCAGAATAATAATAACCCTAATTTCCAGAATTATCGAAGTAACTATAATAATTATAATAATAATAATGTGAATCCAAATAATGAGAACAATTATAGGCCAAATAATCAGGGTAATAACAATTATATGGGTAATAATAACAATAATACGAGACGGCCACAAAATAATAACAACAACCCCAACCGACCCCAGAACCAGGGTGGAAACAACCAACCCCAATAATATAGGAGGGCCAATTATGTCCAGGCCAACAATGAGCAGGGAAGAAGGCGGTACTATCCAAGGCGCCGTAGCTTCAACGGACACGATGACGAGGAGGACCAGCGCGAAGACAGGAGAAATTCAAGAGGCGGGCAACGAAGGAGTAGGAGTATTCAAGGCGACAGCCGAAACAACGATTATCGGCCCCAAGTTCATTTCATGCCCAACAATGACCAGAATCACCATGGGGGACGGCCCGATATGGAGGAGAGGAGTCAGGTAAACACAACGGACAGACGCGAAGAAGAGAATGAAATCTCTTTAAACGCATCACGGCAGTGAGACTATTGAATAAACCTAATATACTATAATACTCTAATACTCCAACATTAATTTCAACAAATGAAATTCATCCAGAATAAGTGATTTAAAATATCTATCACTTGAAGGAGTAGAGAACAAACCACCAAAGCGAGTAATACGAGAGAAGGCTGTTATAAAGGAAAGAAAAGAAAAGAAAAATGTTTATCATATGAATATTGTAAACCCCCTGGTAACCCAAGAAGATAACGAACAAAGTGTTGAAAACCCAGTGTATAAACAGTGTTAAAAGTGAACTATGGTGAAACTAAAGAAGAACTGAAGAACCAACTGCATAATTATAGTGATGAATTTAAGTGTGTAAATTAAAAACATTGAAATAACCAAAACAAATTGAAACCTAGTATTGATGAATAGCAGCAAGGCTGATAATAATATAACAAATATGTCAAGTTATAAAATAATTACCTGTGAAGAGAAGTATGTTAGATAAAATGATAAAGCATGAACAGTGATAATAATGAAACCTCTAATCCTTGAATATTATATTGAATATAATGTCTTATATTGAAAAATAAATGATATATTATGTTTTATGTGTTGTGATAGTGCAACTGTTGTTATGTTCAACTTTTTATTGTCCCAGACAGAGATGAAGATTCCTCTGATTCTGTGGGTGTATAGTTGAGTAACGGCGGAGAATGGATGCCAAATAGAGCCCCTCTGACTCCGAACCCGCTATAAATGTTAGGGAATTGTAATATGTCAAGGATTGAATAAACCACTGTGAGATGAATGAAAGAACCAAGGAATTTGTCACAAGAATCAAGATGTGTATATTGTAAAGAAAAAATGTATTATTGAAAAACAGGGAAATTGTCAAGTTAAGAACTAAGATATGATATAACTAAATGACTAAGAGTATAAAAACTTGAACAATACTAGTGAGCGGAAAGTAATACTAGCAGAGAACTCAGTCTAGAGCAACACACCAACAGACTATTGAACTTAATGCAGATAGAAGCAGTAATACTATGATTAAACAAAATAAAGTGGTAATTTCTTCAAACTATAAAACTTTTCTCAAATTATCAATTTTGAGAGGGGAGTATATGTAACACCACAAAATGTTACATAACCAAAACACACACCAGATGGGTAAAATATGACACTAAATTTGTAAAAGTGAATAATTGTAATGAATGTAACAAAGAAGAGAAGGGACCAGCATAGAAGAAAGAAGAGGAGGGATCCCAAGAAGCAGTGATGAATACACTGCATGACACTATTACAACTTAAGAACAATGACTGACTATAACTAATGGACATGCAAAGTTCACAAATAAGCTGTCAAGCGAACCAGTTCATGACATTAAGGTGTAGAGTCATGTAAATAGAAACTAAATAACAAATTACTGTAATAAAGTAATAACAATAACAGCATTTTGGCTGAAACTAGAAGAACAATGATGTATAAATAACAAAGACTATTACTATACTAGCTGTAGCCACAAAGCTATAAAAAGCTAGCTTTACCAACAAAAATGTAACAATATAGAATAAGGATAGTTGTAAACGGAAGCCTTATGTGTATAAGCAACTTCCTAATTAAACGAGATGTAATTAGAAATAATAATTAACAGGGAATAAACCTGGTTCTATAACTGTATCTAGACCATGCATAAACGAATTTATGTCAGTAAATTGACAGGAAAACAAAACCCCTAATTAACATTAAATTTACAGAGTGGTAAAAATAATGAATAAGGTGTGAAATACCACCACTCAATTAATATAGTACGCCTTTAAAATGGGTAGGCCAAGTAAAAAAGTATTTAAACAATAAGGAATTGTCAGAATAATGTATTATCATAGTTATGCTAAGATTTAACATTGTTCAGCTGTAAACAGCTTTTAATTGTAATAATGTATGTAATTTTATTCATGTAATCATGTTCAAAAGAGAAAACAGAGATAAATAATCAAATGTAAAGATAGGAAAATAGTCGCATTTTGCATTATTAGCAGACGACAGTAAGAAATCATGTTTCAAAACACTAGTTTTATGTATTGTCAGTGAAAACTAGGTTCAAACCGGCATTAAGCCACATCAAAATAAAGAGCAGGGACTAAGCTTTAATTTGATGATAATAACTTAGAGATTGGAATTGTAATAATTTAATAATGAGAGTTAGCATCATTTTTTAACCAGATTTAAGAAATTGTCAGTGAACACAAACAATAACGACAATTGGGTACAGAAAGTGCGCCGGTGGCAGCTAACAAAAACATTACGTCACTGTAACGGAATTTTGTACCAATCACAAAAGAGTTTACTGAGCGAAATTTGTTCCTAAACGCGATCGAGAAAAGGGGTATATAACCAGAGGGACGCTAAAAATTTCGCATTCGCTTCCTTCTTCACGAGCTAACAAGTTACGGCTCGGCGTTGTCTTATATTTTAATAATCTACTACAACACAATAGTAGTAAACACTTTAAATTTTATCAAAATAATTATTGGAAGGACGATTCATCGTATAAGAGTGCATCGAAAGTTAATAGTGAATCTTTTTAAACAGTGCGTGTATTCGGAACGAGCAAATTTAACTTAACCTGTAAAGTCAACAACCCATTATCAGTAAGAAGAGGGTTATTTCTCGTATCCAAGTGCGATTAAAGTGCAGTGTATTAGCGATCAATATAATCCGATCGTTAAGGTGTTTGATTTTAATCTATAAAGATTAAAAAGCAAGGTAGTACAGTGACCAATTTTATTGTTTATCTGTTTTCCACTGATCTTAACTACTGACACATTTGTACTGATGCAAAAACAATCAAACAATTAATAGCGAACACTGTATCTATTTATTTAGAGGATTTAATAATCGGACGTAAGAACATATGTGTTAGAATTAGTTATTACGATTTTAATTATGATATAAACTGACGAAATTCTCGTTAACTAAACATATAATTGCAAGTTTTTAAAGAGGCCGAAAATAAATTACTATCATAGTAGTATCTATTAAAAGCAATTAATAATCGTTCTATTTTGTATTTTCAAGAACTTACCCTTGAGGTACCTAGTTAATTAAGATTAAAATTTTGTTAGTAAACATAAGAGTTTTTTTTAGATTGTGCTTAACTGAGCTAGACCAGATAGCAGACGGATAACTTACTATCCGAACTGTATTAGTGTAAAAAATGTATTTTTATTCAATCTGATTTTTGAGGGTATAATAAACCCATAATGTTATACAGCATAACCTTTGTGTTCAATTATTTCAATTTAGATAAGTAAACCTCAGTATAGCATACACTGAGGTACATTTGAAACAGAAATTTTTCAATACACTATTTGAATCATTTTAAATGCCATAAGCATTTAAACAACCGTAAAAAGTGAACATATATATATTTAAAATTAGAAATTTGTTTTTTATAGGAACTTTTCTCGAAGAAAACCCATATGGCGCCCATCTAACATTCAAGGTGCTATAAAACCTTGCTTATAAAGTTTAAACTGGTCAAAGAGAGACTTGACAGTTTATTCAGTGGCGGTGAACGTCGGAACATTAAGTACAACAACCAGGTACGTGAAAAGTGTTCTTTATGTTAATTTATTTGTCCAGACAACACTTGACCTTGACTTACACTGACGACATTTTTCCACAAAAGAGGAGTTCAACTTCAAGTTCGACGCTACCATTACATTCATTTACCAACCAGCAATTAGTATTTTATCCATAATAAATTATCACACTTAATTAAATAAATCATATTTATCAATTATTATAAAAAATAATTACTGCATGTAACACAAGAGACTCCATGAAACAATTAACCCACAAATCGAACAAATCGATTATTAAACAACAATTAAACAATAAATCGATAATTAAATCTATAAATTATATAGAGGGGGATCTAGTTTTATTACAAAGTGGCGACCAACAGAGTGCAGCTTTAAAAACATACCGAATTAATATATTTTAATATTAAATTAGCCCGGCAAATACAATAGAACGATCATGCCTCACACACACAGACACGATACCAGATACAAGGCCAGCCAAGGAGAAGGTGCACAGGCAAACGCAGAAGTAAATATAGAGGTACAGGAGACACAACCAACATCCGAAATGGAAGTTGCAACCAACAATACTTTAGAAAACCAACAAGAAGGAACGCCTCCCGCAGAACCTGTGCAACCCAGACAAATAGAGAGATTCACACAAGCAGGAGACACAAACCTGTTGGAGATGATGAGGGCGATAATGGAAGATAGCCAGAAAAGGATGGAAGAAACCTTAAACAGAAATAATGAGTCATTGAAGGAAGATTTAATAAAAAATTAGACGACAACAGCAAAGCATTGAAGGAAGATATTCAAAGAAATATCGAGTCATTGAAGGAAGATTTAAATAAAAAATTAGACGACAACAGCCAGAAAATGGACGATATCAGCAGGAAGATGGAGGAGAATAACGAGAAAATAAACACCAAAATAGACAGAGAAATAGCGGTGGTCAGAAGAGAGGTCACAGAAGTACACGAGAGGTGCGAACAATACAACCAGGAGTTGCAACAAACTAGAAATGAGGTCGATGGACGGATAACCAATCTTGAAGAAATAAATGAAGCCCGAATCGAGTCTCTGAAGAAGATGAGCCAGGACGAAATAAAACGAGTAAGAACAGATGTAGGAGAAAGATGTGAAGAAATAGACGCATCAGTGAACACCATAAGAACACTGACTGTCACCAATAAAGAAAAATCAAAGAGTTACGTCAACGGGAGTTCCTACAAATACGCGAAGAAATCGAAACCATTCGTAACCGACCAGCACAGGGTCACTATCTACAACCCATAGACAACCGCGATATTATCAACTTTAAAAATTATAAGAAGAACCCGATAGAATTTCTGGAACGAGTGGAGGAAAATCTGACCAGAATCCAGGAAAGCAGATGGACGGTAATCCGCAGTTTGATCGATGAATACTTCAAAGAAATACACAATAACTGGTGGACTGCAACCCGCCAGGAGATCCAAAGTTATGAGGAGTTCAAGACACTGTTCAGGGCCAAATACTGGTCGGAGTCTACTCAAAACATAGTACGGGATGATATATGTCACGGCAAATATGACGCCAGTCGAGGAACAACTCCAACGTCTTACTTCCTTGGTAAGGTATGTTTGGCCAGAAACCTCGAACCAAGGATACCAGAGGAGTGCCTGGTCACCAAGCTCGCTTATCATTATGAGGAGGGAGTAGCAAGATCACGACAATGGGGGCAGATAAAAACTGTCCAAGCCATGGCAGCACTACTTGAGCATAACAAACACGAGGGCTACTATAAAAAGAGCCGTAAAAGGAATGACAACTTCCAAGACAGGAATAATAACCAGAATAATAATAACCCTAATTTCCGGAATTATCGAAGTAACTATAATAATTATAATAATAATAATGTGAATCAAAATAATGAGAACAATTATAGGCCAAATAATCAGGGTAATAACAATTATATGGGTAATAATAACAATAATACGAGACGGCCACAAAATAATAACAACAACCCCAACCGACCCCAGAACCAGGGTGGAAACAACCAACCCCAATAATATAGGAGGGCCAATTATGTCCAGGCCAACAATGAGCAGGGAAGAAGGCGGTACTATCCAAGGCGCCGTAGCTTCAACGGACACGATGACGAGGAGGACCAGCGCGAAGACAGGAGAAATTCAAGAGGCGGGCAACGAAGGAGTAGGAGTATTCAAGGCGACAGCCGAAACAACGATTATCGGCCCCAAGTTCATTTCATGCCCAACAATGACCAGAATCACCATGGGGGACGGCCCGATATGGAGGAGAGGAGTCAGGTAAACACAACGGACAGACGCGAAGAAGAGAATGAAATCTCTTTAAACGCATCACGGCAGTGAGACTATTGAATAAACCTAATATACTATAATACTCTAATACTCCAACATTAATTTCAACAAATGAAATTCATCCAGAATAAGTGATTTAAAATATCTATCACTTGAAGGAGTAGAGAACAAACCACCAAAGCGAGTAATACGAGAGAAGGCTGTTATAAAGGAAAGAAAAGAAAAGAAAAATGTTTATCATATGAATATTGTAAACCCCCTGGTAACCCAAGAAGATAACGAACAAAGTGTTGAAAACCCAGTGTATAAACAGTGTTAAAAGTGAACTATGGTGAAACTAAAGAAGAACTGAAGAACCAACTGCATAATTATAGTGATGAATTTAAGTGTGTAAATTAAAAACATTGAAATAACCAAAACAAATTGAAACCTAGTATTGATGAATAGCAGCAAGGCTGATAATAATATAACAAATATGTCAAGTTATAAAATAATTACCTGTGAAGAGAAGTATGTTAGATAAAATGATAAAGCATGAACAGTGATAATAATGAAACCTCTAATCCTTGAATATTATATTGAATATAATGTCTTATATTGAAAAATAAATGATATATTATGTTTTATGTGTTGTGATAGTGCAACTGTTGTTATGTTCAACTTTTTATTGTCCCAGACAGAGATGAAGATTCCTCTGATTCTGTGGGTGTATAGTTGAGTAACGGCGGAGAATGGATGCCAAATAGAGCCCCTCTGACTCCGAACCCGCTATAAATGTTAGGGAATTGTAATATGTCAAGGATTGAATAAACCACTGTGAGATGAATGAAAGAACCAAGGAATTTGTCACAAGAATCAAGATGTGTATATTGTAAAGAAAAAATGTATTATTGAAAAACAGGGAAATTGTCAAGTTAAGAACTAAGATATGATATAACTAAATGACTAAGAGTATAAAAACTTGAACAATACTAGTGAGCGGAAAGTAATACTAGCAGAGAACTCAGTCTAGAGCAACACACCAACAGACTATTGAACTTAATGCAGATAGAAGCAGTAATACTATGATTAAACAAAATAAAGTGGTAATTTCTTCAAACTATAAAACTTTTCTCAAATTATCAATTTTGAGAGGGGAGTATATGTAACACCACAAAATGTTACATAACCAAAACACACACCAGATGGGTAAAATATGACACTAAATTTGTAAAAGTGAATAATTGTAATGAATGTAACAAAGAAGAGAAGGGACCAGCATAGAAGAAAGAAGAGGAGGGATCCCAAGAAGCAGTGATGAATACACTGCATGACACTATTACAACTTAAGAACAATGACTGACTATAACTAATGGACATGCAAAGTTCACAAATAAGCTGTCAAGCGAACCAGTTCATGACATTAAGGTGTAGAGTCATGTAAATAGAAACTAAATAACAAATTACTGTAATAAAGTAATAACAATAACAGCATTTTGGCTGAAACTAGAAGAACAATGATGTATAAATAACAAAGACTATTACTATACTAGCTGTAGCCACAAAGCTATAAAAAGCTAGCTTTACCAACAAAAATGTAACAATATAGAATAAGGATAGTTGTAAACGGAAGCCTTATGTGTATAAACAACTTCCTAATTAAACGAGATGTAATTAGAAATAATAATTAACAGGGAATAAACCTGGTTCTATAACTGTATCTAGACCATGCATAAACGAATTTATGTCAGTAAATTGACAGGAAAACAAAACCCCTAATTAACATTAAATTTACAGAGTGGTAAAAATAACGAATAAGGTGTGAAATACCACCACTCAATTAATATAGTACGCCTTTAAAATGGGTAGGCCAAGTAAAAAAGTATTTAAAGAATAAGGAATTGTCAGAATAATGTATTATCATAGTTATGCTAAGATTTAACATTGTTCAGCTGTAAACAGCTTTTAATTGTAATAATGTATGTAATTTTATTCATGTAATCATGTTCAAAAGAGAAAACAGAGATAAATAATCAAATGTAAAGATAGGAAAATAGTCGCATTTTGCATTATTAGCAGACGACAGTAAGAAATCATGTTTCAAAACACTAGTTTTATGTATTGTCAGTGAAAACTAGGTTCAAACCGTCATTAAGCCACATCAAAATAAAGAGCAGGGACTAAGCTTTAATTTGATGATAATAACTTAGAGATTGGAATTGTAATAATTTAATAATGAGAGTTAGCATCATTTTTTAACCAGATTTAAGAAATTGTCAGTGAATACAAACAATAACGACAATTGGGTACAGAAAGTGCGCCGGTGGCAGCTAACAAAAACATTACGTCACTGTAACGGAATTTTGTACCAATCACAAAAGAGTTTACTGAGCGAAATTTGTTCCTAAACGCGATCGAGAAAAGGGGTATATAACCAGAGGGACGCTAAAAATTTCGCATTCGCTTCCTTCTTCACGAGCTAACAAGTTACGGCTCGGCGTTGTCTTATATTTTAATAATCTACTACAACACAATAGTAGTAAACACTTTAAATTTTATCAAAATAATTATTGGAAGGACGATTCATCGTATAAGAGTGCATCGAAAGTTAATAGTGAATCTTTTTAAACAGTGCGTGTATTCGGAACGAGCAAATTTAACTTAACCTGTAAAGTCAACAACCCATTATCAGTAAGAAGAGGGTTATTTCTCGTATCCAAGTGCGATTAAAGTGCAGTGTATTAGCGATCAATATAATCCGATCGTTAAGGTGTTTGATTTTAATCTATAAAGATTAAAAAGCAAGGTAGTACAGTGACCAATTTTATTGTTTATCTGTTTTCCACTGATCTTAACTACTGACACATTTGTACTGATGCAAAAACAATCAAACAATTAATAGCGAACACTGTATCTATTTATTTAGAGGATTTAATAATCGGACGTAAGAACATATGTGTTAGAATTAGTTATTACGATTTTAATTATGATATAAACTGACGAAATTCTCGTTAACTAAACATATAATTGCAAGTTTTTAAAGAGGCCGAAAATAAATTACTATCATAGTAGTATCTATTAAAAGCAATTAATAATCGTTCTATTTTGTATTTTCAAGAACTTACCCTTGAGGTACCTAGTTAATTAAGATTAAAATTTTGTTAGTAAACATAAGAGTTTTTTTAGATTGTGCTTAACTGAGCTAGACCAGATAGCAGACGGATAACTTACTATCCGAACTGTATTAGTGTAAAAAATGTATTTTTATTCAATCTGATTTATGAGGGTATAATAAACCCATAATGTTATACAGCATAACCTTTGTGTTCAATTATTTCAATTTAGATAAGTAAACCTCAGTATAGCATACACTGAGGTACATTTGAAACAGAAATTTTTCAATACACTATTTGAATCATTTTAAATGCCATAAGCATTTAAACAACCGTAAAAAGTGAACATATATATATATTTAAAATTAGAAATTTGTTTTTTATAGGAACTTTTCTCGAAGAAAACCCATATGGCGCCCATCTAACATTCAAGGTGCTATAAAACCTTGCTTATAAAGTTTAAACTGGTCAAAGAGAGACTTGACAGTTTATTCAGTGGCGGTGAACGTCGGAACATTAAGTACAACAACCAGGTACGTGAAAAGTGTTCTTTATGTTAATTTATTTGTCCAGACAACACTTGACCTTGACTTACACTGACGACATTTTTCCACAAAAGAGGAGTTCAACTTCAAGTTCGACGCTACCATTACATTCATTTACCAACCAGCAATTAGTATTTTATCCATAATAAATTATCACACTTAATTAAATAAATCATATTTATCAATTATTATAAAAAATAATTACTGCATGTAACACAAGAGACTCCATGAAACAATTAACCCACAAATCGAACAAATCGATTATTAAACAACAATTAAACAATAAATCGATAATTAAATCTATAAATTATATAGAGGGGGATCTAGTTTTATTACAAAGTGGCGACCAACAGAGTGCAGCTTTAAAAACATACCGAATTAATATATTTTAATATTAAATTAGCCCGGCAAATACAATAGAACGATCATGCCTCACACACACAGACACGATACCAGATACAAGGCCAGCCAAGGAGAAGGTGCACAGGCAAACGCAGAAGTAAATATAGAGGTACAGGAGACACAACCAACATCCGAAATGGAAGTTGCAACCAACAATACTTTAGAAAACCAACAAGAAGGAACGCCTCCCGCAGAACCTGTGCAACCCAGACAAATAGAGAGATTCACACAAGCAGGAGACACAAACCTGTTGGAGATGATGAGGGCGATAATGGAAGATAGCCAGAAAAGGATGGAAGAAACCTTAAACAGAAATAATGAGTCATTGAAGGAAGATTTAATAAAAAATTAGACGACAACAGCAAAGCATTGAAGGAAGATATTCAAAGAAATATCGAGTCATTGAAGGAAGATTTAAATAAAAAATTAGACGACAACAGCCAGAAAATGGACGATATCAGCAGGAAGATGGAGGAGAATAACGAGAAAATAAACACCAAAATAGACAGAGAAATAGCGGTGGTCAGAAGAGAGGTCACAGAAGTACACGAGAGGTGCGAACAATACAACCAGGAGTTGCAACAAACTAGAAATGAGGTCGATGGACGGATAACCAATCTTGAAGAAATAAATGAAGCCCGAATCGAGTCTCTGAAGAAGATGAGCCAGGACGAAATAAAACGAGTAAGAACAGATGTAGGAGAAAGATGTGAAGAAATAGACGCATCAGTGAACACCATAAGAACACTGACTGTCACCAATAAAGAAAAATCAAAGAGTTACGTCAACGGGAGTTCCTACAAATACGCGAAGAAATCGAAACCATTCGTAACCGACCAGCACAGGGTCACTATCTACAACCCATAGACAACCGCGATATTATCAACTTTAAAAATTATAAGAAGAACCCGATAGAATTTCTGGAACGAGTGGAGGAAAATCTGACCAGAATCCAGGAAAGCAGATGGACGGTAATCCGCAGTTTGATCGATGAATACTTCAAAGAAATACACAATAACTGGTGGACTGCAACCCGCCAGGAGATCCAAAGTTATGAGGAGTTCAAGACACTGTTCAGGGCCAAATACTGGTCGGAGTCTACTCAAAACATAGTACGGGATGATATATGTCACGGCAAATATGACGCCAGTCGAGGAACAACTCCAACGTCTTACTTCCTTGGTAAGGTATGTTTGGCCAGAAACCTCGAACCAAGGATACCAGAGGAGTGCCTGGTCACCAAGCTCGCTTATCATTATGAGGAGGGAGTAGCAAGATCACGACAATGGGGGCAGATAAAAACTGTCCAAGCCATGGCAGCACTACTTGAGCATAACAAACACGAGGGCTACTATAAAAAGAGCCGTAAAAGGAATGACAACTTCCAAGACAGGAATAATAACCAGAATAATAATAACCCTAATTTCCGGAATTATCGAAGTAACTATAATAATTATAATAATAATAATGTGAATCAAAATAATGAGAACAATTATAGGCCAAATAATCAGGGTAATAACAATTATATGGGTAATAATAACAATAATACGAGACGGCCACAAAATAATAACAACAACCCCAACCGACCCCAGAACCAGGGTGGAAACAACCAACCCCAATAATATAGGAGGGCCAATTATGTCCAGGCCAACAATGAGCAGGGAAGAAGGCGGTACTATCCAAGGCGCCGTAGCTTCAACGGACACGATGACGAGGAGTACCAGCGCGAAGACAGGAGAAATTCAAGAGGCGGGCAACGAAGGAGTAGAAGTATTCAAGGCGACAGCCGAAACAACGATTATCGGCCCCAAGTTCATTTCATGCCCAACAATGACCAGAATCACCATGGGGGACGGCCCGATATGGAGGAGAGGAGTCAGGTAAACACAACGGACAGACGCGAAGATGAGAATGAAATCTCTTTAAACGCATCACGGCAGTGAGACTATTGAATAAACCTAATATACTATAATACTCTAATACTCCAACATTAATTTCAACAAATGAAATTCATCCAGAATAAGTAATTTAAAATATCTATTACTTGAAGGAGTAGAGAAACAAACCACCAAAGCGAGTAATACGAGAGAAGGCTGCTATAAAGGAAAGAAAAGAAAAGAAAAATTTTTATCATATGAATATTGTAAACCCCCTGGTAACCCAAGAAGATAACGAACAAAGTGTTGAAAACCCAGTGTATAAACAGTGTTAAAAGTGAACTATGGTGAAACTAAAGAAGAACTGAAGAACCAACTGCATAATTATAGTGATGAATTTAAGTGTGTAAATTAAAAACATTGAAATAACCAAAACAAATTGAAACCTAGTATTGATGAATAGCAGCAAGGCTGATAATAATATAACAAATATGTCAAGTTATAAAATAATTACCTGTGAAGAGAAGTATGTTAGATAAAATGATAAAGCATGAACAGTGATAATAATGAAACCTCTAATCCTTGAATATTATATTGAATATAATGTCTTATATTGAAAAATAAATGATATATTATGTTTTATGTGTTGTGATAGTGCAACTGTTGTTATGTTCAACTTTTTATTGTCCCAGACAGAGATGAAGATTCCTCTGATTCTGTGGGTGTATAGTTGAGTAACGGCGGAGAATGGATGCCGTTAAAATTAGACGACAACAGCCAGAAGTTTGAGGAACTTACAATATGTAATAATGTATGAACAAGCTAGATGCTGACTGAATGCAAGCCCAAATATAACATGTATGTCATAATTTAAGTAAAAATAATTGTGCATGCTTAATCGCAAAATAAATACAATATAAAATAAATCTAGACGTGGCAGTTACATGCGGCAGACGCAAAACGATAGGTTTTACATAAACGCAAGTTATGTGAATACAATAACAACAATTTAGATAATCAATATGAATAATTACAATGTCAAATAACAGATACAATACTGTGATTACAAACGTAGTACATGAGTTGAACAATTTAAAGACATTCACAGAACAATACACACATTTATTAGCAACAGTATAAAGAAATAAATGCATGATTGCTCAGCTGCAAGACATGCAAATATTATGTAGGCCTAACAAAATTTTATAAAATGAGACCACCAAAAACATGAAATATACCCCAAAACATCAAATGTAAATGTGTAAGACATAGTATGCCACACAAAATTAACATACAAATACAAAATAGTAATATACCACCAAAAACTATGATAATTATAGAAGCATGCAATGGCGCAAAATTGATTAGAAAATATTGTGATAATTCATCACAATTAGGTCGACCAAATGGTCTTAATAAGTGATAAGCCAATGGCTAAGTAAAATAGCATTGTGCTAAGTAATCATAATCTTGTCAAATCTCATCTCGCGCTGGCAACAGACATAACTTATGTATTGGTCTCCGCAAAACACCCGTAGGCGTGCGAATGTCCACGACACGAACCAAGTTATCTGGGCCGGGAAATGTGGCGATAATTACGCCAAATTTCCAGGCTAGTGGAGGTAAATTATCCTCAATAAGCAAAACTAAGTCACCAATGGAAACATTATCCTTGGCAAACTTCCACTTGTGACGCTGCTGCAACTGGTTCAAATAATCGCGAGACCATGCCTTCCATATGCCTTGGACAAACCTCTGAAGAAGTTGCCAACGCCCAAGACGAGAAACAGGAATGTGAGAAAGGTCTGGGTCCGGTATCGCCGTTAAGGGTGCGCAAATCAAAAAATGGCCAGGTGTTAGAGGCACCGGGTCGTTAACATCTGAAGAAATAGCAAATAAAAGTCGAGAGTTCAGACATGCCTCTATCTGAGACAAAACGGTCGTGAACTCTTCGAAGGTGAGTATAGATTTGCCTACCACGCGGCGCAGATGAAATTTCAAACTCTTTATGCCGCTCTCCCAAAAGCCACCGAAATGAGGTGAGGAGGGCGGAATAAATGACCATGATATCCCCTGAGAGGACGTGAATGACTTGATCGATGAGATGGCATCCTTATTATGCCAAAAGTTGTAGATATCATGTAAGATAGTGCGGGCCTTCCTAAAGTTTGTGCCATTGTCGGAGTATAGTTGACTGGGTATGCCCCTACGGGCCATGAAACGACGTAATGCGGCTATAAACGCACTGGCCGTAAGGTCGGAAACCAATTCCATGTGAATAGCCCTAGTCGCTAAGCAAATAAACAAAGATACGTATGCCTTGGAAAGAGTTCTAGACTTCTGCCCGCCATGACGAATCATGAAGGGACCACCATAATCAACCGCGCAAAATAGAAACGGCCTAGAAGGAGTGACTCTAGGGGATGGTAAAATACCAAGCCTCTGTACCTGCTGTTTGGCACTAAACCTGATACACCTTACACATTTTCGAATGATGGAGCGAATGACTAACCTGGCATTAACAATCCACCAACGTTGACGCAGTGAATGATGCACGAGTTGAGCACCAGCGTGAAGTAAACGAATGTGTTCACGTTCAATGATAAAGCGTGTAATATGCGCCGATGGGGGTAATACAATAGGATGTTTAGAGTTGTAGGGTAATTGGGAATGCTGTAATCGTCCGCCTACGCGTATCACTCCAGAGTCATCAAGAAACGGATCGAGAGAAGCCAACTTACTCCTAATGGAAACAGAAGATCCGTTACGAAGACAATTAATTTCGGCTGCGAAGTGGATCGACTGAGATTGTTTTATGAAGAAATTGAGAGCCTGATGAATTTCTACAGGGGTAAGATCGCCCGTACATTTGTCAGCACTTGAGTGTCTAATATTTCTGATGAACCGAAAACAGTAAGCGTATACGCGCGTTAGACGATGCAACGAGGAAAAGTCCAAAGAGAGGTCGACAGCCAGGGTAGACATTAGAGAAAGGTTATGTGTATGTTTCTCTTCCGCAGTGACTTCCGCTGGGACCGTGCCACCAAAGCGAGCAATCGCGCAAAACGTCAGGGAGACACCCCCTTGATATAATATCAGCAGGATTGTGTCGTGAATTAATGTGATGCCAAGTATAAGTTTGCGTAAGACGCTGGATTTCAGCAACCCGATTAGCGACGTATGTTTTCCACCGCGTGGACTGGGCATGAATCCAGTAAAGAGCCACCATAGAGTCAGAATACAAATGTACATTATCAATAAACGAATAAAGAGCAGGAATGACCTTAGATACGAGTCGCGATAACAACAAGCAAGCGCAGAGTTCGATGCGAGGTAATTTAAAATAAATTTAAAATAAATCGCGTGTTTACACCTGTCGTAGGGGAGCCACGCGAGATTTGGAACACAAGAGGTGACAGGAGGCAATAGAATCTTGATAAATGACTCTGCATACATACAACAGCCAAACCCCCTTTCAGAAGCATCCGAAAAACCATGCAATTCAACTGTAGTCGCCTCACGCTTGCAACGAATAGATCGCGGGACCACAATTTTGCCAATCAGACCCAATTTGTCACACAAAGAATGCCAATCCGAACGTGATTGGCCGGAGATCGGTTCATCCCAACCAAGCTTGCAAAGCCAAAGTCGCTGCATGAAATGTTTATACAAAAACACAACTGGACCGATTAAACCAAGAGGATCATATATTCCAGCAATAATCGAAAGAATTTTTCTCTTGGAAATGCTTGAATCAACGGGAAATGATTTCATGTCGAACAAAAATGAATCGGCAGTATTGTTCCAAAGAATGCCTAGGGTACGCACATTGTCCTGTTTATTTAGGGGGCGTGAAAAATTGTCATGATTTGCGACCGCTGTGGGTTCATTTGATGCCCATTTGTGCAACGTGAAACCATATTGACTTAGTAACGCACCTAGATCGGATTTCAGCTTGGTTAGATCAGGGATAGTGTCCGAACCGGTAAGCAGATCGTCGACATAAAAATCGTTTGTTATTGCTAACGCCGCTTGGGGAAAGGAAGCCTGATTGTCCCTACCAATTTGTAGAAGACAGCGAGTGGCCAAAAACGAAGCACTAGCCGTGCCGTAGGTTACCGTTCGCAATGCGAAATGTTTAAATGGTTCGAGGGGAGAATCACGCCACAGAATGCGTTGATAGTGACAATCCCCTTCCGCTACGCGAATCTGTCGATACATCTTCTCGATGTCGGCAATGAGAACATACTTATGTATGCGGAAACGCAAAAGAATGGAAAAAAGGTCTTGTTGAACATTGGGGCCTACTAACAATATGTCATTTAAAGAAAGGCCATTGGTAGTCTTGGACGAACCATCAAAAACGACGCGCAGTTTTGTGGTCAAGCTAGACTGTTTAAATACGGCATAGTGAGGCAGGTAGTAAATATTTGACGCTCCTAAATCGATAGCGCCATCATCGATGAGTGTCATGAGTCGCGAGCGAGCTTAGCATCTCGCCTAAATCGACGCTCTAAGCTTAAGAATCTTGATTCAGCACTCGTGTAAGATTCCCCCAAGTGGAGATTATCAAGCTTAAATGAAAGTGAAACCACAAATCTACCCTCGTGGTTGCGCTGGGTAGAGCGCACAAAATGCTCTTCACAGGCTGACTCGTTATCAGGGGTGTTGTCAGGGATAGTTTCTGCTTCCCAAAATCTTTCGAGAGATTGCAGAATTTGACTGTCGTTGTTCCTTGCTAGGAAGGAAACAGCAGGACCCTCGTTGCGGCAGTGTTTGGGCAAGTTGCCAGCCAAAATGTAGCCCAGCTTTGTTTCCTGAATGATGGGAAAATTGGGGCCGCGTATGTATTTATTAGTTAAGATCAAGTCCAGATAAAATTGTGCCCCTAATAGTATGTCGATTTGCGACGATATATTAAAATCAGGGTCAGCCAGGAAGATCTTGTTTGGAATGTGGAACTGGTTGATATCAAACGAATTTGCAGGCAGATTGTGAGTTAACGTAGATAAGACGGCACATTTCGCCTCGAAGCTATATCTTTGATAGCGAGAAATAATGCGTATAGAAGCAATATCAGTTGCGTAACACGCTGTATTGTTTATGCCTGTGATTGGTATGTTAGATTTAGTTAATTTGAGCTGTAATTTCTTTGCAAATGATTTTGTACAAAAATTTATTTGTGAACCGGCGTCTAGAAGAACTCTAGCCCTATGTCTGTTGCCAGCCTGGTCAATGACAGATACAACTGCTGTGGATAAAAGAACATTGTTCTTGCATTGTAATTTAAGCGAGCAGTAATTGCTGCTGGCAGCTATTGAGTTCGGCACGTCATTTGCGTGCAACAATGTGTGGTGTCGTTTTGAACAGATTTTACACACCTGTTTATTCTTACAGCTAGCTATAAGATGACCTGATCTAAGGCAATTGCTACAACATTTATGATTTGAAACAAATTGTCCCCGCTCAGCGGTGCTTAATGTACGAAATTTATTACATATGTAAAGCGGGTGATTGGACTTACAACACACGCATGAATAATGGTTTGCCGCTGCGTGATAGCTCTTAAATGTAGTGCTGCCAGCAGTGTTTCTTGAGTTACATTTATCATATTTATTGTTAGGTCTTACATTAAGTTTGTTGAGTTGCTGTCCGGGTTCAATAGGCATTGTATTTTCTAACAGCTGTCTACGTGAGTTTAAAAAATGCGTGAAATCTTGAAAGCTAGGTAAATTGTCAGGGTCTATTGACTCCTTCCATAATTTGAAAGTAGTAGGGTCGAGTTTAGTGGATAGTAACTGTATAGTGATAAATTCAAATGAATTCACTGACAGCTTCATTGCTGCCAGTGAATTAACGGAAGACGTTATAGTGCTAGTGAACTCAGCCAAACTTTGGACCGAGTCCTTTATTGTCGACTTGACTTGAAGTAAGTTTTGCACATAGTATTTAGCTAGTATGAATGGGTTGTCATACCTTTCGGACAGCAAACTCAACGCTATTGGATAATTTTCTTTACAGATAGGTAATGACTTAATTAAATCTAAAGGTTCACACTTCAAAGAAGAATGTAAATAATGTAATTTTTGCACTGGTGTTAAATCGGATCTTGAATGCACTAAATCTGTAAAAATTGAGTAAAAATGTTGCCATTCCAATATGTTGCCTGAGAAGCAGGGCAAACTTATTGGTTTTAATTGCATGTGCGTCGATAATACGGGAGGTACAGTCTGAGCATTAAATGTATCAAGTAATTGCAAAATGTTTGCTTCAGTCGAATATAACATTTCTTCGACCTCAACTCGGTCTTCTTGAGCAACGCTCGTGTCTTTACTAATGAGTTCTATTTCAGACTGCACCTCGTCGTATTTCGAGGCCAAGCTTTTGAGACTTTCCAGCCTTACAGTTAAAAAATGTTTTGTATTTAAAGTTACATCAAAGTTATTTACAGCAGATTGTATCCGCACTATTGCGGACTTTAAGCCGCCTCTCTTTCTGGTCAGCACTTTGAGGCCTTCTTCAGACATTGTACGCACCTTGTTACACTGTTGTTGATGATACCTTGTTGGCGATTCCTGCAGCGTCGACGCCTTGGTGAAGATGGCAAACACAGCTAGTAGAGATGACCGCCTTGTTTAAAGCACTGTAGCTAGCAGGCACTTGCTAAGATGTTATCAGAAGGCTGCAAGATGACGAGCGAAATGCTGATGAAAATCACGCCACGGTCGTATCAGCTGATGTGCTAATTCGCCCGTGATGGCCAGAAATAGTGGCAGAAAAATATTAAATGGAAAATCCGGCCCGGAGGACCAAAAAATGTTAATGATCCGTACCGTGAGGACCAAAAAATGGTATGAGAAGAATCCAGGCACGGTGGACCAAAAAATGTTGAGTATCAGGCCCAAGTGGGCTAAAAAATGTTTTGTGACGTGAGTGATCCAACAAATGTGGTGAATCCTGTTGGCGTGTACCAGAAACGTTTTGTAAAAAATAGCTTGTAATGCGTGCATTGATTCAGTAGTTATAAGAAATGATAAAAATTGTGGACTGTATTGAATTGAATTTAATGAATTTCCAAGGTTACATTACATGATTAAAGTTATTGAAATCAGGTTGGCTAATGAGCGTGTTGTCTAAAAAAGTATTAAATTTTTAAATTGAATTAATAGCGGGCCTAGTTGGCCATAAGTGAAAATGCGCCGGCCTAAGGCCTACATTAAATGTCGACAAGAATGAATGACAGCAAGACAGCCGGGCGGACCGACCGCCGCGAGCGTTTTACACGAACTGTACAAAGTTCCAACATGAATAATTGGACAAAAGCAGTAAGCAGATTAGCCAACCTACAAAGTGAAATTATCGCGCTACCGTACAGTAGGTGACTGATTACGATGAACATGATGATAGTAATAAACTGAAAAATAGTTCACGTGCGCGATTCTTACAGTATAGCTGTATACACGTATACAAGTGTGTACCTGAAATATACTGAAACATACTCATGAGTGTAACTCCGTAAAACGAGTGAACAAAAAAAACCGGTAGTAGCATTAAGAAATAGAAATAAAGTAGATTTAAGTATTCGTGTATTTTATGTGTTTTATGAGTGTTAAATTTTAAGTGATTCAAATAGTATGTAAGTTAATCGTATATTTCTTACGAATAAATTAGGGTAAATCGAAGTAACCTTGTAGAAAGAAATTTCATCATGAGGTTCTGAGCCAAATATAATTCTACCTCTTAGATATCTCCTTTGGAATCCACAAATGTCGCCCCATGTGTCTTCTTTAAGTAGAGGAGGATGTGACGATTTAAAACAAATTTTAAATAGCACAAAACAGAATTTTTTTGTGTTCGTAATAACACATAATAAAATAACCCACCCCCCCGCTGTAGCAGATACCTGTACAAACAAGTGAAAAGCCAGTACGGACACGCAAATTATACAGTTGTTACGCTAATTAATATAATCATTGTAATGATATCTAAAAAACGTGATAGTTACAAATAAAATACTGACGAAAATAAAGAAGCTGTGGTATAATTAATAGTAGCTAATTAAAGGTAAAATAATAATAATACAAGAACGAACTACTTTTCTCTCGATGTGTAAACTACGCCAGATCCCTACTCACGGCCATAAAACCTACCCCAGTCGTCTTTGAATTGCGCCCAAGCAAACTGCTTTGCCATGTGTTGTCACAAGAAATACGTGTTACATTACATAACTATGTATAAATAAATAG
Source organism: Magicicada septendecula (assembly GCA_034769895.1). Taxonomy (NCBI): domain Eukaryota; kingdom Metazoa; phylum Arthropoda; class Insecta; order Hemiptera; family Cicadidae; genus Magicicada; species Magicicada septendecula. Next base: position 619,273,710 of record CM068367.1, on the reverse strand, counting down.
ATGCTTCTTGGTAACAAGAGCAATAAGTAGAGGAGAGTGCAAATATGTAGTTAAAATGTAAAGGAAGTTATGTAGTTAAAAAGTAAATATATAAACAGTGTAGTCATCACATCTCTTTAAGTAAGTGTTTAACAATTGAAGTATGTACAATACCGAATCAGAATGTAACATTAGTGCTGTTTAAACAAAACGTGAAAAGTGAAAACGACCGTCCGAAGGAAATCAACTACAACACTATGAGCATCACGTACCCAGAGACAGAGCATCATGACTAAACTACCTACTTAAAGTCAACAGTTTAAATTGAGGACCACCAACTGCAGCTAAGAACATCCAGAAAACTCCACCGTAGAGGATCATGAAGAGGACCAGTCGTAGACATACCCAAAACCCAGGTGACACGGAAGCATAACTTCTGTGGTTATATTTCTTCTAACAACCCAGAGTAAAGACCGTATATTTCTCGTAAAGACTCGTATAAATACTGTACATTGTAACGTAGTAATATGGATAGTTACTGTAACTAAATAATAGTAACCTGAAGATGCTTACAGGTATAACTAAGTCAATAGTAAATTTAACTATTCTTCAAATAGTTTCCATAATGTCAAAATAATCTGGAATATCATAAAAATTAGAACCCGGATCCGTGGTATTTAATATAATATACAGCTGTATGGTTTTGAGCTCAGCATAATAACTTTTTAAAAAGAATGAAAGCATTTAGTAATGAATTTATTCATTAAGTAAGAATCATGAATGTTGGTATACAACCTGATATATCACAAACCGTATGTAGAAAGTTGTAATAAAGAGATGTCTTTGCTAAACCCAAGAGAGTGAGTAAATTTACGAAACCTCAGTCAAACTCCTAAACTTTACAGGTTCCCAATTTGTTGGTAAGTAATCAGTAAATATAATGGCAGCCGGTTTAATTTTCAAAGGCCAATTAAACTGGTTCCCCGTGTTATAATGTCAAGAAGAAGAGACGTTATAAAATTAACCAATTAAATTTTACAATTATTATTTACACTATTAAAGTTATTATTGTCTCTTTTCTTTTTTAATGTCTTTTCATAAATCTTTGGTTGACGAGTAAAAATGGTTTTACGCGTATGTCACCTTATTGCTGTGCGGTGGTACACAGTGATTCCTCGTCATGATCCTGAGTCCTGTGTCGATCCTCCGTTGTCGTCTGATCCTCCTGGAGTCCGTTGTCCAGTCCTCCTGGTCCACTCAGCATTCAGATGACTCACATGGTACTGCTGGGATATCGACCTTGAATGCTCCCCTGTCGGGCACAGCCTTCCGCTGCCGCTGTGTTCCAACGAAAAACAGATCGAGCACACGACTGGGGGTTGCACGGCCCGCGCGAAGCGCGGGTCGCGAGTAGTGCAGTGTCCCGAGTCTCAGAAAGGACTCCTGCCACTGGGTCAGATTGAGTTCTTTTTATATAATTTTATCTATTTATGGGGGGGGGGGTCTGAAGCGACCTGCGATTGGTGGATTATACCACCGGGACTAACAAACGAGGTCGCTTCCAGGACTCACCTGGTCGCGGGGTGTATTTACCAAGTCCGGCAATGAGGGAATTGTGGATCACTCTGTCGGAACGAACATAGAATCGACACGCCAGGCGTCTCACGGTGTCATCAAAAGAGCGGACACCGAGTCCTCTCCTCAAAAGACGAGAAGAGTACCTCCGGGGGACTTTACACGCAAGCTTCAGTCCCCGGTCGAGTACGCGCTGGAGCGCTGTTCTATGACCACGAGCCAGGTATCTCCAAACAGGACAGGGGTAGGTAATCACGGGCAATACGTATGAGTTGACTATGAGCTTCCCTAGCCGGGGGGTCATTGCCGGATTAGATAGCACGGGCCAGAGTCTACTGAGTTGCGCCGAAGCGCGTTGACGGATGTATTGTGTATGGGTTCGCCAGGTGAGTCGGGAGTCCACGTGGAGCCCGAGGTACTTGACGCTGTTGGTCCAGGGTACCTTGACGGGGCCTACTTTGAGCGGCCAAGGCCGCTTGCGTTTACGCGAGAATATTACCGCGGCACTCTTGGAGGCGTTAACGGCAACTCTCCAGTCATCGGTCCACCCGACATACGCGTCGAGTTGGCGCTGGAGCTTGATTGCCGCATAACTTGCGTTCGGCTCTGAGGCAAAACCCGCAGTGTCGTCCGCGAACAGCGACAATTTAACTCCAGGAACTCGGGGCGTGTCGTTGACAAACAGCGAGAACAGGAGACCCCAAGTGCACTTCCCTGAGGGACACCAGCGGTAATACGCCTCTCCGAAGAGAGAGCGTGTTCTATTCTCACTCGGAAGCTACGGTCTCGCAGAAAGCTGCCGATCAAGTGAACGTAGCAATCTGGGAGAAGGACTTCCGTTAGTTTGTAAAGGACACCCACGTGCCACACGCGGTCAAAGGCTTTCTCTACGTCTAGGAAGACCACAGTCGTCTGTTTGCCCTGGCAGCCAGCCTCGGTAATGCATACCACGAGTCTCATCAGCTGATGAGTCGAGGAGTGCAGCTCACGAAAGCCGAACTATTCGGGGATCAGCACGTCCAGTCTTTCTAGGTGGTCGCGGATCCTACGCTGGATCAATCGCTCGAAAACCTTGGACGTCGCGGACAAGAGGCTGATGGGTCTGAGGTTTTCCACGCGAGAAGAATTCTTTCCCGGCTTGGGTATCACTATTACTGTAGCCGTTTTCCATTTCACCGGAAAGTAGGGCAGTCTGAGACATATATTGAACAGATCAGAGACGAACTGTATTCCTCGCTCCGGAAGGCGATGGAGTGAGAAATTCATGACTCCGTCTGGGCCAGGCGCCTTCCGGGGCTTGAGCTGAACAACCCTCTCAGAGACCTCCTCCGGGTAGATGGGCTCCGGCTGGACTGTGATACCGGCCGATAGAAAGCGCTCTACCTCGCGGCAGATTTGCTCAGTAAAAGGTGTTCTTGGATAGGTTGGAAGTGAACTGTCGCTCTAAACTGTCAGCCAAGAACTCTGCCTTTTCGAGGGGGCGGCCAAGGGGTTGACCGCCGGGCTCTACGCTAACGCAGAGCCCGAAAAGCCGTTTCAACTCTAAAAGGGCCTGGGTGGGTTCGCACTTCTCTACCTGGAGTCTGATTAGTGGCAGGGGTCGACGCGAGCCATAGGTTGTATACAACCGAGAGGCTGCCACAACCTTGTAACCCGCTTCGCACAGTTCGTCAAGGACGACCTGCGGATCGTCCTGTATGTCTAGCATCCGAAGAACGAGGGCTACAGGCTTGATACGGTTAAGGGAGTACGTGTGGAACTGGAACGATTCTCGTTCCAGCCACTGGATTACTCCCAAGTGTTCAGATGCGCTGCGGCAAGTAACGTGTACAGTCTTACTCGCTAGGAGTTTGACAGAAGCGTTATCTGCCAGCGCAACGACCTTGCGGAGTCGGCGACTAAAGCCGATGATATCCCTGACGTTCGTGACGAACACCGGCGGGATCCTTCCTTCGGAGGTGCGGCTAGGCGCAACCTCAGCGGAGTCTTGGAATGCCGCCGAGTCCGTAGCCGAACTCAGTGAAGCCAGTGAGGGAGACTTCCTCGGCTTGCCACCGTGCCCTACTACCACCCAGTCGGTGGAAGCCGAGGTCTCCATGTCAGGGGAGTCAGACTCCGGCAGAGGAATGAGGCTGCCTGCCCTACTACACATGGCAGTAGTGTAGAGGTCGAGGCGATCCTCTTCTGCGATGTCTTAAAAAAAAAGGAAGAGATCGAGCCGGTGCTGCTCGCGTATTTATACTGTCGGGCGCAAAAATCATGTTTCAACCATTCTGTCCACGATTTATACTGTTGTAGTTGTCGAGCGTCCCTTTATAGATTCGATTATTTTTCGTACTTATTTTAATTTTAATCGCAACGTGCGAAGTCTTTTGTTTATTACTTGATGTTCATATGATCGGTAATTTTTTCATGTAATTTCACCTGTTGTTTTTGGTGAAGATCGGTTAAGGGAAAGGGGTAGTTTACCTGCAACGTTTTTTTAATAAGGGTATTTTATATGGCAAACGATAACAGCCGCAAATTCAAACAGAATCAAATAATGTCTTGCATATGGCCCTGATTTGTAGAGTACACAAGACCTATTGTTTTTGGTGAAGATCGGTTAAGGGGAAGAGGTAGTTTACCAGCAACGTTTTTTTATCAAGGGTATTTAATATGGCAAACGATAACAGCCGCAAATTCAAATAGAATCAAATAATTTTTTGCATACGTCCCTGAATTGTAGAGATCTCAAGGACATTCGATTTTGGTGAAGATCGGTTAAGGGGAAGGGGTAGTTTACCAGCAACCTTTTACGTTTTAACAACAGTAAAGTACTTGAAAATTCATTTAAACTTTTTCAAACAATGGTAATTGTTAAAAATAAAATAATTTTGTTGCCAGGCAATAAAATTATAATTTTTTCATTTTAATGTAAATTATGTATGAGTTAATATACATGTATAAAATAATATATCCTTCGTGGCAGGTAAGCATATCTCAGTTATGTAATGTTTACGTTTCCATTTTATTATTATGACTACAGCAATAAAAAGGCAGGGAAGACACACACACACACACACACACACACACACACACACACACACACACACACACACACACACACACACACACACACACACACACACACACACACACACACACACACACACACACACACACACACACACACACACACACACACACACACACACACACACAAAATTCGCGTTATGTCTGGCCTCACTCATGTTTATTTTCTTACATTTGCACGCTTTTTAAATGGAAAGTGCCGAAACCCATACCAACATAACGCGTGCAAGCCGAAAAAGTGTCCGGCGTGGATAGCGATTTGCTTCCTGTGGATCGCAGGGCAGTGTAACTGCACGTGTTTACATAGGAACGATTCATAGACAGACTTTTCGTCTTTAGGGAATGAACCCTCTGCAAGATGCTGAGGGTCCATGAGTGACTTCGGAGCGCTCCTTCTTTTCCGCGTGTTTGTTCTGTGAAACGTACACTGTAGATTCGCAGCTTTACTCTAAGCAACACTCAACAGGAAATGTTGAAAATTTTTGTCCACGGTGTACCCTCATACACACTAAACCTGCTCTGATGTTTTAATTACGGACATCATAATATTAAAACTTTGGAAACTTGAGCACTACTTAATGGAGATCAATCATTAACTTATAAAAGCCATTAATTTTATGCATATTTTTTATATATATGTGTACAACGTTATCAGCAACAAAGAAGTAGTTTTTGTTAAAATTCCTTCCCGGGATATTTGGCCGTAGTCCAATGTTTTCTACAAAACCGGACGTTTCGGCAATGCCATCGACTTATATCATCAGTGAAAATCGAGTGCGATAACGTGAGGTGGTATACGTTAGTGACCACAGTACTGTGGTTAAGGCTGAAGCAGTAAGTAGAAAGAAGTAGTTTCTATGGTATTATTTCATTTCGAAAATGATTTTAAATATAAATCTTAGAATATGGAAGTCATGTATGGTTCTCCATACCGATTTTTTTCTATGGCAAACGATAACAGCCGCAAATTCAAACAGAATTAAAAAATGTTTCGTATACAGCCCTGAATTTTAGAGTTCTCAAGACCTATTGATTTTGGTGAAGATCGGTTAAGGGAAAGGGGTAGTTTACCGGCAACGTTTTATGTTTTAACAAGGGTATTTTCTATGGCAAACGATAACAGCCGCAAATTCAAACAGAATCAAAAGATTATTTGCGTACAGACCTAAATTGTAGAGTTCTCAAGACTTATTGTTTTTGGTGAAGATCGGTTAAGGGAAAGGGGTAGTTTACCTGCAACGTTTTTTTTATCAAGGGTAATTACTTCCATGTTCCTTAAGGAAATGGAAATATGGTGATGGCAAAAAAATTCGTGTTCAAGAATATTGCAGATTCTGATTGTACTACACTCAAAACATGAAAAAAAAGTCATTTTTCGAAAATTGTCTGTGTCTGTGTCTGTGTGTCTGTCTGTCTATGGATTTTTTTTCTATGGCAAACGATAACAGCCGCAAATTCAAACAGAATCAAATAATTTTTTGCACGCAGTCCTGATTTGTAGAGTAATCGCGACCTATTGTTTTTGGTGAAGATCGGTTGAGGGAAAGGGGTAGTTTACCGGCAACGGTTTTTTTTTATCAAGGGTAATTTTGTTTTTGGCAAACGATAACAGCCGCAAATTCAAACAGAATCAAATAATGTCCCGCATACAGCCCTGCATTGTAGAGTTCTCACGATCTGTTGATTTTGGTAAAGATCGGTTAAGGGAAAAGGGTAGTTTCCCTGCAACGTTTTATGTTTTAACAAGGGTATTTTCTATGGCAAACGATAACAGCCGCAAATTCAAACATAATCAAATAATGTTTTGCATACTGCCGTGAATTGTAGAGTTCTCAAGCCCTTTTCATTTTGGTGAAGATCGGTTAAGGGAAAGGGGTAGTTTACCAGCAACGTTTTATGTTTTAAAAGAGTATTTCCTATGGCAAACGATAACAGCCGCAAATTCAAACAGAATCAAATAAGTTCTTGCATACAGCCCTGATTTGTTGAGTACTAAAGACGTGTTGCTTTGGTGAAGATCGGTTGAGGGAAAGGGGTAGTTTACCTGCAACGGTTTTTTTTATCAAGAGTAATTTTGTTTGTTTGGCAAACGATAACAGCCCCAAATTCAAACAGAATCAAATAATGTTTCGCATACTCCCCTGAATTATAGAGTTCTCAAGATCTGTTGATTTTGGTGAAGATCGGTTAAGGGAAAGGGGTAGTTTACCTGCAACGGTTTTTATCAAGGGTAATTGTTCTCTATGGTAAACGATAACAGCCGCAAATTCAAACAGAATCAAATAATGTTTTGCATACAGCCCTGTATTGTAGAGTTCTCAATACCTATTGGTGTTGGTGAAGATCGGTTAAGGGAAAGGGGTAGTTTACCGGCCACGTTTGTTATTTTATCAAGGGTATTGTATATGGCAAACGATAACAGCCGCAAATTCAAACAGAATCATATAATATTTTGCATACAGCCCTGAAATGTAGAGTTCTCAAGACCTGTTGGTTTTGGTGAAGATCGGTTAAGGGAATAGGGTAGTTTACCGGCAACATTTTATGTTTTATCAAGGGTAATTTTTTTTATGACGAATGATAACTGCCGTACATTAAAACATAATCAACTACTCTTCTGCATACCTTTTTGAATTATACAGAACCCAAGGTCTGTTGATTTTGTTGAAGATGGGTTAAGCGAAGGGGTAGTTTATCAGCAAAGTTTTATGTTTTAAAAAGAGTAATTTTTTTATGACGAACGATAACTGCCGAAAATTCAAAGAGAATCAAATAATTTTATGCACCCTTTCCTGATTTGCAGAGAGCTCAAGGTCTACTGATTTTGGTGAAGATCGGTTAAGGGAAAGGGGTAGCTTACCTGCAACATTTTATGTTGTAACAAGAGAAATGTTTCCATGACGAACGATAACTGCCGCACATTCAAACAGAATCAAATATTTTTTTGCATGCTTCCCTGAATTGTAGAGGAAGGAAGGTCTGTTGATTTTTGAGAAGATCGGTTAAGAGAAAGGGGTAGTTTACCTGAAACATTTTATGATTTAACAAGAGTAAAGTACTTAATTTTTATAAATAAAGTATCCTGATAAGAAGCTCATAGTAATCCACTGTAGAAACGTAGATGAAATATCTATAAATGAAGAGGTTAGGTGAACGGGGTGGGGGTAATTTTCTATTATTAAAAATTATAGTTGAAGGTGGAGGGGAGAATTTTTTATATGTGTACTACGTTATCGGCAACAAAGAAGTAGTTTTTTGTTAAAATTGCTTCCCGGGCTCTTTAGCCGTAGTCCAATGTGTTCTGCAAAACCAGACTAGTAGGGGTAAACTGACAGTTCTACCCCGGATGTGACGTCATATGGCGGGAAATTCAAAAATATAGGTGGTGGGGGTAAAAATCTGGTAGTCGGCTTTCGGTCATGTTGTGGGCGGGCAGTATAAAGTGGGGTTATGTGTGCGTTGATTGGTGTAGACGTCGGCGACGTTGCCGCTTCGTGCATGTGTTATAGTGTACGGGTTTGTATATGCAAATTGTTTTTCCGGTCGGCCATGTTGTAAAATCGTCGTGGTCGGCGTTGCCAACTTGTGCTGGTTAATCGCCGTAGTCGACTCTTGCGTGTGTTATAGTGTACGGGTTTTGTATATGAACGGCGCTGCGGCCGATGGCCGATGCGGTGTATTGCGTTGTTGGCAACAGCGTGTCTATGTGTAGTCCATGTTGATGACGTGTCGGTCGTTGATTGGTCGTAATTTGAAACGGCGTGTTTGTCGTGGCGAACTGTATCGCAAGTCCGTGTAGTGATCCGGTTCGCCGTTCACCGTTCGCCGGCCGCCGTCCGGTTGATCTGCTGTCGGACGCCGTCCGCCGCCGACGGCGAACGGCGAACGGGTTCGTGAGGCTGCGTCGTGATCCGGTTGGTGCCGTTCGCCGTTCGCCGGCCGCCGTCGGCGGCCGGCGAACGTCGAACGGGTTACGCGGTGATCCGGTTCGTCGTCGAGGATTGGTCTGTGTGTCGGATATTCTGATTGATATGTAATTTTCTATAGGTAAGTAAATATATATATACAGATTGTAAAAATACGTTCGCACCAACCTGTTGATCTAGGGCTTGCTATAGCGGGCCCTACATTTGTTGTTGTAAGAAACACACATGAATAATAGGGACAAGTGGCAGTTGGCTTCCGATGAGATTTATTGTGGAACGCACACACACACACACACACGCATCATGCATGGAAAAGGAAAGTTGAAAATAAACACTTAAGCAATTACAGATACACTCATGTATTTATTTACATGGACACATCTTATTTACAAAATATTTACAAAAACATAAATTAAAAAGTACATACATTTTTAAATATATATACAAAAAAACTATTGTGCACGCTCATATATTATAGACACATATTATTTACAAAAACATAAATTAAAAAATAAATACATTTTTAAATATTTACAAAAACATAAATTAAAAAATAATTACATTTTTAAATATATATATATACATAAAAAACTGTTGTGCACGTTCATCTGTAAGAAAAGAAAGAAAGAGTATTAGTGACGCACAGTTGATGCGAGTAGGATGGTTTAGAATAACGTTTATGAGTACTGTAACATACCTCAAAAATGCATACGTCTGTAGAATTCGCGTTTCGGCTTCCCTAACGCGTAGAATCGACATTGCGGACATCTCGGTTCCGCCCCCTCCGACGCCATGGTTCGAAACCAGTTGCCTATGCATCTAGAATGGAATGTGTGGGTGCACGGCAACCCGAGGAGCCTCTCCCCATCCGTGTATGGAGCTAGACACGCACCACATGTGGCGTGTGGTAGCATACCCTGGATGGGGCAGTCCTCTCCACGGGTCCAACACCACGTTGGTAATGACCTTCTAAATAATATCACCATCAACGTGGGGTTGTAGTTGTTGTGCACCCTTGGTGTCATAACGTCAATGATTTCAAACAACGGTAATCTTTGTTGTGGTTCCCGTTGTTGTGGCTGCGGCTGAGGCTGAGGCTGCGGCAGCGGCTGCGGCTGCGGCTGCGGCTGTGGGTGATGTCTACAATGCAGCGGATGGTGTATGCAATTTGGGCTAGTGGTGCTTATCCGCTGCGGTTGATGCTGTGACAACGGTTGCGGCTCATGCTGCGGTGTCCGAGGTCGTAGTGGTTGATGCTGCGGTTGTGGGCGCGGTTGAATGTCACTGTGTGGCAGAATATAAATAAAAAGATAAAAACGTGTACAGTCATGGAAAAAATATATGTACGCATAAGAAGATGACTTACAAATCGCAGTTTGGGCGAGTGCTTATCCACTGCGGTTGATGATACGACAACGGTTGCGGCTCGTGCTGCAGTAGAGGCTGCGGTGTCTGAGGTCTTATTGGACGATGCTGCGGTTGTGGGTGCGGTTGAATGTCACTGTGTGGCAGAATATAAATAAAAAGATAAAAACGTGTACAGTCATGGAAAAAAAATATGTACGCATAAGAAGATGACTTACATACTGACGTCGATTATGGAAATCGTTGATGGTGAGTTGTTAAATACTTCATCATCAAAAAAATCTTCGTGACTGCCATCATCATCATCATCATCATCATCATCACTATCATCACAAAGATTGAGGATCCTCTCATCAAATTCCACATCGTCCATGTGCATAAAGACACCGCTGACAGTGTCACCACTGTATCCGCTAGATTCATCATTACTGGAAAAAAGAAGTACAAATTTAATATCGAACGTAAACACAACAGTACAACGGAATGTTAATGAAAACGGTCGTACCGACTCGTGCCGGGTTCGGGAGATGCAGGAGTTCTGCTGGCAGCAGTAGTTGAAGCGACAGCATCACTGAAAAAAATAAGTATAAATTTAACACCCAATGCAAACGTAATAGTGCAATAGTTTGTTAATGAAAACGGACTTACCGACTCGTGTCGGGTTGAGGAGACGCTGGGCTCGTGCTGACAGCAGCGGGTGGACCATCAGCATCACTGAAAATAAAAAATATATATATATATAAATTTAACGTCTACTGTAATCGTAATAGTATAAAAGATTGACAATGAAAACTCACTTACCCACTCGTCCCGGGTTGAAGAGATGTAGGACTCGTGGTTGCCAGCAACGCACGTTGTATCCGTTGTGAACTACAAAAAAACAATAAGTCAGCCGAATGGAATATATTGTTTATGCTCATTAATACATAAAAAAGGTGTACTTACTATCTTACACGCCGCTGCTCCTCTTGTATATGGTGTTTGCATACTCGTCCTCGTCCGTTATTATGCATTCTGTAAAATGTAATGAATTATGTATATTAATTAGTAAAAGAACATAATAAAGTGTGTGTGTGTGTGTGTGTGTGTATTGCTGAAATTAAACAGAAAATACAGTAAGTACTTACATGCAAGATGTAAAACAAACTGAATATGATAATCGTAGCGACAAAAATCTCATATATATATGCATTTGCTCGGTGGGAGTCTGCTACAGACATGCTCCCCCCTATCATAACGTTCACAAGGTCAGACAACATCTTGTTGTTTAAAATTAAACGCATATTCCCCCTCTGTCTCGGCGGGAGTCGATTACATCACCAGCGGTTCGCGTCCGGTTTCACAAGGTTAAACTGACGTCATCTAGTCGCCTACCTCCCCACACTTGCACTGTGTGAATTGTATTAAATAATTTTTATACATGAAATACGAGTTTATTCTTACCATGAGTTACTGATCCGTATATCTCCGCCTCTTCACTTCATTGTTAGGACCAGCATTGTCGTCGGATATCGTGCGTTTACGCGTTCTGTAGTGTCCGTACGCGAGCGTAGTTACGCCGTCGTCCAGTACATACCTCTTATCGTCATAAGGTGACAGGGAATGTTTCGTTATACGTTGCGTGTACAGCTTATGACGATCGCTTCGTATACACTCGGCAGAGGTGAAAACAGTACGACTATCGAAAAGACACTCGCTGTACAATCGATGACGTAACCTATTTTTTATTGCCGTCCTTGGCACACCTTTCGCCACCTTTTTGTCGGTGCGGTCGGACAATAGGAGCGAGTAACATTTCGCTCTGAGTCCGACAAATTCCCTGATGGGTTTCCCGTGGGTTTCATCCTTGAACTTCCCCACGACCTTTTTGTTGTCGTCGCTATGACAAGGATGATCCACGGGATAGTCCGACGTGTCGAAAAGGTGGAGATCCTCTTTCATATCAGCGTACACATTATCAGTCCGTATGCTGTAAAGTAAACTGTCTGTATCAGTCATCAGTAATGTCAATCGTTGTCCATACTTGGCGACAGCGTACCGATAATGAAAGTCGTACATTATTAGTTTGCTGACGTCGAGTACTGTGAAGCCGACGTACACCGGACGGGAAAGGAATATCGTCCTGTTTCGTAAGGCCAGTCCGACCAAGTCATCGGTATAGCGGATCATACGCTTTAGTCGTGGATTGGAAACCAGTTTCTGCAGCCGTTGTTCCTTAGAGACTAGTTGGAAGTCTATTCGTTTCCTCACGTTCTCCAGCGATTTACAATAGACGGCGTTGACCATCAGTTTGAAAAAATCCTTTTCAAAACTGTTTGTGGCTGCCGCTCTCTTTTGCGTGTTGAAATCGATAAACGGTTTCATCCACGCTCTCTGTTTAAAACTCAACACCATATGGATCGCTTTCAATTCTAGTCCAAGACTCAGATACAACTTTAAATTTCGAAAATGGAGAACGTATTTTTGTTTGTCGCCCAAAGTCGTCAGCAACTTGTGAACGGACGACGAAGGCGTTTCCGATCCGCTAAACCCTTTTGTATAGTGCAGACGTGTGTGGAGTCGGTGAGAGTATGGTGAAAGCTTGTCGGGATTGACGCAGGAACGGACGGGCGCCAGTGGATAATCAGAGTGGAGGTCGTGAAGTTCACGTGGATAGTGTAGGTCGACTTCGAGTATGTAGCCTGTGTCACTGTCATCGCTCAGAGTACGCACGTCCAGTGAGTCGATCTCGTTACGATCAAGCCATCTGAAGTCGGCGTAAGGGAGCGGTTGTGACATGGCTGCACCGTAAAGGTTGTTGCAGTCAGTGTACAGTATGAAAGAGGTCGGCTTTGAAGCATCGTACTGATCGATGATTAGCGGGTTGTTGGCCTTGGCATGGCGGTTGGGTACCATGCTAACGCCACCGCGAACAGACGATTCGATAAAGAGATGCTGATCTATATCCGTCAACAGCTCCAGTTGCACACTGCTCATCTTCAACATCGCGTGCCAAGCGACGCCAGGAAGCGAGTAAAGATGAGCCGGGTCGATCTGGTAGTACCGCATGGCCATCTCACGGAACGCCTCGAAGACGTCGGCCAGCAGCAGTAAATCTGTTTTCAGATACAGATCGTGATATTCACCCAGCGTACGGATTCCGAAAGTCCGCCACACGTTCTGCGCGTGAGCGTAATCTTCGTCCGACACAGGTGATTCACTCAGCCTGTTGAAAAAGTGTTCACGTGCAGGCAGACGTGTTTCGTCGAACTTCTTGCTACCTGTCATATAATCGTAAGGGTAGACGCCCTTACGTAAGAGTAGCTCGAAGTGTTCTTCGAAACATTGCTTCGTTAAAGCGAAATCTGCACCGCTCGCGCGCAAGTTTCCAACCAGCATGTCCAAGGACGTGTCCAAAAATTGAAGCGTGTCTACGAAACGCAGGGCACCCAACGAGACCGATACGAAGCGTTCACTAGTGGTAGCGATACAAGCGAGATTGTCGTATTTGCCCAACCCTTGTACCAAGTGATGCGCATCGTAACCTCGTAAGTTATGGAAAAAGACGGGTATGTGTCGGGGAGTCTTGAAGTTGAGGTTACAGACGTTGTGCGCTGCGCCCAGGTATTGACCGGTCAGATGACAGTGGTTGCGCACCTTGTCGTCGTCAGTCAGAGGTTTTCCACAGAGATGGCATACGACGGTATTCGCGAAAGATAACACGTCATGCTCACTCATAGTCATAGGCACGATGGAATGTATGATTCTGAAGAGTTCACGCTCTTCGACGACCAGTCTATCGAGAAAGGTCTCTACCACGTTCTCACCGTGATAAACGATCTGAGGTTTGAAAATTTTACGCTCGTGGTCGACTATGAGGTAGGAGGAACCTGAAGGAAGGTGTAACGACTCCGTTGTGGTGGACGATGTGTGAGGAGGAGCGTCGCAGCGATGGCAAGGGACGATAAAAGATTCAAAGTCTGCGTATATCGCGAAAGGGACCTTGTGACAGTAGGTGTAATTTTTGAAACACATCACTTTCTCCTCCTCCTTCACAGGTAAACGAATTCTCTGTTCACCGTACGGTGAACAGTGGGGGACGTGTTCGGTAAGGAGCCGTTCTTCGTAGAACCTGTGCAGACAGTAATCGCAATAGAAAGAACGCCCGTCGTGTTTGGTTAGTGAAGACAATAAGCGACTCATATTTTTTACTAATCAGTAATGTTTTCGGTCGTTAGTGGTAAGAAGTAATAGATTAACGTGATGTCGTCTACCAATGGAAGGAGTTATTCTTAACGGGTAAATTTCATTGTCATCGTATCCGAAAACATTTATAGAAATGTCAGAATTGTCTCGTTCGAATTTCACAATGTCGCATAGACGGGTGGGATAAGTTATACCGGAAGTCATGATACTGTGGAAATGTGATTTGTATTTCGATACACGATCGTTGTGCGAGTGTTGAGGAAACAGTGCGGCCAATACTGACCATACGAAACACATTTGATCGCCCGTATTGTTCACGTTGGTGATGGATTTAGTACGAGACAATTCGGGGGGTGTACGGATGAAACTGGAGGCGGCCAGCGGTTGGTACCGTGAGAGAACGAGTTCTAAAGAGACGATGTGGTCCAACACCCAACCGCTACCCTCGCGCGTGAATTTATAAATTGATTCAATGATTTTTTCGTACGAAGCTTCTAAACGATCCGGCAATATGTCTCGGTCACCGATCAGCGTCGTATGACATCGTCCATGAAAATAGGCTTCAGTCGTCACTTCTTCGTCCTCGTCTGTATCAGCGTTTACTATGTACTTGACAAATCTCGCTTTAACCGTTATATGCCACTTTATACTAAGCAATCGTGTCAGTTCGTTTAGAATGTCCGTACGTAACGTATCGTGCATTTCATCGAAAAAGGTTATGACATCGTTGACACATTCTTCGTCCTCCGTAACAGCCGTGTAAACGTACGATATCAACGCGCCACGCAACGAATGTTTACGAGCAACAGCAAACGACTGCATTCTTGGTACAATTAACTACAACAACAACAAAAAACTTGAAACGATAAAAGCAAAACAATTAATTGCTCGCTTGAGGAACAATGTAAGACTGATATGAAGTTAGAAATTAATCACCACTTTATATGCACCACGTGAAACTTAGTCTGCACGAGACTCGCAGGTTAACTCCAAAGTGAACGTGAACAGCGATCCCCTCTCCGCTTACACTTCAGGCTGCGCACGCAGCTATCCGCTCCCACTACCATGGTTTATTTCATAACGCTCCTACAAACTATTGGTGATAGCAATCCCCCACTACCGAGTGCGCGCGCAGCTCTGCCCCCACTGGTTGCGCGCGCAGCTATCCTCGCTGAGGTGGAATGTACCGAAGTAAACGAGCATTCTAGCTTCAGATATGGACGAATACGCACATTCTTTTACAAAACGTCTGAAGAGCTATTACAACATCAAACGTCGTGGGCATATTAAAATTTACGTTCCTATATACCCGCATGAGAACGTGAAATTGTACGATCTGGCTAAAGCCGGGTTCTTTTACGAAGGCGACGGTGATGTTGTAAGATGTTGTGTATGCAAAATAAGAATTATGAATTGGGAGGTGGGCGACAATCCCACCCAAGTCCATAAGGCATCAATGTCCACATGTAATTTCGTCCGCGAGTGGTTGTAGAAGTCGACGCAGACGCACACAAAAAAAACGGCTCTTTTCAGAGCCGGCATAAACTCAAATACAAACCCATTTGGGTAGTACTAGAAGTACTATGTGTTAGTACTACTACTACTAAACGACACTATCCAGTCCAAAGTCTGAGTGATGGTGCCCATGATTAAAAAAAAATCCAAAAAACAATATGCGTATACACTTTAAATATCGTGTAGATGTCGAAGCACGTATCACTTGCTTCACAGATCATCGACACGATGGACGTCTATCGATACAACGATGGGAAACATTTCGTGATAACAAAACCCTCGCAAAGCGCGATACGATCCAACTTGTGTTCCATGTATTTTGTGAAGAAAAAACGATTTTGCGGCAACTACTGTACACGTTACAAGTTCGGTGTTGATAGATATCACGGACGTTGTTGCCATCACATTAAAAAACGTACCAGTGATCTGCCACCTATCGTGCTGTTGATGATAGTCTCCGATCGTATACTCAACAAATCACGTTGGCTTGAATTTATCGAAGAGTGCGAACGAAACAACGTACCGATAGAACTCGTGGTTTACGAAAAGTGTATGTTCAAGTGTACCGTACGTCATGGATGGAATTTTCTTTCACGTTTCCGCCCGATTCCCGAACTGTATCGTGCCGTTCAACGCGTGCACGGTTTACACGATTCGCACGGACGGATGAACTACGCAACGGTGTACACGGACATGCTCGCATATGGAAGTTCGATCCCTCACGTTTCGTGTTGCATTGTCATTACGGAGCGCACTATTCCGATACGTACACCTATTGAAATATACAGAAGCGCGACAGCGATAGCGCCAAAGTGCGCACTAGATCCTAGCTACAACGTAAGTTTTGACGTGCACTGCCGTCCTCGTTACCGACACTGGCGACAGGGAAACAGTTTGCGATAGTGAACAACAAGGCGCAAGGATTGTTTCGGTACCCTTTCTGAAGGAGGCGTTGCCTACGCTTCGCGAGTATTGTGAATACTTCGGTCTGCAGTATTCGCACGAACAAGGGTACATGGTGAAAGACCGACGTTTGTACAAACAGTGGCACCGGTGCTACGGCTGACGAATTTTGGTTGTTGAACTCGTACCTGATACGCTTGCACTTGGAGTCACGAAGTCAGCGCCCGATCGCTGAACTCAAAGCTAAACACATGTGCGAGCGCCTACCCGAGAACGATAACGTCATAGTCGCGGAAATGCACGAGTATCGCGACAACGTTATACGTAGCGTCGCATTCAAAGACATGAATTCCGTCAAGACCGTACGAGCGTTGGACACGAAACAACATACGCTCATGAGATATTACAGCGGAATGGGTCTCGTGCGTAATGGGTGTATGAATATCGGTTTAGCTCACGTTTTAACGTACTTGCGCAATCACAAGAAGAACGCGCTGTTCTTCCGTTCAGTCGAGATGATATAATTGGGTGTGGTGTGGTGGCGTCGCGACAGTCATGTGATGGAAGGCAGTCGTACCAGAACGGTACCAACGAGAGTTACGTTCAGCACAGAGCGGACGGTTTACGACGTGCCAGCGTACTGTGAATCACGGTTTGCAACGCGACGACATGAGAATGAAACAACGAGCGAAGAACGTACAGCAGACCGTTCGCAACTATCGCGTCGGAGTTGCACAGACCAGTAAGACGGAATTTTCCGAGACGAGCGGTCGAGTTGAAGGGACTTCACGACTTGTACCAAGCGGACCTGGTAGAGATGATACCGCACGCGAAGGTGAACAAGGGATTCAAGTACCTCATGACGATGATTAACGCGTTTAGCAAGTACGCGTACGCAGTTCCGTTAAAAACAAAGACGGGTGTAGAGGTCGCACGAGCTCTGGAACCGATTCTGCGCGCTAATAAAATGAAATATCTTCAGACGGACAACGGGAAAGAATACTACAACAGCGTCGTACAAACGTTGCTGAGGAGATATGGTGTCACACTGTATTCTACGTATAGTGAGAAAAAGGCGTCCATCGTGGAACGCTTCAACCGTACGTTGAAAACTCACATGTATCGTGCGTTCAGCGAACAAGGTCATTACCGTTGGTTGGATATGTTACCGGAACTGGTCAGAGTGTACAACGACAGCGTGCACAGAACGATCGGAATGAAACCATGTCAGGTGAACGAATCCAATGAACGCACGGTGCTACGACGGATTCACAAGAACACAGCGAGAAGCATCGACTATAAACAACCAAAGTTCAAAGTAGGCGATCGAGTGCGTATAAGCAAATACAAAATGACGTTCGCCAAAGGATACATGCCTAACTGGACGAACGAGATATTCCATGTTCACACGGTACGTACCGCCAGCGTACCCGTCACTTATTCGTTAAAGGATCATACGGGAGACGTGTTGAAAGGTGGTTTATACGAACACGAAATCAGTAAATCGAACGTTGGTGACGTGTACTTGGTAGAAAAGATCGTACAACGTAAAGGTGATCGTGTGAAAGTCAGGTGGTTAGGATTCGATGGTAAACACGATTCGTGGATACCCAAGAAGAACTTGCTATAACAAGGAATTGGCTTGCGGAATAGAACCAGTATGCGTCGGTGCGTTACGATGACAACATGCGCGCTGTGGACGGTGTGAAAGACGTTGTGTCGCATCCTGGCTACGATGTGTACGTCGTGAACACGCCCGAGAACGAGATCGAGCGCATGCGCAGGATATTAACAGTACACGAGTATTGGCAACGGGTTACTAATCGTGTGACGAGATTCCGACTCAGCGAAATAGTACCTAGAGGCACCGGATTCGATCACTACAAAGAATGTGTTTGGTCGGATCCGAACTGTGAAACGGGTCCTGACACTTGTGTGTGCAGTTACATATCCGTCGATTGTACCAACATAGTGCGAATATTAACTAGACTTTGGACGGAACAAAATGAAAATATTACAACAAGCGCACAGACTAAAAATAAAGGACGTGGACTATTCGAAATTGTGTGGCGATGGTGGTGGCGGTGGTTGTGGCAGAAAAAAACGTAAGCACGGACGTCTTCTGCCCGATACCGTACGTTCGATCATCTGCGGACCTTCCGCGTGCGGGAAGACTAACGTCATGTTCAACCTATTGTTCGATGTGAACGGGTTGAGATTCGCGAACCTGTACGTGTTTTCTAAATCATTGTTTCAACCCAAATATCAGATGCTGGAGACCCTGATGACACGACTTTCCAACGAAGGAATGGGTTATCACGCGTACAACGATAACGATGAGGTACCCCCTCCTGACGAGGTCGATCCCAATTCTATTATTGTGTTCGACGATGTGTCTTGTGAAAGACAACACAACATACGCAAGTATTTCGCTATGGGACGACATAGTGGAGTGGACGCGTTTTACCTGTGTCAGACGTACAGCCAAGTGCCGAAACAGTTGGTAGGCGACAACGCCAATCTAATAGTGTTGTTCAAACAGGACGATCTCAACTTGAAACACATGTACAACGATCACGTCAACATGGACATGAAATACGACACGTTTAAGAACGTGTGCGCTGAAGCGTGGAAAGATCGTTACGGGTTTCTCGTCGTGGACAAGGATTCTTCTATCGACATCGGTAGGTACAGAGCTGATTTCGATCGTTTCATAGTAGTCACGTCTAACGATTAACAGCTGTTCACCAAAAAAATTGTCGAGCGTACGGGTAAATACAAGTGTCCCGCTGTCAGCGACGTTAGTCGACGTACCGACGTTTGTCGAGATGGACGAAAAGAAGAAACGATTAGCCCACGATATCGACACGATCAGCGATGACATACGGAAGAAATACCGTGCGTTAAAACACGGTATCCGTGAAGAGGAAGCAACTTTATCCAAAAGTTACAAACCGATACTGGAACTGTTACAAACTATTTCGCAAGCGTTGGTTGAAAAAAAACGTAAAACAACAAACGAAAAGTCGACGAAAAAGATGAAGCGTGAGGAGGAGGAGGAGGAGAAGGAGGAGGCGGTGGAAAAGGAGGATCTGATGGGTGCGAGTAATAAGATCGATATAGGAACACCGCTCCGTCACCGATCGACACGACGTTTCCTGAAAACACCCGTGATAGCCGAAACATCGGACGAGGACGACGACGACGAGGACGATCCTAGTCTCAACATCGAAAAAATGTTAGACACACCAGAAGGAAGGCGTGAAGCGCGTAGATATTTTCTGTCCAAATACGACAGCGAATCGTTAGCGAACAAGTACATGCGCATGATCGTGTCGGCCGAACGTGATCGTCTGATGGACTATACATACGGTGTAAGAAACACAAATGGAAAATGGATGATCGGTGATTCACCGTTTGAAATCGAAACGGACGATACGATCCTCATCAACGGTAAACGATATAAAGGCACACCGGGTCTATACGAACTCGTGTCCATGAAGGACCCTAACGAAAACATTTACAACGAGACGGATATGAAGGCGTACAAAGATATACTACGCGCCACCAACGCGCACAAGCATTATTATTTAGCGAACGCTCAGGTAAAGGCGAACAGAGGTGTAAAGTATAAACGGATAACATCAAAGCTGTTCCCACCGAAACGTACAGGACACGGGTATAATACCGACAGAACGTATATGGTAGCGTCGAAAAAAAAAGACAAAATCGATTACGTGCACTGGGACGATCCGAATGAACTGGTGGACAGATTGCGAGTGTTGATAGCGTCACAGCGTGCTGGAAACGGTGGACACACGAACGAAATCGTTTCAATAGTAGAAGAACTACGTGAAGCTGACATCATCGTCTAAATTAGACGGGTATACGACGACTACCGTCATTAGCAACAGCATCGAGACACGATTCACACATGTATACCACGCTAGTGTTTATTATCGCGTCCACGAGAGTCGTCGCATCGTCCTTCGAGAGTAATAACGCGAACGATATAGACTTCGCTATCGATTACTTGACGCGTTACGGATATGTGCCCGACGATAGTTTACAAGACACAGACAACGCCACCGTCGACGGCGGCGTTATTACGTCCTACCTGCGGACGTTTCAAGAAAATTACAATTTAACCGTAAACGGAGAATTGAACAACGAAACGATGAATCTGATGCAGGCGCGGAGATGTGGTAACAAAGATTTTGCGTCGTACACCTTACGAACGCCTTGGACCAAGAGACGACTGTCGTGGCGGTTCGTTCACGGTACCGCTGACGCTATAAAAGCGACACGACAAGCGTTCGCTATATGGCGGAAACATTCAAATTTGGAATTCGAATATCGACCCAACGACATAAATGTGGACATAGCCATCGCTATGAGATATTTTAAACACAGGTGTCTGACCTCCAAGTGTACGATCTGCGGGTACGATTTGGACGGACGGGGAGGTATACTCGCACACGCTTACTACCCGCCCGATCTACCTTACAACACTTCCGCAATACATATGGACTACTACGAATCGTGGAATTATACGAACGCAACCGAAATACCGGACGATCAGACCAGTTTTCTACAGGTGCTAACGCACGAAATCGGACACGCGTTAGGACTGGCTCATTCCCTCGAGAAGGAATCGATCATGTACCCTTTCTACGTACCGCGCTCGGATGGACCGTTCGACCTGAGAGACGACAATATAAGAGGCATTCAGCACTTGTACGGGAAGCCGTCGATCGCTATGGCGACGACGACGACGACGACGACGAGGCCGATGACGAACGACACCGTCCGGACGACGACGGATTTATGTCGACTAAAGAATGTTAATCAATTTTTAATAATCAACAGACACGTATATATAGTGCACGATAACTTTTTGTGGACAATGGACCTCGAGTCGAAGCGTCCGGGTGGTGGTGGGAGTCCGCTTCTGTTGACGGATTGGTTGACGTTCTTACCGTTAACGTTCACCAAAGTTTCGGCGATGTACCAGAGACCGCGCACCGAAGAAGTGGTGCTCTTCGTAGACGGATACGTGTACATGTTCGATATACACAGTCTACAGCCGGTGAACGGGTATCCAAAAGCGATCACGACTCTCGGTGTTCGCACGCTGACAAAAATAAACGCTGCGATACACACCTACACAGGACGTACATTTCTGCTGTATAACGATATGTATTACGGTGAGATAGACGAGTGCTCGTTCATGATCAAGAAACACGGATACGTTAAAGATCGCTTTGTCGGCTTACCTGAAGCCGTTGATAGCGCGTTTCGATATACCGACGGAAAGATTTATTTCTTCAAAGACGCACGTGTATACGTGTACGATGAATTTCTAAACACGATCGTGAAAGGAAAACATACTGACGGACTCTCCGTCGTCGGAATAAAATGTATAGACAGTACGATCGTATCAAAACTAATCGATTTATTACGTGAATACGTATAAATTCCGCGTACGATGGTCGACGCGCATCATTAACGAGATGAGCGTTGACAAGTTCGGCAGACACCAGAGCGCCGTCAGAGTCCAAAGGGAGACGCGACGCAGTCTGCGGGAGGATATCGGAATCGCGATGACAGAGGACGGACACTTCGACGTAGCGGGGAAAAAATACACAACTTGGGCGAACCGCATGATAGTAATGATGCCGTTCCACTGCGGTTCGTGCAAGACCACTGTCTGGTCGTCGATCCGTCAACGCAAGGTTCCTCGAGAATAGACGTGAAAGGTAGTAAGCTCATCAACATCGGCGCTCCCATCGATCTCACGGCTGCTGTCAACAAGAAGTATGTAGACTACACGTGTTTGCGTTTCACGACGGTACCGAACAAGAAGAACGGCACCGTCATCGATGCGCGGGACCATCGCATACAGTCTCTGAGAGACCCGATTCGTGCGAGAGACGCTGCGACCAAAGTATACGTGGACGCAAAGATCATACCGAAGGATACGAACTCTAACCTAATGGTCGGCAACGTGCGGATAACGCAGTTAGCGTCGCCTGTCAACAACAAAGACGCTGTAGACTTGGAATTTTTGAACCAGCATACAATCACAACGGTAAACGACTCTTATTTAAACGCGCAAGGAAAGACTATTCTGAACGTCGGTGACGGTGGCACACGGCCCACAGACGCTGTGAACGTGCGTCAATTGGAGGACACGAAGCGGTACGCGAAGAGCGAAACGTACAAACTCGCAAAAGTGTTCCAACACCGTTGGGAGAAAGTGGTATCGTATATCTATAAATTGCATACGCACGCAGCGCGTACTTCACTCGGCGCCGAAGAGGCAGAGTTACTACTCACGAGCAAGGCGGAGACGAGCAAATTGATTAGCGATCTTGACAAGTCCTTCGACAAAAAGGACGAGAACGATTGGAGATCTCTTTATCGACAGCAGGCGAAACAGTAGACATGTACGAACTTCGTAGTCGTGTTGATAAAAAAAAGGGGCGTGGTCTCATAGGAAAAATAGTTAAAAGCGCGGTACCATTCGTCACAAAGTCAGTACCTACACTGATCAATCGAGCGGTGGACGTATTACCTGTGGAACTACATCTGCCCGGCTACAGATTCTGCGGACCCGGAACGAAACTAGAGGAGAGATTGGCTCGTGGTGATCGAGGAATCAACGAGTTGGACGAAGCCTGTCGCGAACACGATATCGCCTACTCCAAGTACAAGGACAACGAACGAAGACGCGTAGCGGATCGCGTGCTAGCCGGCAAGGCGTGGGAACGAGTGAAAGCTTTGAATTCAGGCATCAGCGAAAGAGCGTACGCGGCGGCCGTAGCGGCAGCGATGAAAGTGAAATCGGCGTTAGGTAGCGGACTATGCTGTGGTGGTGTGCGTAAAAGGCGTCGTCGCACCGGTCGACGTAAGTCGGTTCGGCGCACGATAATCAAGAGAAGGAGGAGGACGACAGGGACGGGACGACGAAGACGGACCGGTGGTGGTGGTAAAAGGGCTTCGGGACTATACCTTCGTCCGTACCGAAAAAACTAATCGAAATACCCGTGCGCCCGTTGTCCGATGGAGATCTGTACGAGTACGCGAAACGATTGCGCGTACCTCATTTCAGAGGCGTGTACATGCGCGACGCACTTCCTCGCTCACCGTGGGAGAACGAAAGCGCGATCGTGAATCTGGACGACGCTACCGGACCGGGCACGCACTGGGTATGCTACAAGAAGCGTGGTGACGGAGTCACGTACTTTGATGGATTCGGCAATCTACGCCCTCCCGTCGAGCTAATACGGTACTTTGGATCGTACGTGAACGACGTTCGTTACAATTACGCGCGTAAACAACCGCCGGACACGGTCATCTGCGGACATTTATGTTTGGATTTTTTGGCATCAAACGATCAGTAAACGACAAGATGTCTTCGCTTACGGTCACCGTCACGGGTACGGATCCAAGCGCACTGGTTTGTGACTTTTTTCCACAGCTCGAACTGACGGACGGTGAATGGTATGCAGGACTGCTGGACTTTACCACGTACAACTCTATACCGAACGTGGAAAGCGGAAGAAACAACGTCTTTCCTGTACTAAAGGGTCCACGTAAAACGCTAGAACTCATCAAAATACCGACCGGTGCGTACGAAATCAGTGATATCGAAACGTACCTGAAGAAAGAGCTATCAGACCCGAAATTTACTCTACGCCCTAACAACAACACATTAAAATGTGAACTTTATTGCTCATACGAGATCGATTTCGAGCGTACAGAACACGGAATCGGTACCATGTTGGGTTTTTCCAAGAACCGCAAGTTAGAAGCGTATATATTACACACGTCGGACACACCAGTAAACACTAACAAAGTGAACGTTTTGGAGATAAGGTGTAACGTCGTACAAGGTTCATACAAGGCGGGACGAAACGACCATATACTGCACTCGTTCTACCCGACTGTCGAGCCTGGATTCAAGATAGTCGAAACGCCTGCCAACGTCATTTATCTTCCGCTTAACGTACTACACTTGTGTAACGTTACAGTGTCCGTACACGATCAGGACGGTGATATTGTGAATTTTCGTGACGAAGTTATCACCGCGCGTATACATTTGAAACGCGCGTAGTAATCATGGGATTTTATTTCAACGATACCGCTTTACCTACAGCATCGGTGACGAAGAGCGGTGGTACGCACAAGATAAAAGTGGACGACACTTTTGGACAGAGTATCAGTAGACGTACGTCGTTGACGCGATTAACAACGGCTAACCGACGCTACCTGATTTCACAAGGATTCAAACTCAACAAAAACAAGTAATATGGCGGACAGTGGTATCGTCTTATCGGTCGAACGACGACCGTTTTTTGAAGACAACATAACACATTACGAATATCATCCTCATGCACCATACGCGTCGACGTCGCGATACGGAAATAACGATGAGATACGTATACCTATCCTGCAACAGGAAGTCTTCACTTTACCGATGGAAAGTTTCCTGTACGTTGAAGGCAAGTTGAGCAAGAAGACCGACAGCACCGATACTGTGAACGTGAAAATGGTCAACAACGCGATCGCATTTCTCTTCGAAGAAATCCGATACGAACTGGCCGGTGTGGAAGTGGATCGTACCAAGAGCGTTGGCATGGCATCCACTATTAAAACCATGCTATCCGTTGGTATGCATGACGTGGTTTCGATGAAAAACGCCGGTTGGGTTGCCCCCACGGCTAACGAGCTAACACCTTCCGGTAAAAACGGTGAATTCAACTTTTGCATACCATTGAGGATGCTGATGGGATTCGCTGAGGATTTCACGCACGTCATATTAAACATGAAACAGGAACTGATACTGTTGCGCACTTCCACTGACGTTAACGCACTGTTCTCGTCCACGGATACGTCAGCTAATGCCGATATAGAACTGACCAAAATCTCTTGGATGATTCCGTTCGTGTACGTGAACAACGAAGTACGGATACGGCTGTTGGACATCGTACGCAAGGATTTACCGCTTTTCTTACCGTTTCGCAGTTGGGAACTCCACGAGTACCCGGCTTTACCTTCAACTGACAGACAGACTTGGACGGTAAAAACAACGACACAAACAACGACACGCGGACGAATTCGATCACTGCAAGGTGACCAACGCAAGACTCTTTCTGAACGACAAATACTACCCGTACGATAACCTGAACCTGGATATCGATAATGGACGTTACGCTCTGCTATACGACATGTATACAAGATTTCAAAAATCGTACTATCATAGAACTCAACCCAACGTACTTCTAGCACCGACCGAGTTCATAACGAAAGCACCGCTATTCGTCTTCGATTGTAGCAGACAGGACGAGTCGCTCAAGTCGTCACCGGTCGACGTCAGATTAGAATTCGAGTCATCGACCAATTTCCCCCCTCAGACCGCGGCCTACTGCTTGATACTGCACGATTCGCTCAACGTCTACACTCCGCTGTCCAACACGGTGCGCAGACACAATTAAACTCACTCTGTATATTATTGTTTTTTTGCTGTAAATATTATGTTGCTTTTTACAATATTATGTGTGTGTGTATTTCATGTATGTGTTTTTTTTTTATTAAAAGATGTAATCAATTTTCATGTATTTTATTTTCTTAATACCTGTAACCTCCCTCTTTCCAAACGGTGGGAGAGGGAAACGTCTCCCCTCCTATTCTTCGCTCAGTGTTTCATCAGCGCGAGTCGTGAGAGGACGTGCACGATGCTTTCGTACGATCACAAGGATGACGATAACGATCGCAACGAAAACCGCTATTTCAGACAGTGCGGTGAAGCGATGACGATCAAGTCCGTATCTCCGGACGACAAAGAAGTGCAGATCGCACTGATTAAAAAAATCATATCCCCTTATCCGCGTTACAGAAACATTGAAGACCGTTTAAAGAGTTTTAAAGATTGGCCGATATCGTTGACGATAACGCCTAAAGAACTACCCGAAGCGGGTTTCTTTTACAACGGATGCAACGATAGAGTGATATGTTTTTGCTGTGGAGGCGGTTTAAACAAATGGGAGCGAGGAGAAAACGCTTGGACGGAACACGCACGTCATTTCCCCGTGTGCTCTTACGTAATGTTAGTGAAAGATAAAAAATTCATCCTAAAGGCATTGGGTATCATTACTGAACCGGAAGCAGCAGCAGGAGCAGCAGCAACAGCAGTGGCAGCAGAGAACGGACAAAGCACCGACTCGATCAAAGAGAATAACAAAAAAGAACCGGAAGCAGCAGCAGCAGTGGCAGCAGAGAACGGACAAAGCACCGACTCGATCAAAGAGAATAAAAAAGAAGAAGAAGGGGGTCCGGATCGGGATACGATGTGCAAAGTTTGTTACGCACACATTGTTGAAGTCGTACTTATTCCCTGTCGTCATTTTGTCATATGTGTGAATTGCGCCATCACTCTAAATCAGTGTCCCGTATGTAGAGCCAATTACACTGCTTACATGAGAGCGTATTTCTAGTTCGTTTTCATGCACTGAGAACGTCTAAACAACGTGCAGTCAGAAAACGAACAGCAAATTCATACTCGCGCTTACCGACTGTTAATACAAAAGCAAGAACGTTTCGTCTAATGCATGAAATAAACCAGTAAAAATAGTTCAAAAAACAATGCTGCTGCTGTGACGGAAGTGTTTATAAATAAACGATATCTCACTACTTCCTCAGTGTTTCGGAAGGGCGTGTCGAGAACGAACGCATGGAGCTGTTGACTTCGTACGAGTACAGACGACGCAGTGACTTAACGAACGCAGTACTGTACCCTGTAGATCTTTTTGTATACAACGTTTTGACGCAAGAATTTGTTGCACTGATTCGTGACGTGGAGACAAGGTACAAAGTAAACGTTCCGAAAAAATTCTTTACGGACGTTTGACAACATACAACGGGTCTGTTTCGCGAGACGTACGGATCGGCAGCGTTTCTAGTAGCACCGAACACATTGTTTGTAACGAAAAAAGATGGCAGTCGACGAGCTAGCAGTCATACTTGACTTTCACTGTTTCGTGGACGATAACGGAAACGAACTCGTCAAGGAACTGGCCGTTATGGATGTCACCGCATTTACCAGCAGACATTGGATATTTGCACCACCAGTGGACACGAACGTTTCGAATCACAAACACATGAGGACGAACCGATGGTTAACGGAGCATTATCACGGACTAGAGTGGAGGGACGGGGAGACATCGTACGAACATCTTGTGCCAATATTAGTAAAGTACACGTTTCCTTTTAACTATGTGTTCGTAAAAGGTTTACAGAAAAAAAGATTTCTGGAAAAGCGTATCGTGCATTACAATATTATAAATTTAGAAGATTTCGGTTGTCCTAAACTCGAACAATTACGTCCGATGCACGGAACAGCATGTTTCGCGCACCGTTTATTTCCAGAAATATGTACAAATAATAGAGTGCACGCTTTACGCGAGTGGGTTATATCGGATTTTAGACTCATCAGTAGGTTTCTTGTAAATTATTAACATTTTTGTTTTTATTTAGCATCATTTCGCTTGCATAAAAATTACTGCCTTCACACCAGAATTCGATTACATCACCCTGTCTAGACGCATAAAAAACTAGTGCCGCCGTCTGGTCGTCTTTCCCCTTCCGCGCTCGACAGGAATCAATGACATCACTCTGTCTAGACGTATAAAAAAATAGCGGCATCTTTCGCTTGCATAAAACTTACTGCCTTCATGTCAGAATAAGATTACATAACCCTGTCTAGACGCATAAAAAATTAGTGCTGTCGTCTGGTCGCCTACCCCCTTCCGCTCTCAGCAGGAGTCGATTACAACACCTTGTCTAGACAGATAAAAAAATAATTGCCGACTGGTTGCCTCCTCCCACCCACCGAACATGACGTGTGAAAGCGGCTTTCATCCTGTTTCACAGGGTTAATAATAACAGTTTACTGCTCGTTGTCTGGTTCCCCCTCCCTCGCGCTGTCTGGTTTCCCCCTCCTCAACAGCCTCCCTACTTCTAACGACGCAAACGAGCGTTATTTAATTCAGACCTTGACAGAGACGCAAGCGAATAGTGATTCTTCTTCATTAGAAATGGCTTCATTCGTTGCTAAGTTCGCGGACATTAGTGCTATACAATATAGGAAAATTAAAGAACTAGTAATGGGTGTAAAATATCCCATAGTGCAACTTCAAAACGTAGACAGTAAATACGGAAATGCTGTACTCACTACTATCCAGGACTATACGGACGATAAATTGAAATATCGTGTTTATCTTCCAAGGAGATACGCAGGCGTTTGGGAAGACGATGAGTTAAAACATTTAGCACCGAACTCACTATATCTCGTTTACCGTGGAGAAAAAAACAGGGCCTACGTGGTGGACATTTTAATGTAATACTGGATGGACATCTTATGAAGTAACAAGTATATTTGTATGTCATAATGTACACATTATTAAATTTGTAATATATATAGCGCTTACATGTAATTCATTTGTTTTAATTACAATTCAGTGTGTGTATGTATGTGCGTGTGTGTGTGTGTGCATAATATGTATTTTAACTTGAATGCAATCATAAACTTGTAATATAGTGTGATTACATATATTTCTTAATTGTACAAAATTGATAATGTACAGGTGTTTACATATTATGTATTTTAACTTGTAATTAGTATGCATACATGTATTTATTAATTATACACAATTGAAAATGTACACGTGTTTACATATTATGTATTTTAACTTGTAAGTAGTGTGCATACACGTATTTCTTTTATTTTAATTATATGCAATTGTCAATTCAATTCATTGTGTGTGTGTGTGTTTAAATATTTTAACTTGTAATATATTGTGTGTGTGTGTGTGTGTGTGTGTGTGTGTGTGTGTGTGTAATATGTATTTTAACTTGAATGCAATCATAAACTTGTAATATAGTGTGATTACATATATTTCTTAATTGTACAAAATTGACAATGTACAGGTGTTTACATATTATGTATTTTAATTTGTAATTAGTATGCATACATGTATTTCTTAATTATACACAATTGAAAATGTGCACGTGTTTACATATTATGTATTTTAACTTGTAAGTAGTGTGCATACACGTATTTCTTTTATTTTAATTATATGCACTTGTCAATTCAATTCATTGTGTGTGTGTGTGTGTGTGTGTGTGTGTGTGTGTGTGTGTGTGTGTGTGTGTTTAAATATTTTAACTTGTAATATATTGTGCTTATTGATAAAATTAAACGATATTATCTTAACATTTCATTGTATTTAATTTCAAAAAATCCTTTGAACTAACAGTACATTTAATCATATTTTAAATAACAGTACAACACTCAATCTACAAGCCTGAACGGTCGTTGCGCACCGACCGTTATTACATACATTCAATTAAAAAAAAATCAAATTTATATAAAATAATTGCATAATGGTAATATATTACAGAAACTAAAGAATAATTTTAAAGCAACTTACCCTGTACGAGATATTCTGTCTTTCACCGATGATGTCAAAGCAGAATCCAACGATGGTATGTACTTCAACAGATCAAATCTTTCGGCTTTTTATACATCGCTGAACCCCGCTTAAGGAAATGAAGATATGCAGTCATGAACAATAAAAAAGTTAACGACTCAGGAAGGCAGATGTTTAGAGACCTGTTTGCCTAACCACGCCCGTGAACAAGGTCGACCACTACCGAATATCAGCTAACGCCCAGACGTCCTTACTACCACAATATATAATTAAATTCTTTTTTTATACAAAATAATTGTCAACTCCGAACAGACACTTATTACATACCCCGTCACAATAATACAAATGATAATAATTTTTTTAAAATTTTTAAATTTAAGTTTTCAATTGTGTTTATTTACAATTATCCTTTTTCCGTTCATGATGAGTGAATTGTTTTTTTTGTACGAAATAATTTTCACCACTGAACATACACTTATTACATACCCAACACATTAATATAAATGATAATAATTTTTTTTAAATAATTTTTCATGCATAGTATGCATTCTACAATTTATACAAGTAAAGGTCATCATTCGTATCTTTACAACGATGCCGAACACTTTGTTTTTTACTAACCACCGACACACAGACCAATCCTCGACGACGAAACGGATCACCGCGTAACCCGTTCGACGCTCGCCGGCCGCCGACGGCGGCCGGCGAACGGCACACACCGGATCACGACGCAGCCTCACGAACCCGTTCGCCGTTCTTCGCCATTCGCCGTCGGCGGCGGACGGCGTCCGACAGCAGATCAACCGGACGGCGGCCGGCGAACGGCGAACCGGATCACTACACGGACTTGCGATACAGTTCGCCACGACAAACACGCCGTTTCAAATTACGACCAATCAACGACCGACACGTCATCAACATGGACTACACATAGACACGCCGTTGCCAACAACGCAATACACCGCATCAACCATCGGCCGCAGCGCCGTTCATATACAAAACCCGTACACTATAACACACGCAAGAGTCGACTACGGCGATTAACCAGCACAAATTGGCAACGCCGACCACGACGATTTTACAACATGGCCGACCGGAAAAACACCTTGCATATACAAACCCGTACACTATAACACATGCACGAAGCGGCAACGTCGGCGACGTCTACACCAATCAACGCACACATAACTCCACTTTATACTGCCCGCCCACAACATGACCGAAAGCCGACTACCAGATTTTTACCCCCACCACCTATATTTTTGAATTTCCCGCCATATGACGTCACATCCGGGGTAGAACTGTCAGTTTACCCCTACTCAGACTTTTCGGCAGTGCCATCGACTGCCATCATCAGTGAAAATCGAGTGCTAAAACGTGATGTGATATACGTTAGTGACCACAGTACTGTGGTTAATGCTGAAGCAATAAGTAGAAAGACGTAGTTTCTATGGAAATATTTCATTTCGAATATGATTTTAAATATAAATCTTAGAACATGGAAGTCATGTATGGTTCTCCATACCGATATTTTTCTATGGCAAACGATAACAGATGCAAATTCAAAGAGAACAAAATAATTTTTACTTCCATGTTCCTTAAGCAAATGGAAGTATGGTGATGGCAAAAAAAAATCGTGTTCGAGATTATTGCAGATTCTGATTGTACTACACTCAAAACATGAAACAAAGTCATTTTTCGAAAAGTGTCTGTGTGTGTGTCAGTCTGTGTGTCTGTCTGTAGATTTTTTTTCTATGGCAAACGATAACAGTCGCAAATTCAAACAGAATCAAATAATGTTTCGCATACTGCCCTGAATTGTAGAGTTCTCAAGATGTGTTGATTTTGGTAAATATCGGTTAAGGGAAAGGGGTAGTTTACCGGCAACATATTATGTTTTAACAAGGGTATTTTCTATGGCAAACGATAACAGCCGCAAAATTCAAACAGAATCAAATAATGTTTCGCATACTGCCCTGAATTGTAGAGTTCTCAAGATGTGTTGATTTTGGTAAATATCGGTTAAGGGAAAGGGGTAGTTTACCGGCAACATATTATGTTTTAACAAGGGTATTTTCTATGGCAAACGATAACAGCCGCAAATTCAAACATAATCAAATAATGTTTTGCATACTGCCCTGAATTGTAGAGTTCTCAAGACCTTTTGTTTTTGGTGAAGATCGGTTAAGGGAAAGGGATAGTTTACCAGCAACGTTTTATGTTTTAAAAGGGTACTTTTTATGGCAAACGATAAGAGCCGCAAATTCAAACAGAAAAAAAAGTTTTTGCATACAGCCCTGATTTCTTAAGTACTAAAGATCTATTGTTTTTGGTGAAGATCGTTTAAGGGAAAGGGGTAGTTTACCGGCCACGTTTTTTGTTTTATCAAGGGTATTTTGTATGGCAAACGATAACAGCCGCAAATTCAAACAAAATCATATAATATTTAGCATACAGCCCTGAATTGTAGAGTTCCCAAGACCTATCGTTTTTGGTAAAGATCGGTTAAGGGAAAGGGCTAGTTTACCGGCAACGGTTTTTTATCAAGGGTAATCTTTTTCTATGGTAAACGATAACAGCCACAAATTCAAACAGAATCAAATGATGTTTTTCATACAGCCCTGTATTGTAGAGTTCTCAAAACCTATTGGTGTTGGTGAAGATCGGTTAAGGGGAAGGGGTAGTTTACCAGCAACGTTTTGTTTTAAAAGGGTATTTTCTATGGCAAATGACAAGAGCTGCAAATTCAAACATAATCAAATACGTTTTAGCATACAGTCCTGTTTTGTTGAGTACTAAAGACCTATTGTTTATGGTGAAGATCGGTTAAGGGAAACGGGTAGTTTACCAGACACGTTTTTTGTATTATCAAGGGTATTTTATATGGGAAACGATAACAGCCGCAAATTCAAACAGAATCATATAATATTTTGCATACAGCCCTAAAATGTAGAGTTCTAAAAACCTGTTGGTTTTGGTAAAGATCGGTTAAGGGAAAGGGGTAGTTTACCAGCAACGGTTTATGTTTTAACAAGGGTATTTTTTCTATGACGAACGATAACTGCCGTAAATTCAAAGAGAATCAACTAATGTTTTACATACAGCCCTGAATTGTAGAGTTCTCAAGACCTATTGTTTTTGGTGAAGATCGGTTAATGGAATAGGGTAGTTTACCAGCAACGTTTTATGTTTTATCAAGGGTGTTTTCTATGGCAAACGATAACAGCCGCAAATTCAAACAGAATCAAAAAATTGTTTGCGTACAGGCCTGAATTGTAGAGCATTCAAGACCTGTCGTTTTTGGTGAAGATCGGCTAAGGGAAAGGGGTAGTTTACCTGCAACAGTTTCTTATCAAGGGTAATTTTTTTCTATAGTAAATGATAACAGCTGCAAATTCAAACAGAATCAAATGATGTTTTTCATATAACCCTGTATTGTAGAGTTCTCAATACCTATTGGTGTTGGTGAAGATCGGTTAAAGGAAAGGGGTAGTTTACCAGCAACATTTTATGTTTTTAACAAGGGTAATTTTTTATATGACGAACGATAACTGCCGTAAATTCAAACAGAATCAACTAGGTTTTTGCATACCTTTTTGAACTAAAGAGAACTCAAGGTCTGTTGATATTGTTGAAGATCGGTTAAGGGAAGGGGTAGTTTATCAGCAACGTTTTATGTTTTAAAAATGGTAATTTTTTTTATGACGAACGATAACAGCCGAAAATTCAATGAGAATCAAATAATATTTGCACCCTTTCCTGCGAAGGTCTATTGATTTTGGTGAAGATCGGTTAAGGGAAAGGGGTAGTTTACCAGCAACATTTTATGTTGTAACAAGAGAAATGTTTCCATGACGAACTATAACTGCCACACATTCAAACAGAATCAAATATTTTTTTGCGTGCTTCCCTGAATTTTAGAGGACGGAAGGTCTATTGATTTTGGAGAAGATCGGTTAAGAGAAAGGGGTAGTTTACCAGAAACATTTTATGATTTAACAAGAGTAAAGTGCTTAATTTTTATAAATAAAGTATCCTGATAAGAAGGTCATAGTAATCCACTGTAGAAACGTAGATGAAATATCTATAAATGAAGAGATTATGTGAACGGGGTGGGGGTAATTTCCTACAAATAAAAATTATAATTGAAGGTGGAGGGTACAATTTTTTATATGTGTACTACGTTATCGGCAACGAAGTAGTTTTTTGATAAAATTGCTTCCCGGGCTCTTTAGCCGTAGTCCAATGTTTTCTGCAAAACCAGACTTTTCGGCACTGCCATCGACTGCCATCATTGGTGAAAATCGAGTATGAAAACGTGAGGTGGTATACGTTAGTGACCACAGTACTGTGGTTAATGCTGAAGCGATAAGTAGAAAGACGTAGTTTCTATGGAAATATTTCATTTCGAATATGATTTTAAATATAAATCTTAGAACATGGAAGTCATGTATGGTTCTCCATACCGATATTTTTTTTTGGCAAACGATAACAGCCGCAAATTCAAACAGAATCAAATAATTGTTTGCATACAGGCCTGAATTGTAGAGCACTCAAGACCTGTCGTTTTTGGTGAAGATCGGGTATGGGAAAGGGGTAGTTTACCTGCAACAGTTTCTTATCAAGGGTAATTTTTTCTATAGTAAATGATAACAGCTGCAAATTCAAACAGAATCAAATGATGTTTTTCATATAACCCTGTATTGTAGAGTTCTCAATACCTATTGGTGTTGGTGAAGATCGGTTAAGGGAAAGGGGTAGTTTACCGGCAACAGTTTTTTATCAAGGGTAATTTTTTTCTATAGTAAATGATAACAGCTCCAAATTCAAACAGAATCAAATGATGTTTTCCATATACCCCTGTATTGTAGAGTTCTCTATACCTATTGGTGTTGGTGAAGATCGGTTAAAGGAAAGGGGTAGTTTACCAGCAACATTTTATGTTTTAACAAGGGTAATTTTTTTTATGACGAACGATTACTGCCGAAAATTCAATGAGAATCAAATAATATTTTGCACCCTTTCCTGCGTTGTAGAGAGCTCAAGGTCTATTGATTTTGATGAAGATCGGTTAAAAGAAATGGGTAGTTTACCAGCAACATTTTATGTTGTAACAAGAGAAATGTTTCCATGACGAACGATAACTGCCGCACATTCAAACAGAATCAAATATTTTTTTGTGTGCTTCCCTGAATTTTAGAGGACGGAAGGTCTATTGATTTTGGAGAAGATCGGTTAAGAGAAAGGGGTAGTTTACCAGAAACATTTTATGATTTAACAAGAGTAAAGTGCTTAATTTTTATAAATAAAGTATCCTGCTAAGAAGCTCATAGTAATCCACCGTAGAAACGTAGATGAAATATCTATAAATGAAGAGATTATGTGAACGGGGTGGGGGTAATTTCCTACTATTAAAAATTATAATTGAAGGTGGAGGGTAGAATTTTTTATATGTGTACTACGTTATCGGCAACGAAGTAGTTTTTTGTTAAAATTGCTTCCCGGGCTCTTTAGCCGTAGTCCAATGTTTTCTGCAAAACCAGACTTTTCGGCAGTGCCATCGACTGCCATCATTGGTGAAAATCGAGTGCGAAAACGTGAGGTGGTATACGTTAGTGACCACAGTACTGTGGTTAATGCTGAAGCAATAAGTAGAAAGACGTAGTTTCTGTGGAAATATTTCATTTCGAATATGATTTTAAATATAAATCTTAGAACATGGAAGTCATGTATGGTTCTCCATACCGATATTCTTCTATGGCAAACGATAACAGCCGCAAATTTAAAGAGAACCAAATAATTTTTACTTCCATGTTCCTTAAGGAAATGGAAGTATGGTGATGGCAAAAAAAAATCGTGTTCGAGATTATTGCAGATTCTGATTGTACTACACTCAAAACATGAAACAAAGTCATTTTTCGAAAAGTGTCTGTGTGTGTCTCTGTCTGTAGATTTTTTTTTCTATGGCAAAAGATAACAGTCGCAAATACAAACAGAATCGAATAATTTTTTACATAAGCCCTGATTTGTAGAGTACTCACGACCTATTGTTTTTTATGAAAATCGGTTGAGGGAAAGGGGTGGTTTACCGGCAACGGTTTTTTTTTATCAAGAGTAATTTTGATTGTTTGGCAAACGATAACAGCCGCAAATTCAAACAGAATCAAATAATGTTTCGCATACTGCCCTGAATTGTAGAGTTCTCAAGATCTGTTGATTTTGGTAAAGATCGGTTAAGGGAAAGGGGTTGTTTACCGGCAAAATTCTATGTTTTAACAAGGGTATTTTCTATGGCAAACGATAACAGCCGCAAATTCAAACATAATCAAATAATGTTTTGCATACAGCCCTGAATTGTAGAGTTCTCAAGACCTATCGTTTTTGGTAAAGATCGGTTAAGGGAAAGGGGTAGTTTACCGGAAACGGTTTTTTATCAAGGGTAATCTTTTTCTATGGTAAACGATAACAGCCACAAATTCAAACAGAATCAAATGATGTTTTGCATACAGCCCTGTATTGTAGAGTTCTCAAAACCCATTGGTGTTGGTGAAGATCGGTTAAGGGAAAGGGGTAGTTTACCAGCAACGTTTTATGTTTTATCAAGGGTGTTTTCTATGGCAAACGATAACAGCCGCAAATTCAAACAGAATCAAATAATTGTTTGCATACAGGCCTGAATTGTAGAGCACTCAAGACCTGTCGTTTTTGGTGAAGATCGGTTAAGGGAAAGGGGTAGTTTACCAGCAACAGTTTTTTATCAAGGGTTTTTTTTTTCTATAGTAAATGATAACAGCTGCAAATTCAAACAGAATCAAATGATGTTTTTCATATAACCCTGTATTGTAGAGTTCTCAATACCTATTGGTGTTGGTGAAGATCGGTTAAAGGAAAGGGGTAGTTTACCAGCAACATTTTATGTTTTAACAAGGGTAATTTTTTTATGACGAACGATAACTGCCGAAAATTCAATGAGAATCAAATAATATTTTGCACCCTTTCCTGCTTTGTAGAGAGCTCAAGGTCTATTGATTTTGGTGAAGATCTGTTAAGGGAAAGGGGTAGTTTACCAGCAACATTTTATGTTGTAACAAGAGAAAATGACGAACGATAACTGCCGCACATTCAAACAGAATCAAATATTTTTTTGCGTGCTTCCCTGAATTTTAGAGGACGGAAGGTCTATTGATTTTGGAGAAGATCGGTTAAGAGAAAGGGGTAGTTTACCTGTAACATTTTATGATTTAACAAGAGTAAAGTGCTTAATTTTTATAAATAAAGTATCCTGATAAGAAGCTCATAGTAATCCACTGTAGAAACGTAGATGAAATATCTATAAATGAAGAGATTATGTGAACGGGGTGGGGGTAATTTCCTACTATTAAAAATTATAATTGATGGTGGAGGGTAGAATTTTTTATATGTGTACTACGTTATCGGCAACGAAGTAGTTTTTTGTTAAAATTGCTTCCCGGGCTCTTTAGCCGTAGTCCAATGTTTTCTGCAAAACCAGACTTTTCGGCAGTGCCATCGACTGCCATCATTGGTGAAAATCGAGTGCGAAAACGTGAGGTGGTATACGTTAGTGACCACAGTACTGTGGTTAATGCTGAAGCAATAAGTAGAAAGACGTAGTTTCTATGGAAATATTTCATTTCGAATATGATTTTAAATATAAATCTTATAACATGGAAGTCATGTATGGTTCTCCATACCGATATTTTTCTATGGCAAACGATAACAGCCGCAAATTCAAAGAGAACCAAATAATTTTTACTTCCATGTTCCTTAAGGAAATGGAGTAAGGTAATGGCAAAAAAAATCGTGTTCGAGATTATTGCAGATTCTGATTGTACTACACTCAAAACATGAACAAAGTCATTTTTCGAAAAGTGGCTGTGTGTGTGTCTGTAGATTTTTTTTCTATGGCAAACGATAACAGTCGCAAATTCAAACAGAATCGAATAATTTTTTACATAAGCCCTGATTTGTAGAGTACTCACGACCTACTGTTTTTTATGAAGATCGGTTGAGGGAAAGGGGTGGTTTACCTGCAACGGTTTTTTTTTTATCAAGAGTAATTTTGTTTGTTTGGCAAACGATAACAGCCGCAAATTCAAACAGAATCAAATTATGTTTCGCATACTGCCCTGAATTGTAGAGTTCTCAAGATCTGTTGATTTTGGTAAAGATCGGTTAAGGGAAAGGGGTAGTTTACCGGCAACATTTTATGTTTTAACAAGGGTATTTTCTATGGCAAACGATAACAGCCGCAAATTCAAACATAATCAACTAATGTTTTGCATACTGCCCTGAATTGTAGAGTTCTCAAGACATTTTGTTTTTGGTGAAGATCGGTTAAGGGAAAGGGATAGTTTACCAGCAACGTTTTATGTTATAAAAGGGTATTTTCTATGGCAAACGGTAAGAGCCGCAAATTCAATCTGAAAAAAAAAGTTTTTGCATACAGCCCTGATTTCTTGAGTGCTAAAGATCTATTGTTTTTGGTGAAGGTCGTTTAAGGGAAAGGGGTAGTTTACCGGCCACGTTTTTTGTTTTATCAAGGGTATTTTGTATGGCAAACGATAACAGCCGCAAATTCAAACAGAATCAACTGATGTTTTGCATACAGCCCTGTATTGTAGAGTTCTCAAAACCTATTGGTGTTGGTGAAGATCGGTTAAGGGAATGGGGTAGTTTACCTGCAACGTTTTATGTTTTAAAAGGGTATTTCCTATGGCAAACGACAAGAGCCGCAAATTCAAACATAATCAAATACGTTTTTGCATACAGTCCTGTTTTGTTGAGTGCTAAAGACCTATTGTTTTTGGTGAAGATCGGTTATGGGAAAGGGGTAGTTTACCGGACACGTTTTTTGTTTTATCAAGGGTATTTTATATGGAAAACGATAACAGCCGCAAATTCAAACAGAATCATATAATATTTTGCCTACAGCCCTGAAATGTAGAGTTCTCAAGACCTGTCGGTTTTCGTGAAGATCGGTTAAGGGAATAGGGTTGTTTACCAGCAACATTTTATGTTTTATCAAGGGTAATTTTTTTTTGACGAACGATAACTGCCGTACATTAAAACAGAATCAACTACTCTTCTGCATACCTTTTTGAGTTATACAGAACTCAAGGTCTGTTGATTTTGTTGAAGATCGGTTAAGGGAAAGGGGTAGTTTACCAGCAACGGTTTATGTTTTAACAAGGGTATTTTTTCTATGACGAACGATAACTGCCGTAAATTCAAAGAGAATCAACTAATGTTTTGCATACAGCCCTGAATTGTAGAGTTCTCAAGACCTATTGTTTTTGGTGAAGATCGGTTAATGGAATAAAGTAGTTTACCGGCAACGTTTTATGTTTTATCAATGGTGTTTTCTATGGCAAACGATAACAGCCGCAAATTCAAACAGAATCAAATAATTGTTTGCATACAGCCCTGAATTGTGGAGCACTCAAGACCTGTCGTTTTTGGTGAAGATCGGTTAAGGGAAAGGGGTAGTTTACCAGCAACAGTTTTTTATCAAGGGTAATTTTTTTCTATAGTAAATGATAACAGCTGCAAATTCAAACAGAATCAAATGATGTTTTTCACATAACCCTGTATTGTAGAGTTCTCAATACCTATTGGTGTTGGTGAAGATCGGTTAAGGGAAAGGGGTAGTTTACCAGCAACAGTTTTTTATCAAGGGTAATTTTTTTCTATAGTAAATGATAACAGCTGCAAATTCAAACAGAATCAAATGATGTTTTTCATATAACCCTGTATTGTAGAGTTCTCAATACCTATTGGTGTGGTGAAGATCGGTTAAAGGAAAGGGGTAGTTTACCAGCAACATTTTATGTT
Organism: Magicicada septendecula; assembly: GCA_034769895.1. Classification (NCBI taxonomy): domain Eukaryota; kingdom Metazoa; phylum Arthropoda; class Insecta; order Hemiptera; family Cicadidae; genus Magicicada; species Magicicada septendecula. The sequence continues at coordinate 619,233,842 of CM068367.1, read as the reverse complement.
TTAACAAGGGTAATTTTTTTTTGAAGAACGATAACTGCCGAAAATTCAATGAGAATCAAATAATATTTTGCACCCTTTCCTGCGTTGTGGAGAGCTCAAGGTCTATTGATTTTGGTGAAGATCGGTTAAGGGAAAGGGGTAGTTTACTAGCAACATTTTATGTTGTAACAAGAGAAATGTTTCCATGACGAACGATAACAGCCGCAAATTCATACAGAATCAAATAACGTTTCGCATACTGCCCTGAATTGTAGAGTTCTCAAGATCTGTTGATTTTGGTAAAGATCGGTTAAGGGAAAGGGGTAGTTTACCGGCAACGTTTTATGTTATAAAAGGGTATTTTCTATGGCAAACGGTAAGAGCCGCAAATTCAATCTGAAAAAAAAAGTTTTTGCATACAGCCCTGATTTCATGAGTGCTAAAGATCTATTGTTTTTGGTGAAGATCGTTTAAGGGATAGGGGTCGTTTACCGGCCACGTTTTTTGTTTTATCAAGGGTATTTTGTATGGCAAACGATAACAGCCGCAAATTCAAACAAAACCATATAATATTTTGCATACAGCCCTGTATTGTAGAGTTCTCAAAACCTATTGGTGTTGGTGAAGATCGGTTAAGGGAATGGGGTAGTTTACCTGCAACGTTTTATGTTTTAAAAGGGTATTTTCTATGGCAAACGACAAGAGCCGCAAATTCAAACATAATCAAATACGTTTTTGCATACAGTCCTGTTTTGTTGAGTACTAAAGACCTATTGTTTTTGGTGAAGATCGGTTATGGGAAAGGGGTAGTTTACCTGACACGTTTTTTTTTTATCAAGGGTATTTTATATGGAAAACGATAACAGTAAATTCACAGAGAATCAACTAATGTTTTGCATACAGCCCTGAATTGTAGAGTTCTCAAGACCTTTTGTTTTTGGTGAAGATCGGTTAAGGGAAAGGGATAGTTTACCAGCAACGTTTTATGTTTTAAAAGGGTATTTTTTATGGCAAACGATAAGAGCCGCAAATTCAAACAGAAAAAAAAGTTTTTGCATACAGCCTTGATTTCTTGAGTGCTAAAGATCTATTGTTTTTGGTGAAGATCGTTTAAGGGAAAGGAGTAGATTACCGGCCACGTTTTTTGTTTTATCAAGGGTATTTTGTATGGCAAACGATAACAGCCGCAAATTCAAACAAAACCATATAATATTTTGCATTCAGCCCTGTATTGTAGAGTTCTCAAGACCTATCGTTTTTGGTGAAGATCGGTTAAGGGAAAGGGGTAGTTTACCGGCAACGGTTTTTTATCAAGGGTAATCTTTTTCTATGGTAAACTATAACAGCCACAAGTTCAAACAGAATCAAATGATGTTTTGCATACAGCCCTGTATTGTAGAGTTCTCAATACCTATTGGTGTTGGTGAAGATCGGTTAAGGGAAAGCGGTTGTTTACCAGCAGCGTTTTGTTTTAAAAGGGTATTTTCAATGGCAAATGACAAGAGCTGCAAATTCAAACATAATCAAATACGTTTTTGCATACAGTCCTGTTTTGTTGAGTACTAAAGACCTATTGTTTTTGGTGAAGATCGGTTAAGGGAAAGGGGTAGTTTACCAGACACGTTTTTTGTATTATCAAGGGTATTTTATATGGAAAACGATAACAGCCGCAAATTCAAACAGAATCATATAATATTCTGCATACAGCCCTGAAATGTAGAGTTCTCAAAACCTGTTGGTTTTTGTAAAGATCGGTTAAGGGAATAGGGTTGTTTACCAGCAACATTTTATGTTTATCAAGGGTAATTTTTTTTTGACGAACGATAACTGCCGTACATTAAAACAGAATCAACTACTCTTCTGCATACCTTTTTGAATTATACAGAACTCAAGGTCTGTTGATTTTGTTGAAGATCGGTTATGGGAAGGGGTAGTTTACCAGCAACGTTTTATGTTTTACCAAGGGTGTTTTCTATGGCAAACGATAACAGCCGCAAATTCAAACAGAATCAAACAATTGTTTGCATACAGGCCTGAATTGTAGAGCACTCAAGATCTGTCGTTTTTGGTGAAGATCGGGTAAGGGAAAGGGGTAGTTTACCTGCAACAGTTTTTTATCAAGGCTAATTTTTTTCTATAGTAAATGATAACAGCTGCAAATTCAAACAGAATCAAATGATGTTTTTCATATAACCCTGTATTGTAGAGTTCTCAATACCTATTGGTGTTGGTGAAGATCGGTTAAGGGAAAGGGGTAGTTTACCAGCAACAGTTTTTTATCAAGGGTAATTTTTTTCTATAGTAAATGATAACAGCTGCAAATTCAAACAGAATCAAATGATGTTTTTCATATAACCCTGTATTGTAGAGTTCTCAATACCTATTGGTGTTGGTGAAGATCGGTTAAAGGAAAGGGGTAGTTTACCAGCAACATTTTATGTTTAACAAGGGTAATTTTTTTTATGACGAACGATAACTGCCGAAAATTCAATGAGAATCAAATAATATTTTGCACCCTTTCCTGCGTTGTAGAGAGCTCAAGGTCTATTGATTTTGGTGAAGATCGGTTAAGGGAAAGGGGTAGTTTACCTGAAACATTTTATGATTTAACAAGAGTAAAGTGCTTAATTCTTATAAATAAAGTATCCTGATAAGAAGCTCATAGTAATCCACCGTAGAAACGTAGATGAAATATCTATAAATGAAGTGATTATGTGAACGGGGTGGGGGTAATTTCCTACTATTAAAAATTATAATTGAAGGTGGAAGGTAGAATTTTTTATATGTGTACTACGTTATCGGCAACGAAGTAGTTTTTTGTTAAAATTGCTTCCCGGGCTCTTTAGACGTAGTCCAATGTTTTCTGCAAAACCAGACTTTTCGGCAGTGCCATCGACTGCCATCATTGGTGAAAATCGAGTGCGAAAACGTGAGGTGGTATACGTTAGTGACCACAGTACTGTGGTTAATGCTGAAGCAATAAGTAGAAATACGTAGTTTCTATGGAAATATTTCATTTCGAATATGATTTTAAATATAAATCTTAGAACATGGAAGTCATGTATGGTTCTCCATACCGATATTTTCTATGGCAAACGATAACAGCCGCAAATTCAAAGAGAACCAAATAATTTTTACTTCCATGTTCCTTAAGGAAATGGAAGTATGGGGATGGCAAAAAAAAATCGTGTTCGAGATTATTGCAGATTCTGATTGTACTACACTCAAAACATAAAACAAAGTCATTTTTCGAAAAGTGTCTGTGTGTGTCTCTGTCTGTAGATTTTTTTTTCTATGGCAAACGATAACAGTCGCAAATTCAAACAGAATCGAATAATTTTTCACATAAGCCCTGATTTGTAGAGTACTCACGACCTATTGTTTTTTATGAAGATCGGTTGAGGGAAAGGGGTGGTTTACCTGCAACGGTTTTTTTTTATCAAGAGTAATTTTGTTTGTTTGGCAAACGATAACAGCCGCAAAATTCAAACAGAATCAAATTATGTTTCGCATACTGCCCTGAATTGTAGAGTTCTCAAGATCTGTTGATTTTGGTACAGATCGGTTAAGGGAAAGGGGTAGTTTACCGCCAACTTTTATGTTTTAACAAGGGTATTTTCTATGGCAAACGATAACAGCCGCAAATTCAAACATAATCAAATAATGTTTGCATACTGCCCTGAATTGTAGAGTTCTGAAGACCTTTTGTTTTTGGTGAAGATCGGTTAAGGGAAAGGGATAGTTTACCAGCAACGTTTTATGTTTTAAAAGGGTACTTTTTATGGCAAACGATAAGAGCCGCAAATTCAAACAGAAAAAAAAGTTTTTGCATACAGCCCTGATTTCTTGAGTGCTAAAGATCTATTGTTTTTGGTGAAGATCGTTTAAGGGAAATGGGTAGTTTACCGGCCACGTTTTTTGTTTTATCAAGGGTATTTTGTATGGCAAACGATAACAGCCGCAAATTCAAACAAAACCATATAATATTTTGCATACACCCCTGTATTGTAGAGTTCTCAATACCTGTTGGTGTTGGTGAAGATCGGTTAAGGGAAAGGGGTAGTTTACCAGCAACGTTTTGTTTTAAAAGGGTATTTTCTATGGCAAATGACAAGAGCTGCAAATTCAAACATAACCAAATACGTTTTTGCATACAGTCCTGCTTTGTTGAGTACTAAAGACCTCTTGTTTTTGGTGAAGATCGGTTAAGGGGAAGGAGTAGTTTACCTGACACGTTTTTTGTATTATCAAGGGTATTTTATATGGAAAACGATAACAGCCGCAAATTCAAACAGAATAATATAATATTTTGCATACAGCCCTGAAATGTAGAGTTCTCAAAACCTGTTGGTTTTGGTAAAGATCGGTTAAGGGAATAGGGTTGTTTACCAGCAACATTTTATGTTTTATCAAGGGTAATTTTTTTTTGACGAACGATAACTGCCGTACATTAAAACAGAATCAACTACTCTTCTGCATACCTTTTTGAATTATACAGTACTCAAGGTGTGTTGATTTTGTTGAAGATCGGTTAAGGGAAAGGGGTAGTTTACCAGCAACGGTTTAAGTTTTAACAAGGGTATTTTTTCTATGACGAACGGTAACTGCCGTAAATTCAAAGAGTATCAACTAATGTTTTGCATACAGCCCTGAATTGTAGAGTTCTCAAGATCTATTGTTTTTGGTGAAGATCTGTTAATGGAATAGGGTAGTTTACCAGCAACGGTTTATGTTTTAACAAGGGTATTTTTTCTATGACGAACGATAACTGCCGTAAATTCAAAGAGAATCAACTAATGTTTTGCATACAGCCCTGAATTGTAGAGTTCTCAAGACCTTTTGTTTTTGGTGAAGATCGGTTAAGGGAAAGGGATAGTTTACCAGCAACGTTTTATGTTTTAAAAGGGTACTTTTTATGGCAAACGATAAGAGCCGCAAATTCAAACAGAAAAAAAAGTTTTTGCATACAGCCTTGATTTCTTGAGTGCTAAAGATTTATTGTTTTTGGTGAAGATCGTTTAAGGGAAAGGGGTAGATTACCGGCCACGTTTTTTGTTTTATCAAGGGTATTTTGTATGGCAAACGATAACAGCCGCAAATTCAATCAAAACCATATAATATTTTGCATACAGCCCTGTATTGTAGAGTTCTCAAGACCTATCGTTTTTGGTGAAGATCGGTTAAGGGAAAGGGGTAGTTTACCGGCAACGGTTTTTTATCAAGGGTAATCTTTTTCTAAGGTAAACGATAACAGCCACAAATTCAAACAGAATCAAATGATGTTTTGCATACAGCCCTGTATTGTAGAGTTCTCAATACCTATTGGTGTTGGTGAAAATCGGTTAAGGGAAAGGGGTAGTTTACCAGCAGCGTTTTGTTTTAAAAGGGTATTTTCAATGGCAAATGACAAGAGCTGCAAATTCAAACATAATCAAATACGTTTTTGCATACAGTCCTGTTTTGTTGAGTACTAAAGACCTATTGTTTTTGGTGAAGATCGGTTAAGGGAAAGGGGTAGTTTACCTGACACGTTTTTTGTATTATCAAGGATATTTTATATGGAAAACGATAACAGCCGCAAATTCAAACAGAATCATATAATATTTTGCATACAGCCCTGAAATGTAGAGTTCTCAAAACCTGTTGGTTTTTGTAAAGATCGGTTAAGGGAATAGGGTTGTTTACCAGCAACATTTTATGTTTTATCAAGGGTAATTTTTTTTTGACGAACGATAACTGCCGTACATTAAAACAGAATCAACTACTCTTCTGCATACCTTTTTGAATTATACAGAACTCAAGGTCTGTTGATTTTGTTGAAGATCGGTTAAGGGAAAGGGGTAGTTTACCAGCAACGTTTTATGTTTTACCAAGGGTGTTTTCTATGGCAAGCGATAACAGCCGCAAATTCAAACAGAATCAAACAATTGTTTGCATACAGGCCTGAATTGTAGAGCACTCAAGACCTGTCGTTTGTAGTGAAGTTCGGGTAAGGGAAAGGGGTAGTTTACCTGCAACAGTTTTTTATCAAGGCTAATTTTTTTCTATAGTAAATGATAACAGCTGCAAATTCAAACAGAATCAAATGATGTTTTTCATATAACCCTGTATTGTAGAGTTCTCAATACCTATTGGTGTTGGTGAAGATCGGTTAAGGGAAAGGGGTAGTTTACCAGCAACAGTTTTTTATCAAGTGTAATTTTTTTCTATAGTAAATGATAACAGCTGCAAATTCAAACAGAATCAAATGATGTTTTTCCTATAACCCTGTATTGTAGAGTTCTCAATACCTATTGGTGTTGGTGAAGATCGGTTAAAGGAAAGGGGTAGTTTACCAGCAACATTTTATGTTTAACAAGGGTAATTTTTTTTATGACGAACGATAACTGCCGAAAATTCAATGAGAATCAAATAATATTTTGCACCCTTTCCTGCGTTGTAGAGAGCTCAAGGTCTATTGATTTTGGTGAAGATCGGTTAAGGGAAAGGGGTAGTTTACCGGAAACATTTTATGATTTAACAAGAGTAAAGTGCTTAATTCTTATAAATAAAGTATCCTGATAAGAAGCTCATAGTAATCCACTGTAGAAACGTAGATGAAATATCTATAAATGAAGTGATTATGTGAACGGGGTGGGGGTAATTTCCTACTATTAAAAATTATAATTGAAGGTGGAAGGTAGAATTTTTTATATGTGTACTACGTTATCGGCAACGAAGTAGTTTTTTGTTAAAATTGCTTCCCGGGCTCTTTAGACGTAGTCCAATGTTTTCTGCAAAACCAGACTTTTCGGCAGTGCCATCGACTGCCATCATTGGTGAAAATCGAGTGCGAAAACGTGAGGTGGTATACGTTAGTGACCACAGTACTGTGGTTAATGCTGAAGCAATAAGTAGAAATACGTAGTTTCTATGGAAATATTTCATTTCGAATATGATTTTAAATATAAATCTTAGAACATGGAAGTCATGTATGGTTCTCCATACCGATATTTTCTATGGCAAACGATAACAGCCGCAAATTCAAAGAGAACCAAATAATTTTTACTTCCATGTTCCTTAAGGAAATGGAAGTATGGGGATGGCAAAAAAAAATCGTGTTCGAGATTATTGCAGATTCTGATTGTACTACACTCAAAACATAAAACAAAGTCATTTTTCGAAAAGTGTCTGTGTGTGTCTCTGTCTGTAGATTTTTTTTTCTATGGCAAACGATAACAGTCGCAAATTCAAACAGAATCGAATAATTTTTCACTTAAGCCCTGATTTGTAGAGTACTCACGACCTATTGTTTTTTATGAAGATCGGTTGAGGGAAAGGGGTGGTTTACCTGCAACGGTTTTTTTTTATCAAGAGTAATTATGTTTGTTTGGCAAACGATAACAGCCGCAAAATTCAAACAGAATCAAATTATGTTTCGCATACTGCGCTGAATTGTAGAGTTCTCAAGATCTGTTGATTTTGGTACAGATCGGTTAAGGGAAAGGGGTAGTTTACCGCCAACATTTTATGTTTTAACAAGGGTATTTTCTATGGCAAACGATAACAGCCGCAAATTCAAACATAATCAAATAATGTTTGCATACTGCCCTGAATTGTAGAGTTCTGAAGACCTTTTGTTTTTGGTGAAGATCGGTTAAGGGAAAGGGATAGTTTACCAGCAACGTTTTATGTTTTAAAAGGGTACTTTTTATGGCAAACGATAAGAGCCGCAAATTCAAACAGAAAAAAAAGTTTTTGCATACAGCCCTGATTTCTTGAGTGCTAAAGATCTATTGTTTTTGGTGAAGATCGTTTAAGGGAAATGGGTAGTTTACCGGCCACGTTTTTTGTTTTATCAAGGGTATTTTGTATGGCAAACGATAACAGCCGCAAATTCAAACAAAACCATATAATATTTTGCATACACCCCTGTATTGTAGAGTTCTCAATACCTATTGGTGTTGGTGAAGATCGGTTAAGGGAAAGGGGTAGTTTACCAGCAACGTTTTGTTTTAAAAGGGTATTTTCTATGGCAAATGACAAGAGCTGCAAATTCAAACATAACCAAATACGTTTTTGCATACAGTCCTGCTTTGTTGAGTACTAAAGACCTCTTGTTTTTGGTGAAGATCGGTTAAGGGGAAGGAGTAGTTTACCTGACACGTTTTTTGTATTATCAAGGGTATTTTATATGGAAAACGATAACAGCCGCAAATTCAAACAGAATAATATAATATTTTGCATACAGCCCTGAAATGTAGAGTTCTCAAAACCTGTTGGTTTTGGTAAAGATCGGTTAAGGGAATAGGGTTGTTTACCAGCAACATTTTATGTTTTATCAAGGGTAAATTTTTTTTGACGAACGATAACTGCCGTACATTAAAACAGAATCAACTACTCTTCTGCATACCTTTTTGAATTATACAGTACTCAAGGTGTGTTGATTTTGTTGAAGATCGGTTAAGGGAAAGGGGTAGTTTACCAGCAACGGTTTAAGTTTTAACAAGGGTATTTTTTCTATGACGAACGGTAACTGCCGTAAATTCAAAGAGTATCAACTAATGTTTTGCATACAGCCCTGAATTGTAGAGTTCTCAAGATCTGTTGTTTTTGGTGAAGATCTGTTAATGGAGTAGGGTAGTTTACCAGCAACGGTTTATGTTTTAACAAGGGTATTTTTTCTATGACGAACGATAACTGCCGTAAATTCAAAGAGAATCAACTAATGTTTTGCATACAGCCCTGAATTGTAGAGTTCTCAAGACCTTTTGTTTTTGGTGAAGATCGGTTAAGGGAAAGGGATAGTTTACCAGCAACGTTTTATGTTTTAAAAGGGTACTTTTTATGGCAAACGATAAGAGCCGCAAATTCAAACAGAAAAAAAAGTTTTTGCATACAGCCTTGATTTCTTGAGTGCTAAAGATTTATTGTTTTTGGTGAAGATCGTTTAAGGGAAAGGGGTAGATTACCGGCCACGTTTTTTGTTTTATCAAGGGTATTTTGTATGGCAAACGATAACAGCCGCAAATTCAATCAAAACCATATAATATTTTGCATACAGCCCTGTATTGTAGAGTTCTCAAGACCTATCGTTTTTGGTGAAGATCGGTTAAGGGAAAGGGGTAGTTTACCGGCAACGGTTTTTTATCAAGGGTAATCTTTTTCTAAGGTAAACGATAACAGCCACAAATTCAAACAGAATCAAATGATGTTTTGCATACAGCCCTGTATTGTAGAGTTCTCAATACCTATTGGTGTTGGTGAAAATCGGTTAAGGGAAAGGGGTAGTTTACCAGCAGCGTTTTGTTTTAAAAGGGTATTTTCAATGGCAAATGACAAGAGCTGCAAATTCAAACATAATCAAATACGTTTTTGCATACAGTCCTGTTTTGTTGAGTACTAAAGACCTATTGTTTTTGGTGAAGATCGGTTAAGGGAAAGGGGTAGTTTACCTGACACGTTTTTTGTATTATCAAGGATATTTTATATGGAAAACGATAACAGCCGCAAATTCAAACAGAATCATATAATATTTTGCATACAGCCCTGAAATGTAGAGTTCTCAAAACCTGTTGGTTTTTGTAAAGATCGGTTAAGGGAATAGGGTTGTTTACCAGCAACATTTTATGTTTTATCAAGGGTAATTTTTTTTTGACGAACGATAACTGCCGTACATTAAAACAGAATCAACTACTCTTCTGCATACCTTTTTGAATTATACAGAACTCAAGGTCTGTTGATTTTGTTGAAGATCGGTTAAGGGAAAGGGGTAGTTTACCAGCAACGTTTTATGTTTTACCAAGGGTGTTTTCTATGGCAAGCGATAACAGCCGCAAATTCAAACAGAATCAAACAATTGTTTGCATACAGGCCTGAATTGTAGAGCACTCAAGACCTGTCGTTTGTAGTGAAGTTCGGGTAAGGGAAAGGGGTAGTTTACCTGCAACAGTTTTTTATCAAGGCTAATTTTTTTCTATAGTAAATGATAACAGCTGCAAATTCAAACAGAATCAAATGATGTTTTTCATATAACCCTGTATTGTAGAGTTCTCAATACCTATTGGTGTTGGTGAAGATCGGTTAAGGGAAAGGGGTAGTTTACCAGCAACAGTTTTTTATCAAGTGTAATTTTTTTCTATAGTAAATGATAACAGCTGCAAATTCAAACAGAATCAAATGATGTTTTTCCTATAACCCTGTATTGTAGAGTTCTCAATACCTATTGGTGTTGGTGAAGATCGGTTAAAGGAAAGGGGTAGTTTACCAGCAACATTTTATGTTTAACAAGGGTAATTTTTTTTATGACGAACGATAACTGCCGAAAATTCAATGAGAATCAAATAATATTTTGCACCCTTTCCTGCGTTGTAGAGAGCTCAAGGTCTATTGATTTTGGTGAAGATCGGTTAAGGGAAAGGGGTAGTTTACCGGAAACATTTTATGATTTAACAAGAGTAAAGTGCTTAATTCTTATAAATAAAGTATCCTGATAAGAAGCTCATAGTAATCCACTGTAGAAACGTAGATGAAATATCTATAAATGAAGTGATTATGTGAACGGGGTGGGGGTAATTTCCTACTATTAAAAATTATAATTGAAGGTGGAAGGTAGAATTTTTTATATGTGTACTACGTTATCGGCAACGAAGTAGTTTTTTGTTAAAATTGCTTCCCGGGCTCTTTAGACGTAGTCCAATGTTTTCTGCAAAACCAGACTTTTCGGCAGTGCCATCGACTGCCATCATTGGTGAAAATCGAGTGCGAAAACGTGAGGTGGTATACGTTAGTGACCACAGTACTGTGGTTAATGCTGAAGCAATAAGTAGAAATACGTAGTTTCTATGGAAATATTTCATTTCGAATATGATTTTAAATATAAATCTTAGAACATGGAAGTCATGTATGGTTCTCCATGCCGATATTTTCTATGGCAAACGATAACAGCCGCAAATTCAAAGAGAACCAAATAATTTTTACTTCCATGTTCCTTAAGGAAATGGAAGTATGGGGATGGCAAAAAAAAATCGTGTTCGAGATTATTGCAGATTCTGATTGTACTACACTCAAAACATGAAACAAAGTCATTTTTCGAAAAGTGTCTGTGTGTGTCTCTGTCTGTAGATTTTTTTTTCTATGGCAAACGATAACAGTCGCAAATTCAAACAGAATCGAATAATTTTTCACATAAGCCCTGATTTGTAGAGTACTCACGACCTATTGTTTTTTATGAAGATCGGTTGAGGGAAAGGGGTGGTTTACCTGCAACGGTTTTTTTTTATCAAGAGTAATTTTGTTTGTTTGGCAAACGATAACAGCCGCAAAATTCAAACAGAATCAAATTATGTTTCGCATACTGCCCTGAATTGTAGAGTTCTCAAGATCTGTTGATTTTGGTACAGATCGGTTAAGGGAAAGGGGTAGTTTACCGCCAACATTTTATGTTTTAACAAGGGTATTTTCTATGGCAAACGATAACAGCCGCAAATTCAAACATAATCAAATAATGTTTGCATACTGCCCTGAATTGTAGAGTTCTGAAGACCTTTTGTTTTTGGTGAAGATCGGTTAAGGGAAAGGGATAGTTTACCAGCAACGTTTTATGTTTTAAAAGGGTACTTTTTATGGCAAACGATAAGAGCCGCAAATTCAAACAGAAAAAAAAGTTTTTGCATACAGCCCTGATTTCTTGAGTGCTAAAGATCTATTGTTTTTGGTGAAGATCGTTTAAGGGAAATGGGTAGTTTACCGGCCACGTTTTTTGTTTTATCAAGGGTATTTTGTATGGCAAACGATAACAGCCGCAAATTCAAACAAAACCATATAATATTTTGCATACACCCCTGTATTGTAGAGTTCTCAATACCTATTGGTGTTGGTGAAGATCGGTTAAGGGAAAGGGGTAGTTTACCAGCAACGTTTTGTTTTAAAAGGGTATTTTCTATGGCAAATGACAAGAGCTGCAAATTCAAACATAACCAAATACGTTTTTGCATACAGTCCTGCTTTGTTGAGTACTAAAGACCTCTTGTTTTTGGTGAAGATCGGTTAAGGGGAAGGAGTAGTTTACCTGACACGTTTTTTGTATTATCAAGGGTATTTTATATGGAAAACGATAACAGCCGCAAATTCAAACAGAATAATATAATATTTTGCATACAGCCCTGAAATGTAGAGTTCTCAAAACCTGTTGGTTTTGGTAAAGATCGGTTAAGGGAATAGGGTTGTTTACCAGCAACATTTTATGTTTTATCAAGGGTAATTTTTTTTTGACGAACGATAACTGCCGTACATTAAAACAGAATCAACTACTCTTCTGCATACCTTTTTGAATTATACAGTACTCAAGGTGTGTTGATTTTGTTGAAGATCGGTTAAGGGAAAGGGGTAGTTTACCAGCAACGGTTTAAGTTTTAACAAGGGTATTTTTTCTATGACGAACGGTAACTGCCGTAAATTCAAAGAGTATCAACTAATGTTTTGCATACAGCCCTGAATTGTAGAGTTCTCAAGATCTATTGTTTTTGGTGAAGATCTGTTAATGGAATAGGGTAGTTTACCAGCAACGGTTTATGTTTTAACAAGGGTATTTTTTCTATGACGAACGATAACTGCCGTAAATTCAAAGAGAATCAACTAATGTTTTGCATACAGCCCTGAATTGTAGAGTTCTCAAGACCTTTTGTTTTTGGTGAAGATCGGTTAAGGGAAAGGGATAGTTTACCAGCAACGTTTTATGTTTTAAAAGGGTACTTTTTATGGCAAACGATAAGAGCCGCAAATTCAAACAGAAAAAAAAGTTTTTGCATACAGCCTTGATTTCTTGAGTGCTAAAGATTTATTGTTTTTGGTGAAGATCGTTTAAGGGAAAGGGGTAGATTACCGGCCACGTTTTTTGTTTTATCAAGGGTATTTTGTATGGCAAACGATAACAGCCGCAAATTCAATCAAAACCATATAATATTTTGCATACAGCCCTGTATTGTAGAGTTCTCAAGACCTATCGTTTTTGGTGAAGATCGGTTAAGGGAAAGGGGTAGTTTACCGGCAACGGTTTTTTATCAAGGGTAATCTTTTTCTAAGGTAAACGATAACAGCCACAAATTCAAACAGAATCAAATGATGTTTTGCATACAGCCCTGTATTGTAGAGTTCTCAATACCTATTGGTGTTGGTGAAAATCGGTTAAGGGAAAGGGGTAGTTTACCAGCAGCGTTTTGTTTTAAAAGGGTATTTTCAATGGCAAATGACAAGAGCTGCAAATTCAAACATAATCAAATACGTTTTTGCATACAGTCCTGTTTTGTTGAGTACTAAAGACCTATTGTTTTTGGTGAAGATCGGTTAAGGGAAAGGGGTAGTTTACCTGACACGTTTTTTGTATTATCAAGGATATTTTATATGGAAAACGATAACAGCCGCAAATTCAAACAGAATCATATAATATTTTGCATACAGCCCTGAAATGTAGAGTTCTCAAAACCTGTTGGTTTTTGTAAAGATCGGTTAAGGGAATAGGGTTGTTTACCAGCAACATTTTATGTTTTATCAAGGGTAATTTTTTTTTGACGAACGATAACTGCCGTACATTAAAACAGAATCAACTACTCTTCTGCATACCTTTTTGAATTATACAGAACTCAAGGTCTGTTGATTTTGTTGAAGATCGGTTAAGGGAAAGGGGTAGTTTACCAGCAACGTTTTATGTTTTACCAAGGGTGTTTTCTATGGCAAGCGATAACAGCCGCAAATTCAAACAGAATCAAACAATTGTTTGCATACAGGCCTGAATTGTAGAGCACTCAAGACCTGTCGTTTGTAGTGAAGTTCGGGTAAGGGAAAGGGGTAGTTTACCTGCAACAGTTTTTTATAAAGGCTAATTTTTTTCTATAGTAAATGATAACAGCTGCAAATTCAAACAGAATCAAATGATGTTTTTCATATAACCCTGTATTGTAGAGTTCTCAATACCTATTGGTGTTGGTGAAGATCGGTTAAGGGAAAGGGGTAGTTTACCAGCAACAGTTTTTTATCAAGTGTAATTTTTTTCTATAGTAAATGATAACAGCTGCAAATTCAAACAGAATCAAATGATGTTTTTCCTATAACCCTGTATTGTAGAGTTCTCAATACCTATTGGTGTTGGTGAAGATCGGTTAAAGGAAAGGGGTAGTTTACCAGCAACATTTTATGTTTAACAAGGGTAATTTTTTTTATGACGAACGATAACTGCCGAAAATTCAATGAGAATCAAATAATATTTTGCACCCTTTCCTGCGTTGTAGAGAGCTCAAGGTCTATTGATTTTGGTGAAGATCGGTTAAGGGAAAGGGGTAGTTTACCGGAAACATTTTATGATTTAACAAGAGTAAAGTGCTTAATTCTTATAAATAAAGTATCCTGATAAGAAGCTCATAGTAATCCACTGTAGAAACGTAGATGAAATATCTATAAATGAAGTGATTATGTGAACGGGGTGGGGGTAATTTCCTACTATTAAAAATTATAATTGAAGGTGGAAGGTAGAATTTTTTATATGTGTACTACGTTATCGGCAACGAAGTAGTTTTTTGTTAAAATTGCTTCCCGGGCTCTTTAGACGTAGTCCAATGTTTTCTGCAAAACCAGACTTTTCGGCAGTGCCATCGACTGCCATCATTGGTGAAAATCGAGTGCGAAAACGTGAGGTGGTATACGTTAGTGACCACAGTACTGTGGTTAATGCTGAAGCAATAAGTAGAAATACGTAGTTTCTATGGAAATATTTCATTTCGAATATGATTTTAAATATAAATCTTAGAACATGGAAGTCATGTATGGTTCTCCATACCGATATTTTCTATGGCAAACGATAACAGCCGCAAATTCAAAGAGAACCAAATAATTTTTACTTCCATGTTCCTTAAGGAAATGGAAGTATGGGGATGGCAAAAAAAAATCGTGTTCGAGATTATTGCAGATTCTGATTGTACTACACTCAAAACATAAAACAAAGTCATTTTTCGAAAAGTGTCTGTGTGTGTCTCTGTCTGTAGATTTTTTTTTCTATGGCAAACGATAACAGTCGCAAATTCAAACAGAATCGAATAATTTTTCACATAAGCCCTGATTTGTAGAGTACTCACGACCTATTGTTTTTTATGAAGATCGGTTGAGGGAAAGGGGTGGTTTACCTGCAACGGTTTTTTTTTATCAAGAGTAATTTTGTTTGTTTGGCAAACGATAACAGCCGCAAAATTCAAACAGAATCAAATTATGTTTCGCATACTGCCCTGAATTGTAGAGTTCTCAAGATCTGTTGATTTTGGTACAGATCGGTTAAGGGAAAGGGGTAGTTTACCGCCAACATTTTATGTTTTAACAAGGGTATTTTCTATGGCAAACGATAACAGCCGCAAATTCAAACATAATCAAATAATGTTTGCATACTGCCCTGAATTGTAGAGTTCTGAAGACCTTTTGTTTTTGGTGAAGATCGGTTAAGGGAAAGGGATAGTTTACCAGCAACGTTTTATGTTTTAAAAGGGTACTTTTTATGGCAAACGATAAGAGCCGCAAATTCAAACAGAAAAAAAAGTTTTTGCATACAGCCCTGATTTCTTGAGTGCTAAAGATCTATTGTTTTTGGTGAAGATCGTTTAAGGGAAATGGGTAGTTTACCGGCCACGTTTTTTGTTTTATCAAGGGTATTTTGTATGGCAAACGATAACAGCCGCAAATTCAAACAAAACCATATAATATTTTGCATACACCCCTGTATTGTAGAGTTCTCAATACCTATTGGTGTTGGTGAAGATCGGTTAAGGGAAAGGGGTAGTTTACCAGCAACGTTTTGTTTTAAAAGGGTATTTTCTATGGCAAATGACAAGAGCTGCAAATTCAAACATAACCAAATACGTTTTTGCATACAGTCCTGCTTTGTTGAGTACTAAAGACCTCTTGTTTTTGGTGAAGATCGGTTAAGGGGAAGGAGTAGTTTACCTGACACGTTTTTTGTATTATCAAGGGTATTTTATATGGAAAACGATAACAGCCGCAAATTCAAACAGAATAATATAATATTTTGCATACAGCCCTGAAATGTAGAGTTCTCAAAACCTGTTGGTTTTGGTAAAGATCGGTTAAGGGAATAGGGTTGTTTACCAGCAACATTTTATGTTTTATCAAGGGTAATTTTTTTTTGACGAACGATAACTGCCGTACATTAAAACAGAATCAACTACTCTTCTGCATACCTTTTTGAATTATACAGTACTCAAGGTGTGTTGATTTTGTTGAAGATCGGTTAAGGGAAAGGGGTAGTTTACCAGCAACGGTTTAAGTTTTAACAAGGGTATTTTTTCTATGACGAACGGTAACTGCCGTAAATTCAAAGAGTATCAACTAATGTTTTGCATACAGCCCTGAATTGTAGAGTTCTCAAGATCTATTGTTTTTGGTGAAGATCTGTTAATGGAATAGGGTAGTTTACCAGCAACGGTTTATGTTTTAACAAGGGTATTTTTTCTATGACGAACGATAACTGCCGTAAATTCAAAGAGAATCAACTAATGTTTTGCATACAGCCCTGAATTGTAGAGTTCTCAAGACCTTTTGTTTTTGGTGAAGATCGGTTAAGGGAAAGGGATAGTTTACCAGCAACGTTTTATGTTTTAAAAGGGTACTTTTTATGGCAAACGATAAGAGCCGCAAATTCAAACAGAAAAAAAAGTTTTTGCATACAGCCTTGATTTCTTGAGTGCTAAAGATCTATTGTTTTTGGTGAAGATCGTTTAAGGGAAAGGGGTAGATTACCGGCCACGTTTTTTGTTTTATCAAGGGTATTTTGTATGGCAAACGATAACAGCCGCAAATTCAATCAAAACCATATAATATTTTGCATACAGCCCTGTATTGTAGAGTTCTCAAGACCTATCGTTTTTGGTGAAGATCGGTTAAGGGAAAGGGGTAGTTTACCGGCAACGGTTTTTTATCAAGGGTAATCTTTTTCTAAGGTAAACGATAACAGCCACAAATTCAAACAGAATCAAATGATGTTTTGCATACAGCCCTGTATTGTAGAGTTCTCAATACCTATTGGTGTTGGTGAAAATCGGTTAAGGGAAAGGGGTAGTTTACCAGCAGCGTTTTGTTTTAAAAGGGTATTTTCAATGGCAAATGACAAGAGCTGCAAATTCAAACATAATCAAATACGTTTTTGCATACAGTCCTGTTTTGTTGAGTACTAAAGACCTATTGTTTTTGGTGAAGATCGGTTAAGGGAAAGGGGTAGTTTACCTGACACGTTTTTTGTATTATCAAGGATATTTTATATGGAAAACGATAACAGCCGCAAATTCAAACAGAATCATATAATATTTTGCATACAGCCCTGAAATGTAGAGTTCTCAAAACCTGTTGGTTTTTGTAAAGATCGGTTAAGGGAATAGGGTTGTTTACCAGCAACATTTTATGTTTTATCAAGGGTAATTTTTTTTTGACGAACGATAACTGCCGTACATTAAAACAGAATCAACTACTCTTCTGCATACCTTTTTGAATTATACAGAACTCAAGGTCTGTTGATTTTGTTGAAGATCGGTTAAGGGAAAGGGGTAGTTTACCAGCAACGTTTTATGTTTTACCAAGGGTGTTTTCTATGGCAAGCGATAACAGCCGCAAATTCAAACAGAATCAAACAATTGTTTGCATACAGGCCTGAATTGTAGAGCACTCAAGACCTGTCGTTTGTAGTGAAGTTCGGGTAAGGGAAAGGGGTAGTTTACCTGCAACAGTTTTTTATCAAGGCTAATTTTTTTCTATAGTAAATGATAACAGCTGCAAATTCAAACAGAATCAAATGATGTTTTTCATATAACCCTGTATTGTAGAGTTCTCAATACCTATTGGTGTTGGTGAAGATCGGTTAAGGGAAAGGGGTAGTTTACCAGCAACAGTTTTTTATCAAGTGTAATTTTTTTCTATAGTAAATGATAACAGCTGCAAATTCAAACAGAATCAAATGATGTTTTTCCTATAACCCTGTATTGTAGAGTTCTCAATACCTATTGGTGTTGGTGAAGATCGGTTAAAGGAAAGGGGTAGTTTACCAGCAACATTTTATGTTTAACAAGGGTAATTTTTTTTATGACGAACGATAACTGCCGAAAATTCAATGAGAATCAAATAATATTTTGCACCCTTTCCTGCGTTGTAGAGAGCTCAAGGTCTATTGATTTTGGTGAAGATCGGTTAAGGGAAAGGGGTAGTTTACCGGAAACATTTTATGATTTAACAAGAGTAAAGTGCTTAATTCTTATAAATAAAGTATCCTGATAAGAAGCTCATAGTAATCCACTGTAGAAACGTAGATGAAATATCTATAAATGAAGTGATTATGTGAACGGGGTGGGGGTAATTTCCTACTATTAAAAATTATAATTGAAGGTGGAAGGTAGAATTTTTTATATGTGTACTACGTTATCGGCAACGAAGTAGTTTTTTGTTAAAATTGCTTCCCGGGCTCTTTAGACGTAGTCCAATGTTTTCTGCAAAACCAGACTTTTCGGCAGTGCCATCGACTGCCATCATTGGTGAAAATCGAGTGCGAAAACGTGAGGTGGTATACGTTAGTGACCACAGTACTGTGGTTAATGCTGAAGCAATAAGTAGAAATACGTAGTTTCTATGGAAATATTTCATTTCGAATATGATTTTAAATATAAATCTTAGAACATGGAAGTCATGTATGGTTCTCCATACCGATATTTTCTATGGCAAACGATAACAGCCGCAAATTCAAAGAGAACCAAATAATTTTTACTTCCATGTTCCTTAAGGAAATGGAAGTATGGGGATGGCAAAAAAAAATCGTGTTCGAGATTATTGCAGATTCTGATTGTACTACACTCAAAACATGAAACAAAGTCATTTTTCGAAAAGTGTCTGTGTGTGTCTCTGTCTGTAGATTTTTTTTTCTATGGCAAACGATAACAGTCGCAAATTCAAACAGAATCGAATAATTTTTTACATAAGCCCTGATTTGTAGAGTACTCACGACCTATTGTTTTTTATGAAGATCGGTTGAGGGAAAGGGGTGGTTTACCTGCAACGGTTTTTTTTTATCAAGAGTAATTTTGTTTGTTTGGCAAACGATAACAGCCGCAAAATTCAAACAGAATCAAATTATGTTTCGCATACTGCCCTGAATTGTAGAGTTCTCAAGACCTTTTGTTTTTGGTGAAGATCGGTTAAGGGAAAGGGATAGTTTACCAGCAACGTTTTATGTTTTAAAAGGGTACTTTTTATGGCAAACGATAAGAGCCGCAAATTCAAACAGAAAAAAAAGTTTTTGCATACAGCCCTGATTTCTTGAGTGCTAAAGATCTATTGTTTTTGGTGAAGATCGTTTAAGGGAAAGGGGTAGTTTACCGGCCACGTTTTTTGTTTTATCAAGGGTATTTTGTATGGCAAACGATAACAGCCGCAAATTCAAACAAAACCATATAATATTTTGCATACACCCCTGTATTGTAGAGTTCTCAATACCTATTGGTGTTGGTGAAGATCGGTTAAGGGAAAGGGGTAGTTTACCAGCAACGTTTTGTTTTAAAAGGGTATTTCCTATGGCAAATGACAAGAGCTGCAAATTCAAACATAACCAAATACGTTTTTGCATACAGTCCTGCTTTGTTGAGTACTAAAGACCTATTGTTTTTGGTGAAGATCGGTTAAGGGGAAGGGGGAGTTTACCAGACACGTTTTTTGTATTATCAAGGGTATTTTATATGGAAAACGATAACAGCCGCAAATTCAAACAGAATAATATAATATTTTGCATACAGCCCTGAAATGTAGAGTTCTCAAAACCTGTTGGTTTTGGTAAAGATCGGTTAAGGGAATAGGGTTGTTTACCAGCAACATTTTATGTTTTATCAAGGGTAATTTTTTTTTGACGAACGATAACTGCCGTACATTAAAACAGAATCAACTACTCTTCTGCATACCTTTTTGAATTATACAGTACTCAATGTCTGTTGATTTTGTTGAAGATCGGTTAAGGGAAAGGGGTAGTTTACCAGCAACGGTTTAAGTTTTAACAAGGGTATTTTTTCTATGACGAACGGTAACTGCCGTAAATTCAAAGAGTATCAACTAATGTTTTGCATACAGCCCTGAATTGTAGAGTTCTCAAGATCTATTGTTTTTGGTGAAGATCTGTTAATGGAATAGGGTAGTTTACCAGCAACGGTTTATGTTTTAACAAGGGTATTTTTTCTATGACGAACGATAACTGCCGTAAATTCAAAGAGAATCAACTAATGTTTTGCATACAGCCCTGAATTGTAGAGTTCTCAAGACCTTTTGTTTTTGGTGAAGATCGGTTAAGGGAAAGGGATAGTTTACCAGCAACGTTTTATGTTTTAAAAGGGTACTTTTTATGGCAAACGATAAGAGCCGCAAATTCAAACAGAAAAAAAAGTTTTTGCATACAGCCTTGATTTCTTGAGTGCTAAAGATCTATTGTTTTTGGTGAAGATCGTTTAAGGGAAAGGGGTAGATTACCGGCCACGTTTTTTGTTTTATCAAGGGTATTTTGTATGGCAAACGATAACAGCCGCAAATTCAAACAAAACCATATAATATTTTGCATACAGCCCTGTATTGTAGAGTTCTCAAGACCTATCGTTTTTGGTGATGATCGGTTAAGGGAAAGGGGTAGTTTACCGGCAACGGTTTTTTATCAAGGGTAATCTTTTTCTATGGTAAACGATAACAGCCACAAATTCAAACAGAATCAAATGATGTTTTGCATACAGCCCTGTATTGTAGAGTTCTCAATACCTATTGGTGTTGGTGAAGATCGGTTAAGGGAAAGGGGTAGTTTACCAGCAGCGTTTTGTTTTAAAAGGGTATTTTCAATGGCAAATGACAAGAGCTGCAAATTCAAACATAATTAAATACGTTTTTGCATACAGTCCTGTTTTGTTGAGTACTAAAGACCTATTGTTTTTGGTGAAGATCGGTTAAGGGAAAGGGGTAGTTTACCTGACACGATTTTTGTATTATCAAGGATATTTTATATGGAAAACGATAACAGCCGCAAATTCAAACAGAATCATATAATATTTTGCATACAGCCCTGAAATGTAGAGTTCTCAAAACCTGTTGGTTTTTGTAAAGATCGGTTAAGGGAATAGGGTTGTTTACCAGCAACATTTTATGTTTTATCAAGGGTAATTTTTTTTTTGACGAACGATAACTGCCGTACATTAAAACAGAATCAACTACTCTTCTGCATAGCTTTTTGAATTATACAGAACTCAAGACCTTTTGTTTTTGTTGAAGATCGGTTAAGGGAAAGGGGTAGTTTACCAGCAACGTTTTATGTTTTACCAAGCGTGTTTTCTATGGCAAACGATAACAGCCGCAAATTCAAACAGAATCAAATGATGCTTTTCATATAACCCTGTATTGTAGAGTTCTCAATACCTATTGGTGTTGGTGAAGATCGGTTAAGGGAAAGGGGTAGTTTACCAGGAACAGTTTTTTATCAAGTGTAATTTTTTTCTATAGTAAATGATAACAGCTGCAAATTCAAACAGAATCAAATGATGTTTTTCATATAACCCTGTATTGTAGAGTTCTCAATACCTATTGGTGTTGGTGAAGATCGGTTAAAGGAAAGGGGTAGTTTACCAGCAACATTTTATGTTTAACAAGGGTAATTTTTTTTATGACGAACGATAACTGCCGAAAATTCAATGAGAATCAAATAATATTTTGCACCCTTTCCTGCGTTGTAGAGAGCTCAAGGTCTATTGATTTTGGTGAAGATCGGTTAAGGGAAAGGGGTAGTTTACCAGAAACATTTTATGATTTAACAAGAGTAAAGTGCTTAATTCTTATAAATAAAGTATCCTGATAAGAAGCTCATAGTAATCCACTGTAGAAACGTAGATGAAATATCTATAAATGAAGTGATTATGTGAACGGGGTGGGGGTAATTTCCTACTATTAAAAATTATAATTGAAGGTGGAAGGTAGAATTTTTTATATGTGTACTACGTTATCGGCAACGAAGTAGTTTTTTGTTAAAATTGCTTCCCGGGCTCTTTAGACGTAGTCCAATGTTTTCTGCAAAACCAGACTTTTCGGCAGTGCCATCGACTGCCATCATTGGTGAAAATCGAGTGCGAAAACGTGAGGTGGTATACGTTAGTGACCACAGTACTGTGGTTAATGCTGAAGCAATAAGTAGAAAGACGTAGTTTCTATGGAAATATTTCATTTCGAATATGATTTAAAATATAAATCTTAGAACATGGAAGTCATGTATGGTTCTCCATACCGATATTTTCTATGGCAAACGATAACAGCCGCAAATTCAAAGAGAACCAAATAATTTTTACTTCCATGTTCCTTAAGGAAATGGAAGTATGGGGATGGCAAAAAAAAATCGTGTTCGAGATTATTGCAGATTCTGATTGTACTACACTCAAAACATGAAACAAAGTCATTTTTCGAAAAGTGTCTGTGTGTGTCTCTGTCTGTAGATTTTTTTTTCTATGGCAAACGATAACAGTCGCAAATTCAAACAGAATCGAATAATTTTTTACATAAGCCCTGATTTGTAGAGTACTCACGACCTATTGTTTTTTATGAAGATCGGTTGAGGGAAAGGGGTGGTTTACCTGCAACGGTTTTTTTTTAACAAGAGTAATTTTGTTTGTTTGGCAAACGATAACAGCCGCAAATTCAAACAGAATCAAATTATGTTTCGCATACTGCCCTGAATTGTAGAGTTCTCAAGATCTGTTGATTTTGGTAAAGATCGGTTAAGGGAAAGGGGTAGTTTACCGCCAACATTTTATGTTTTAACAAGGGTATTTTCTATGGCAAACGATAACAGCCGCAAATTCAAACATAATCAAATAATGTTTGCATACTGCCCTGAATTGTAGAGTTCTCAAGACCTTTTGTTTTTGGTGAAGATCGGTTAAGGGAAAGGGATAGTTTACCAGCAACGTTTTATGTTTTAAAAGGGTACTTTTTATGGCAAACGATAAGAGCCGCAAATTCAAACAGAAAAAAAAGTTTTTGCATACAGCCCTGGTTTCTTGAGTGCTAAAGATCTATTGTTTTTGGTGAAGATCGTGTAAGGGAAAGGGGTAGTTTACCGGCCACGTTTTTTGTTTTATCAAGGGTATTTTGTATGGCAAACGATAACAGCCGCAAATTCAAACAAAACCATATAATATTTTGCATACACCCCTGTATTGTAGAGTTCTCAATACCTATTGGTGTTGGTGAAGATCGGTTAAGGGAAAGGTGTAGTTTACCAGCAACGTTTTGTTTTAAAAGGGTATTTTCTATGGCAAATGACAAGAGCTGCAAATTCAAACATAACCAAATACGTTTTTGCATACAGTCCTGTTTTGTTGAGTACTAAAGACCTATTGTTTTTGGTGAAGATCGGTTAAGGGAAAGGGGTAGTTTACCGGACACGTTTTTTGTATTATCAAGGGTATTTTATATGGAAAACGATAACAGCCGCAAATTCAAACAGAATAATATAATATTTTGCATACAGCCCTGAAATGTAGAGTTCTCAATACCTGTTTGTTTTGGTAAAGATCGGTTAAGGGAATAGGGTTGTTTACCAGCAACATTTTATGTTTTATCAAGGGTAATTTTTTTTTGACGAACGATAACTGCCGTACATTAAAACAGAATCAACTACTCTTCTGCATACCTTTTTGAATTATACAGTACTCAAGGTCTGTTGATTTTGTTGAAGATCGGTTAAGGGAAAGGGGTAGTTTACCAGCAACGGTTTATGTTTTAACAAGGGTATTTTTATTATGACGAACGATAACTGCCGTAAATTCAAAGAGAATCAACTAATGTTTTGCATACAGCCCTGAATTGTAGAGTTCTCAAGACCTATTGTTTTTGGTGAAGATCGGTTAATGGAATAGGGTAGTTTACCAGCAACGTTTTATGTTTTATCAATGGTGTTTCTTATGGCAAACGATAACAGCCGCAAATTCAAACAGAATCAAATAATTGTTTGCATACAGCCCTGTATTGTAGAGTACTCAAGACCTGTCGTTTTTGGTGAAGATCGGTTAAGGGAAAGGGGTAGTTTACCGGCAACGGTTTTTTATCAAGGGTAATCTTTTTCTATGGTAAACGATAACAGCCGCAAATTCGAACAGAATCAACTGATGTTTTGCATACAGCCCTGTATTGTAGAGTTCTCAAAACCTATTGGTGTTGGTGAAGATCGGTTAAGGGAATGGGGTAGTTTACCAGCAACGTTTTATGTTTTAAAAGGGTATTTTCTATGGCAAACGACAAGAGCCGCAAATTCAAACATAATCAAATACGTTTTTGCATACAGTCCTGTTTTGTTGAGTACTAAAGACCTATAGTTTTTGGTGAAGATCGGTTATGGGAAAGGGGTAGTTTACCAGACACGTTTTTTGTTTTATCAAGGGTATTTTATATGGAAAACGATAACTGCCGTAAATTCAAAGAGAATCAACTAATGTTTTGCATACAGCCCTGAATTGTAGAGTTCTCAAGACCTATTGTTTTTGGTGAAGATCGGTTAATGGAATAGGGTAGTTTACCAGCAACGTTTCATGTTTTATCAATGGTGTTTCTTATGGCAAACGATAACAGCCGCAAATTCAAACAGAATCAAATAATTGTTTGCATACAGCCCTGTATTTTAGAGTACTCAAGACCTGTCGTTTTTGGTGAAGATCGGTTAAGGGAAAGGGGTAGTTTACCGGCAACGGTTTTTTATCAAGGGTAATCTTTTTCTATGGTAAACGATAACAGCCGCAAATTCAAACAGAATCAACTGATGTTTTGCATACAGCCCTGTATTGTAGAGTTCTCAAAACCTATTGGTGTTGGTGAAGATCGGTTAAGGGAATGGGGTAGTTTACCTGCAACGTTTTATGTTTTAAAAGGGTATTTTCTATGGCAAACGGCAAGAGCCGCAAATTCAAACATAATCAAATACGTTTTTGCATACAGTCCTGTTTTGTTGAGTACTAAAGACCTATTGTTTTTGGTGAAGATCGGTTATGGGAAAGGGGGAGTTTACCAGACACGTTTTTTGTTTTATCAAGGGTATTTTATATGGAAAACGATAACAGCCGCAAATTCAAACAGAATCATACAATATTTTGCATACAGCCCTTAAATGTAGAGTTCTCAAGACCTGTTGGTTTTTGTGAAGATCGGTTAAGGGAATAGGGTTGTTTACCAGCAACATTTTATGTTTTATCAAGGGTAATTTTTTTTTGACGAACGATAACTGCCGTACATTAAAACAGAATCAACTACTCTTCTGCATACCTTTTTGAATTATACAGAACTCAAGGTCTGTTGATTTTGTTGAAGATCGGTTAAGGGAAAGGGGTAGTTTACCAGCAACGGTTTAAGTTTTAACAAGGGTATTTTTTCTATGACGAACGATAACTGCCGTAAATTCAAAGAGTATCAACTAATGTTTTTCATACTGCCCTGAATTGTAGAGTTCTCAAGACCTAATGTTTTTGGTGAAGATCGGTTAAAGGAATAGGGTAGTTTACCAGCAACGGTTTATGTTTTAACAAGGGTATTTTTTCTATGACGAACGATAACTGCCGTAAATTCAAAGAGATTCAACTAATGTTTTGCATACAGCCCTGAATTGTAGAGTTCTCAAGACCTTTTGTTTTTGGTGAAGATCGGTTAAGGGAAAGGGATAGTTTACCAGCAACGTTTTATGTTTTAAAAGGGTACTTTTTATGGCAAAAGATAAGAGCCGCAAATTCAAACAGAAAAAAAAGTTTTTGCATACAGCCTTGATTTCTTGAGTGCTAAAGATCTATTGTTTTTGGTGAAGATCGTTTAAGGGGAAGGGGTAGATTACCGGCCACGTTTTTTGTTTTATCAAGGGTATTTTGTATGGCAAACGATAACAGCCGCAAATTCAAACAAAACCATATAATATTTTGCATACAGCCCTGTATTGTAGAGTTCTCAAGACCTATCGTTTTTGGTGAAGATCGGTTAAGGGAAAGGGGTAGTTTACCGGCAACGGTTTTTTATCAAGGGTAATCTTTTTCTATGGTAAACGATAACAGCCACAAATTCAAACAGAATCAAATGATGTTTTGCATACAGCCCTGTATTGTAGAGTTCTCAATACCTATTGGTGTTGGTGAAGATCGGTTAAGGGAAAGGGGTAGTTTACCAGCAGCGTTTTGTTTTAAAAGGGTATTTTCAATGGCAAATGACAAGAGCTGCAAATTCAAACATAATCAAATACGTTTTTGCATACAGTCCTGTTTTGTTGAGTACTAAAGACCTATTGTTTTTGGTGAAGATCGGTTAAGGGAAAGGGGTAGTTTACCAGACACGTTTTTTGTATTATCAAGGATATTTTATATGGAAAACGATAACAGCCGCAAATTCAAACAGAATCATATAATATTTTGCATACAGCCCTGAAATGTAGAGTTCTCAAAACCTGTTGGTTTTTGTAAAGATCGGTTAAGGGAATAGGGTTGTTTACCAGCAACATTTTATGTTTTATCAAGGGTAATTTTTTTTTGACGAACGATAACTGCCGTACATTAAAACAGAATCAACTACTCTTATGCATACCTTTTTGAATTATACAGAACTCAAGGTCTGTTGATTTTGTTGAAGATCGGTTAAGGGAAAGGGGTAGTTTACCAGCAACGTTTTATGTTTTACCAAGGGTGTTTTCTATGGCAAACGATAACAGCCGCAAATTCAAACAGAATCAAACAATTGTTTGCATACAGGCCTGAATTGCAGAGCACTCAAGACCTGTCGTTTTTGGTGAAGATCGGGTAAGGGAAAGGGGTAGTTTACCTGCAACAGTTTTTTATCAAGGGTAATTTTTTTCTATAGTAAATGATAACAGCTGCAAATTCAAACAGAATCAAATGATGTTTTTCATATAACCCTGTATTGTAGAATTCTCAATACCTATTGGTGTTGGTGAAGATCGGTTAAGGGAAAGGGGTAGTTTACCAGCAACAGTTTTTTATCAAGTGTAATTTTTTTCTATAGTAAATGATAACAGCTGCAAATTCAAACAGAATCAAATGATGTTTTTCATATAACCCTGTATTGTAGAGTTCTCAATACCTATTGGTGTTGGTGAAGATCGGTTAAAGGAAAGGGGTAGTTTACCAGCAACATTTTATGTTTAACAAGGGTAATTTTTTTTATGACGAACGATAACTGCCGAAAATTCAATGAGAATCAAATAATATTTTGCACCCTTTCCTGCGTTGTAGAGAGCTCAAGGTCTATTGATTTTGGTGAAGATCGGTTAAGGGAAAGGGGTAGTTTACCTGAAACATTTTATGATTTAACAAGAGTAAAGTGCTTAATTCTTATAAATAAAGTATCCTGATAAGAAGCTCATAGTAATCCACTGTAGAAACGTAGATGAAATATCTATAAATGAAGTGATTATGTGAAAGGGGTGGGGTAATTTCCTACTATTAAAAATTATAATTGAAGGTGGAAGGTAGAATTTTTTATATGTGTACTACGTTATCGGCAACGAAGTAGTTTTTTGTTAAAATTGCTTCCCGGGCTCTTTAGACGTAGTCCAATGTTTTCTGCAAAACCAGACTTTTCGGCAGTGCCATCGACTGCCATCATTGGTGAAAATCGAGTGCGAAAACGTGAGGTGGTATACGTTAGTGACCACAGTACTGTGGTTAATGCTGAAGCAATAAGTAGAAAGACGTAGTTTCTATGGAAATATTTCATTTCGAATATGATTTTAAATATAAATCTTAGAACATGGAAGTCATGTATGGTTCTCCATACCGATATTTTCTATGGCAAACGATAACAGCCGCAAATTCAAAGAGAACCAAATAATTTTTTACTTCCATGTTCCTTAAGGAAATGGAAGTATGGGGATGGCAAAAAAAAATCGTGTTCGAGATTATTGCAGATTCTGATTGTACTACACTCAAAACATGAAACAAAGTCATTTTTCGAAAAGTGTCTGTGTGTGTCTCTGTCTGTAGATTTTTTTTTCTATGGCAAACGATAACAGTCGCAAATTCAAACAGAATCGAATAATTTTTTACATAAGCCCTGATTTGTAGAGTACTCACGACCTATTGTTTTTTATGAAGATCGGTTGAGGGAAAGGGGTGGTTTACCTGCAACGGTTTTTTTTTATCAAGAGTAATTTTGTTTGTTTGGCAAACGATAACAGCCGCAAATTCAAACAGAATCAAATTATGTTTCGCATACTGCCCTGAATTGTAGAGTTCTCAAGATCTGTTGATTTTGGTAAAGATTAGTTAAGGGAAAGGGGTAGTTTACCGCCAACATTTTATGTTTTAACAAGGGTATTTTCTATGGCAAACGATAACAGCCGCAAATTCAAACATAATCAAATAATGTTTGCATACTGCCCTGAATTGTAGAGTTCTCAAGACCTTTTGTTTTTGGTGAAGATCGGTTAAGGGAAAGGGATAGTTTACCAGCAACGTTTTATGTTTTAAAAGGGTACTTTTTATGGCAAACGATAAGAGCCGCAAATTCAAACAGAAAAAAAAGTTTTTGCATACAGCCCTGATTTCTTGAGTGCTAAAGATCTATTGTTTTTGGTGAAGATCGTGTAAGGGAAAGGGGTAGTTTACCGGCCACGTTTTTTGTTTTATCAAGGGTATTTTGTATGGCAAACGATAACAGCCGCAAATTCAAACAAAACCATATAATATTTTGCATACACCCCTGTATTGTAGAGTTCTCAATACCTATTGGTGTTGGTGAAGATCGGTTAAGGGAAAGGGGTAGTTTACCAGCAACGTTTTGTTTTAAAAGGGTATTTTCTATGGCAAATGACAAGAGCTGCAAATTCAAACATAACCAAATACGTTTTTGCATACAGTCCTGTTTTGTTGAGTACTAAAGACCTATTGTTTTTGGTGAAGATCGGTTAAGGGAAAGGGGTAGTTTACCTGACACGTTTTTTGTATTATCAAGGGTATTTTATATGGAAAACGATAACAGCCGCAAATTCAAACAGAATAATATAATATTTTGCATACAGCCCTGAAATGTAGAGTTCTCAGTACCTGTTTGTTTTGGTAAAAATCGGTTAAGGGAATAGGGTTGTTTACCAGCAACGGTTTATGTTTTAACAAGGGTATTTTTTCTATGACGAACGATAACTGCCGTAAATTCAAAGAGATTCAACTAATGTTTTGCATACAGCCCTGAATTGTAGAGTTCTCAAGACCTTTTGTTTTTGGTGAAGATCGGTTAAGGGAAAGGGATAGTTTACCAGCAACGTTTTATGTTTTAAAAGAGTACTTTTTATGGCAAACGATAAGAACCGCAAATTCAAACAGAAAAAAAAGTTTTTGCATACAGCCTTGATTTCTTGAGTGCTAAAGATCTATTGTTTTTGGTGAAGATCGTTTA
This sequence comes from Magicicada septendecula, assembly GCA_034769895.1. Classification (NCBI taxonomy): domain Eukaryota; kingdom Metazoa; phylum Arthropoda; class Insecta; order Hemiptera; family Cicadidae; genus Magicicada; species Magicicada septendecula. Next base: position 619,204,406 of record CM068367.1, on the reverse strand, counting down.
AGGGAAAGGGGTAGATTACCGGCCACGTTTTTTGTTTTATCAAGGGTATTTTGTATGGCAAACGATAACAGCCGCAAATTCAAACAAAACCATATAATATTTTGCATACAGCCCTCTATTGTAGAGTTCTCAAGACCTATCGTTTTTGGTGAAGATCGGTTAAGGTAAAGGGGTAGTTTACCGGCAACGGTTTTTTATCAAGGGTAATCTTTTTCTATGGTAAACGATAACAGCCACAAATTCAAACAGAATCAAATGATGTTTTGCATACAGCCCTGTATTGTAGAGTTCTCAATACCTATTGGTGTTGGTGAAGATCGGTTAAGGGAAAGGGGTAGTTTACCAGCAGCGTTTTGTTTTAAAAGGGTATTTTCAATGGCAAATGACAAGAGCTGCAAATTCAAACATAATCAAATACGTTTTTGCATACAGTCCTGTTTTGTTGAGTACTAAAGACCTATTGTTTTTGGTGAAGATCGGTTAAGGGAAAGGGGTAGTTTACCAGCAACGTTTTTTGTATTATCAAGGGTGTTTTCTATGGCAAACGATAACAGCCGCAAATTCAAACAGAATCATATAATATTTTGCATACAGCCCTGAAATGTAGAGTTCTCAAAACCTGTTGGTTTTTGTAAAGATCGGTTAAGGGAATAGGGTTGTTTACCAGCAACGGTTTATGTTTTAACAAGGGTATTTTTTCTATGACGAACGATAACTGCCGTAAATTCAAAGAGATTCAACTAATGTTTTGCATACAGCCCTGAATTGTAGAGTTCTCAAGACCTTTTGTTTTTGGTGAAGATCGGTTAAGGGAAAGGGATAGTTTACCAGCAACGTTTTATGTTTTAAAAGGGTACTTTTTATGGCAAACGATAAGAGCCGCAAATTCAAACAGAAAAAAAAGTTTTTGCATACAGCCCTGGTTTCTTGAGTGCTAAAGATCTATTGTTTTTGGTGATGATCGTGGAAGGGAAAGGGGTAGTTTACCGGCCACGTTTTTTGTTTTATCAAGGGTATTTTGTATGGCAAACGATAACAGCCGCAAATTCAAACAAAACCATATAATATTTTGCATACACCCCTGTATTGTAGAGTTCTCAATACCTATTGGTGTTGGTGAAGATCGGTTAAGGGAAAGGGGTAGTTTACCAGCAACGTTTTGTTTTAAAAGGGTATTTTCTATGGCAAATGACAAGAGCTGCAAATTCAAACATAACCAAATACGTTTTTGCATACAGTCCTGTTTTGTTGAGTACTAAAGACCTATTGTTTTTGGTGAAGATCGGTTAAGGGAAAGGGGTAGTTTACCGGACACGTTTTTTGTATTATCAAGGGTATTTTATATGGAAAACGATAACAGCCGCAAATTCAAACAGAATAATATAATATTTTGCATACAGCCCTGAAATGTAGAGTTCTCAATACCTGTTTGTTTTGGTAAAGATCGGTTAAGGGAATAGGGTTGTTTACCAGCAACATTTTATGTTTTATCAAGGGTAATTTTTTTTTGACGAACGATAACTGCCGTACATTAAAACAGAATCAACTACTCTTCTGCATACCTTTTTGAATTATACAGTACTCAAGGTCTGTTGATTTTGTTGAAGATCGGTTAAGGGAAAGGGGTAGTTTACCAGCAACGGTTTATGTTTTAACAAGGGTATTTTTAATATGACGAACGATAACTGCCGTAAATTCAAAGAGAATCAACTAATGTTTTGCATACAGCCCTGAATTGTAGAGTTCTCAAGACCTATTGTTTTTGGTGAAGATCGGTTAATGGAATAGGGTAGTTTACCAGCAACGTTTTATGTTTTATCAATGGTGTTTCTTATGGCAAACGATAACAGCCGCAAATTCAAACAGAATCAAATAATTGTTTGCATACAGCCCTGTATTGTAGAGTACTCAAGACCTGTCGTTTTTGGTGAAGATCGGTTAAGGGAAAGGGGTAGTTTACCGGCAACGGTTTTTTATCAAGGGTAATTTTTTTCTATGGTAAACGATAACAGCCGCAAATTCAAACAGAATCAACTGATGTTTTGCATACAGCCCTGTATTGTAGAGTTCTCAAAACCTATTGGTGTTGGTGAAGATCGGTTAAGGGAATGGGGTAGTTTACCTGCAACGTTTTATGTTTTAAAAGGGTATTTTCTATGGCAAACGACAAGAGCCGCAAATTCAAACATAATCAAATACGTTTTTGCATACAGTCCTGTTTTGTTGAGTACTAAAGACCTATTGTTTTTGGTGAAGATCGGTTATGGGAAAGGGGTAGTTTACCAGACACGTTTTTTGTTTTATCAAGGGTATTTTATATGGAAAACGATAACTGCCGTAAATTCAAAGAGAATCAACTAATGTTTTGCATACAGCCTTGAATTGTAGAGTTCTCAAGACCTGTTGTTTTTGGTGAAGATCGGTTAATGGAATAGGATAGTTTACCAGCAACGTTTTATGTCTTATCAATGGTGTTTCTTATGGCAAACGATAACAGCCGCAAATTCAAACAGAATCAAATAATTGTTTGCATACAGCCCTGTATTTTAGAGTACTCAAGACCTGTCGTTTTTGGTGAAGATCGGTTAAGGGAAAGGGGTAGTTTACCGGCAACGGTTTTTTATCAAGGGTAATCTTTTTCTATGGTAAACGATAACAGCCGCAAATTCAAACAGAATCAACTGATGTTTTGCATACAGCCCTGTATTGTAGAGTTCTCAAAACCTATTGGTGTTGGTGAAGATCGGTTAAGGGAATGGGGTAGTTTACCTGCAACGTTTTATGTTTTAAAAGGGTATTTTCTATGGCAAACGACAAGAGCCGCAAATTCAAACATAATCAAATACGTTTTTGCATACAGTCCTGTTTTGTTGAGTACTAAAGACCTATTGTTTTTGGTGAAGATCGGTTATGGGAAAGGGGGAGTTTACCAGACACGTTTTTTGTTTTATCAAGGGTATTTTATATGGAAAACGATAACAGCCGCAAATTCAAACAGAATCATATAATATTTTGCATACAGCCCTGAAATGTAGAGTTCTCAAGACCTGTTGGTTTTTGTGAAGATCGGTTAAGGGAATAGGGTTGTTTACCAGCAACATTTTATGTTTTATCAAGGGTAATTTTTTTTTGACGAACGATAACTGCCGTACATTAAAACAGAATCAACTACTCTTCTGCATACCTTTTTGAATTATACAGAACTCAAGGTCTGTTGATTTTGTTGAAGATCGGTTAAGGGAAAGGGGTAGTTTACCAGCAACGGTTTAAGTTTTAACAAGGGTATTTTTTCTATGACGAACGATAACTGCCGTAAATTCAAAGAGTATCAACTAATGTTTTGCATACTGCCCTGAGTTGTAGAGTTCTCAAGACCTGTTGTTTTTGGTGAAGATCGGTTAAAGGAATAGGGTAGTTTACCAGCAACGGTTTATGTTTTAACAAGGGTATTTTTTCTATGACGAACGATAACTGCCGTAAATTCAAAGAGATTCAACTAATGTTTTGCATACAGCCCTGAATTGTAGAGTTCTCAAGACCTTTTGTTTTTGGTGAAGATCGGTTAAGGGAAAGGGATAGTTTACCAGCAACGTTTTATGTTTTAAAAGGGTACTTTTTATGGCAAAAGATAAGAGCCGCAAATTCAAACAGAAAAAAAAGTTTTTGCATACAGCCTTGATTTCTTGAGTGCTAAAGATCTATTGTTTTTGGTGAAGATCGTTTAAGGGAAAGGGGTAGATTACCGGCCACGTTTTTTGTTTTATCAAGGGTATTTTGTATGGCAAACGATAACAGCCGCAAATTCAAACAAAACCATATAATATTTTGCATACAGACCTGTATTGTAGAGTTCTCAAGACCTATCGTTTTTGGTGAAGATCGGTTAAGGGAAAGGGGTAGTTTACCGGCAACGGTTTTTTATCAAGGGTAATCTTTTTCTATGGTAAACGATAACAGCCACAAATTCAAACAGAATCAAATGATGTTTTGCATACAGCCCTGTATTGTAGAGTTCTCAATACCTATTGGTGTTGGTGAAGATCGGTTAAGGGAAAGGGGTAGTTTGCCAGCAGCGTTTTGTTTTAAAAGGGTATTTTCAATGGCAAATGACAAGAGCTGCAAATTCAAACATAATCAAATACGTTTTTGCATACAGTCCTGTTTTGTTGAGTACTAAAGACCTATTGTTTTTGGTGAAGATCGGTTAAGGGAAAGGGGTAGTTTACCAGCAACGTTTTTTGTATTATCAAGGGTGTTTTCTATGGCAAACGATAACAGCCGCAAATTCAAACAGAATCATATAATATTTTGCATACAGCCCTGAAATGTAGAGTTCTCAAAACCTGTTGGTTTTTGTAAAGATCGGTTAAGGGAATAGGGTTGTTTACCAGCAACATTTTATGTTTTATCAAGGGTAATTTTTTTTTGACGAACGATAACTGCCGTACATTAAAACAGAATCAACTACTCTTATGCATACCTTTTTGAATTATACAGAACTCAAGGTCTGTTGATTTTGTTGAAGATGGGTTAAGGGAAAGGGGTAGTTTACCAGCAACGTTTTATGTTTTACCAAGGGTGTTTTCTATAGCAAACGATAACAGCCGCAAATTCAAACAGAATCAAACAATTGTTTGCATACAGGCCTGAATTGTAGAGCACTCAAGACCTGTCGTTTTTGGTGAAGATCGGGTAAGGGAAAGGGGTAGTTTACCAGCAACAGTTTTTTATCAAGGGTAATTTTTTTCTATAGTAAATGATAACAGCTGCAATTTCAAACAGAATCAAATGATGTTTTTCATATAACCCTGTATTGTAGAGTTCTCAATACCTATTGGTGTTGGTGAAGATCGGTTAAGGGAAAGGGGTAGTTTACCAGCAACAGTTTTTTATCAAGTGTAATTTTTTTCTATAGTAAATGATAACAGCTGCAAATTCAAACAGAATCAAATGATGTTTTTCATATAACCCTGTATTGTAGAGTTCTCAATACCTATTGGTGTTGGTGAAGATCGGTTAAAGGAAAGGGGTAGTTTACCAGCAACATTTTATGTTTAACAAGGGTAATTTTTTTTATGACGAACGATAACTGCCGAAAATTCAATGAGAATCAAATAATATTTTGCACCCTTTCCTGCGTTGTAGAGAGCTCAAGGTCTATTGATTTTGGTGAAGATCGGTTAAGGGAAAGGGGTAGTTTACCTGAAACATTTTATGATTTAACAAGAGTAAAGTGCTTAATTCTTATAAATAAAGTATCCTGATAAGAAGCTCATAGTAATCCACTGTAGAAACGTAGATGAAATATCTATAAATGAAGTGATTATGTGAACGGGGTGGGGTAAATTCCTACTGTTAAAAATTATAATTGAAGGTGGAAGGTAGAATTTTTTATATGTGTACTACGTTCTCGGCAACGAAGTAGTTTTTTGTTAAAATTGCTTCCCGGGCTCTTTAGACGTAGTCCAATGTTTTCTGCAAAACCAGACTTTTCGGCAGTGCCATCGACTGCCATCATTGGTGAAAATCGAGTGCGAAAACGTGAGGTGGTATACGTTAGTGACCACAGTACTGTGGTTAATGCTGAAGCAATAAGTAGAAAGACGTAGTTTCTATGGAAATATTTCATTTCGAATATGATTTTAAATATAAATCTTAGAACATGGAAGTCATGTATGGTTCTCCATACCGATATTTTCTATGGCAAACGATAACAGCCGCAAATTCAAAGAGAACCAAATAATTTTTACTTCCATGTTCCTTAAGGAAATGGAAGTATGGGGATGGCAAAAAAAAATCGTGTTCGAGATTATTGCAGATTCTGATTGTACTACACTCAAAACATGAAACAAAGTCATTTTTCGAAAAGTGTCTGTGTGTGTCTCTGTCTGTAGATTTTTTTTTCTATGGCAAACGATAACAGTCGCAAATTCAAACAGAATCGAATAATTTTTTACATAAGCCCTGATTTGTAGAGTACTCACGACCTATTGTTTTTTATGAAGATCGGTTGAGGGAAAGGGGTGGTTTACCTGCAACGGTTTTTTTTTATCAAGAGTAATTTTGTTTGTTTGGCAAACGATAACAGCCGCAAATTCAAACAGAATCAAATTATGTTTCGCATACTGCCCTGAATTGTAGAGTTCTCAAGATCTGTTGATTTTGGTAAAGATCGGTTAAGGGAAAGGGGTAGTTTACCGCCAACATTTTATGTTTTAACAAGGGTATTTTCTATGGCAAACGATAACAGCCGCAAATTCAAACATAATCAAATAATGTTTGCATACTGCCCTGAATTGTAGAGTTCTCAAGACCTTTTGTTTTTGGTGAAGATCGGTTAAGGGAAAGGGATAGTTTACCAGCAACGTTTTATGTTTTAAAAGGGTACTTTTTATGGCAAACGATAAGAGCCGCAAATTCAAACAGAAAAAAAAGTTTTTGCATACAGCCCTGATTTCTTGAGTGCTAAAGATCTATTGTTTTTGGTGAAGATCGTGTAAGGGAAAGGGGTAGTTTACCGGCCACGTTTTTTGTTTTATCAAGGGTATTTTGTATGGCAAACGATAACAGCCGCAAATTCAAACAAAACCATATAATATTTTGCATACACCCCTGTATTGTAGAGTTCTCAATACCTATTGGTGTTGGTGAAGATCGGTTAAGGGAAAAGGGTAGTTTACCAGCAACGTTTTGTTTTAAAAGGGTATTTTCTATGGCAAATGACAAGAGCTGCAAATTCAAACATAACCAAATACGTTTTTGCATACAGTCCTGTTTGTTGAGTACTAAAGACCTATTGTTTTTGGTGAAGATCGGTTAAGGGAAAGGGGTAGTTTACCAGACACGTTTTTTGTATTATCAAGGGTATTTTATATGGAAAACGATAACAGCCGCAAATTCAAACAGAATAATATAATATTTTGCATACAGCCCTGAAATGTAGAGTTCTCAGTACCTGTTTGTTTTGGTAAAGATCGGTTAAGGGAATAGGGTTGTTTACCAGCAACATTTTATGTTTTATCAAGGGTAATTTTTTTTTGACGAACGATAACTGCCGTACATTAAAACAGAATCAACTACTCTTCTGCATACCTTTTTGAATTATACAGTACTCAAGGTCTGTTGATTTTGTTGAAGATCGGTTAAGGGAAAGGGGTAGTTTACCAGCAACGGTTTATGTTTTAACAAGGGTATTTTTACTATGACGAACGATAACTGCCATAAATTCAAAGAGAATCAACTAACGTTTTGCATACAGCCCTGAATTGTAGAGTTCTCAAGACCTATTGTTTTTGGTGAAGATCGGTTAATGGAATAGGGTAGTTTACCTGCAACGTTTTATGTTTTATCAATGGTGTTTCTTATGGCAAACGATAACAGCCGCAAATTCAAACAGAATCAAATAATTGTTTGCATACAGCCCTGTACTGTAGAGTACTCAAGACCTGTCGTTTTTGGTGAAGATCGGTTAAGGGAAAGGGGTAGTTTACCGGCAACGGTTTTTTATCAAGGGTAATCTTTTTCTATGGTAAACGATAACAGCCGCAAATTCAAACAGAATCAACTGATGTTTTGCATACAGCCCTGTATTGTAGAGTTCTCAAAACCTATTGGTGTTGGTGAAGATCGGTTAAGGGAATGGGGTAGTTTACCTGCAACGTTTTATGTTTTAAAAGGGTATTTTCTATGGCAAACGACAAGAGCCGCAAATTCAAACATAATCAAATACGTTTTTGCATACAGTCCTGTTTTGTTGAGTACCAAAGACCTATTGTTTTTGGTGAAGATCGGTTATGGGAAAGGGTTAGTTTACCAGACACGTTTTTTGTTTGATCAAGGGTATTTTATATGGAAAACGATAACAGCCGCAAATTCAAACAGAATCATATAATATTTTGCATACAGCCCTGAAATGTAGAGTTCTCAAGACCTGTTGGTTTTTGTGAAGATCGGTTAAGGGAATAGGGTTGTTTACCAGCAACATTTTATGTTTTATCAAGGATAATTTTTTTTTGACGAACGATAACTGCCGTACATTAAAACAGAATCAACTACTCTTCTGCATACCTTTTTGAATTATACAGAACTCAAGGTCTGTTGATTTTGTTGAAGATCGGTTAAGGGAAAGGGGTAGTTTACCAGCAACGATTTAAGTTTTAACAAGGGTATTTTTTCTATGACGAACGATAACTGCCGTAAATTCAATGAGTATCAACTAATGTTTTGCATACAGCCCTGAATTGTAGAGTTCTCAAGACCTGTTGTTTTTGGTGAAGATCGGTTAAAGGAATAGGGTAGTTTACCAGCAACGGTTTATGTTTTAACAAGGGTATTTTTTCTATGACGAACGATAACTGCCGTAAATTCAAAGAGATTCAACTAATGTTTTGCATACAGCCCTGAATTGTAGAGTTCTCAAGACCTTTTGTTTTTGGTGAAGATCGGTTAAGGGAAAGGGATAGTTTACCAGCAACGTTTTATGTTTTAAAAGGGTACTTTTTATGGCAAACGATAAGAGCCGCAAATTCAAACAGAAAAAAAAGTTTTTGCATACAGCCTTGATTTCTTGAGTGCTAAAGATCTATTGTTTTTGGTGAAGATCGTTTAAGGGAAAGGGGTAGATTACCGGCCACGTTTTTTGTTTTATCAAGGGTATTTTGTATGGCAAACGATAACAGCCGCAAATTCAAACAAAACCATATAATATTTTGCATACAGCCCTGCATTGTAGAGTTCTCAAGACCTATCGTTTTTGGTGAAGATCGGTTAAGGGAAAGGGGTAGTTTACCGGACACGTTTTTTGTATTATCAAGGGTATTTTATATGGAAAACGATAACAGCCGCAAATTCAAACAGAATAATATAATATTTTGCATACAGCCCTGAAATGTAGAGTTCTCAATACCTGTTTGTTTTGGTAAAGATCGGTTAAGGGAATAGGGTTGTTTACCAGCAACATTTTATGTTTTATCAAGGGTAATTTTTTTTTGACGAACGATAACTGCCGTACATTAAAACAGAATCAACTACTCTTCTGCATACCTTTTTGAATTATACAGTACTCAAGGTCTGTTGATTTTGTTGAAGATCGGTTAAGGGAAAGGGGTAGTTTACCAGCAACGGTTTATGTTTTAACAAGGGTATTTTTAATATGACGAACGATAACTGCCGTAAATTCAAAGAGAATCAACTAATGTTTTGCATACAGCCCTGAATTGTAGAGTTCTCAAGACCTATTGTTTTTGGTGAAGATCGGTTAATGGAATAGGGTAGTTTACCAGCAACGTTTTATGTTTTATCAATGGTGTTTCTTATGGCAAACGATAACAGCCGCAAATTCAAACAGAATCAAATAATTGTTTGCATACAGCCCTGTATTGTAGAGTACTCAAGACCTGTCGTTTTTGGTGAAGATCGGTTAAGGGAAAGGGGTAGTTTACCGGCAACGGTTTTTTATCAAGGGTAATTTTTTTCTATGGTAAACGATAACAGCCGCAAATTCAAACAGAATCAACTGATGTTTTGCATACAGCCCTGTATTGTAGAGTTCTCAAAACCTATTGGTGTTGGTGAAGATCGGTTAAGGGAATGGGGTAGTTTACCTGCAACGTTTTATGTTTTAAAAGGGTATTTTCTATGGCAAACGACAAGAGCCGCAAATTCAAACATAATCAAATACGTTTTTGCATACAGTCCTGTTTTGTTGAGTACTAAAGACCTATTGTTTTTGGTGAAGATCGGTTATGGGAAAGGGGTAGTTTACCAGACACGTTTTTTGTTTTATCAAGGGTATTTTATATGGAAAACGATAACTGCCGTAAATTCAAAGAGAATCAACTAATGTTTTGCATACAGCCTTGAATTGTAGAGTTCTCAAGACCTGTTGTTTTTGGTGAAGATCGGTTAATGGAATAGGGTAGTTTACCAGCAACGTTTTATGTCTTATCAATGGTGTTTCTTATGGCAAACGATAACAGCCGCAAATTCAAACAGAATCAAATAATTGTTTGCATACAGCCCTGTATTTTAGAGTACTCAAGACCTGTCGTTTTTGGTGAAGATCGGTTAAGGGAAAGGGGTAGTTTACCGGCAACGGTTTTTTATCAAGGGTAATCTTTTTCTATGGTAAACGATAACAGCCGCAAATTCAAACAGAATCAACTGATGTTTTGCATACAGCCCTGTATTGTAGAGTTCTCAAAACCTATTGGTGTTGGTGAAGATCGGTTAAGGGAATGGGGTAGTTTACCTCCAACGTTTTATGTTTTAAAAGGGTATTTTCTATGGCAAACGACAAGAGCCGCAAATTCAAACATAATCAAATACGTTTTTGCATACAGTCCTGTTTTGTTGAGTACTAAAGACCTATTGTTTTTGGTGAAGATCGGTTATGGGAAAGGGGGAGTTTACCAGACACGTTTTTTGTTTTATCAAGGGTATTTTATATGGAAAACGATAACAGCCGCAAATTCAAACAGAATCATATAATATTTTGCATACAGCCCTGAAATGTAGAGTTCTCAAGACCTGTTGGTTTTTGTGAAGATCGGTTAAGGGAATAGGGTTGTTTACCAGCAACATTTTATGTTTTATCAAGGGTAATTTTTTTTTGACGAACGATAACTGCCGTACATTAAAACAGAATCAACTACTCTTCTGCATACCTTTTTGAATTATACAGAACTCAAGGTCTGTTGATTTTGTTGAAGATCGGTTAAGGGAAAGGGGTAGTTTACCAGCAACGGTTTAAGTTTTAACAAGGGTATTTTTTCTATGACGAACGATAACTGCCGTAAATTCAAAGAGTATCAACTAATGTTTTGCATACTGCCCTGAGTTGTAGAGTTCTCAAGACCTGTTGTTTTTGGTGAAGATCGGTTAAAGGAATAGGGTAGTTTACCAGCAACGGTTTATGTTTTAACAAGGGTATTTTTTCTATGACGAACGATAACTGCCGTAAATTCAAAGAGATTCAACTAATGTTTTGCATACAGCCCTGAATTGTAGAGTTCTCAAGACCTTTTGTTTTTGGTGAAGATCGGTTAAGGGAAAGGGATAGTTTACCAGCAACGTTTTATGTTTTAAAAGGGTACTTTTTATGGCAAAAGATAAGAGCCGCAAATTCAAACAGAAAAAAAAGTTTTTGCATACAGCCTTGATTTCTTGAGTGCTAAAGATCTATTGTTTTTGGTGAAGATCGTTTAAGGGAAAGGGGTAGATTACCGGCCACGTTTTTTGTTTTATCAAGGGTATTTTGTATGGCAAACGATAACAGCCGCAAATTCAAACAAAACCATATAATATTTTGCATACAGCCCTGTATTGTAGAGTTCTCAAGACCTATCGTTTTTGGTGAAGATCGGTTAAGGGAAAGGGGTAGTTTACCGGCAACGGTTTTTTATCAAGGGTAATCTTTTTCTATGGTAAACGATAACAGCCACAAATTCAAACAGAATCAAATGATGTTTTGCATACAGCCCTGTATTGTAGAGTTCTCAATACCTATTGGTGTTGGTGAAGATCGGTTAAGGGAAAGGGGTAGTTTGCCAGCAGCGTTTTGTTTTAAAAGGGTATTTTCAATGGCAAATGACAAGAGCTGCAAATTCAAACATAATCAAATACGTTTTTGCATACAGTCCTGTTTTGTTGAGTACTAAAGACCTATTGTTTTTGGTGAAGATCGGTTAAGGGAAAGGGGTAGTTTACCAGCAACGTTTTTTGTATTATCAAGGGTGTTTTCTATGGCAAACGATAACAGCCGCAAATTCAAACAGAATCATATAATATTTTGCATACAGCCCTGAAATGTAGAGTTCTCAAAACCTGTTGGTTTTTGTAAAGATCGGTTAAGGGAATAGGGTTGTTTACCAGCAACATTTTATGTTTTATCAAGGGTAATTTTTTTTTGACGAACGATAACTGCCGTACATTAAAACAGAATCAACTACTCTTATGCATACCTTTTTGAATTATACAGAACTCAAGGTCTGTTGATTTTGTTGAAGATCGGTTAAGGGAAAGGGGTAGTTTACCAGCAACGTTTTATGTTTTACCAAGGGTGTTTTCTATAGCAAACGATAACAGCCGCAAATTCAAACAGAATCAAACAATTGTTTGCATACAGGCCTGAATTGTAGAGCACTCAAGACCTGTCGTTTTTGGTGAAGATCGGGTAAGGGAAAGGGGTAGTTTACCAGCAACAGTTTTTTATCAAGGGTAATTTTTTTCTATAGTAAATGATAACAGCTGCAATTTCAAACAGAATCAAATGATGTTTTTCATATAACCCTGTATTGTAGAGTTCTCAATACCTATTGGTGTTGGTGAAGATCGGTTAAGGGAAAGGGGTAGTTTACCAGCAACAGTTTTTTATCAAGTGTAATTTTTTTCTATAGTAAATGATAACAGCTGCAAATTCAAACAGAATCAAATGATGTTTTTCATATAACCCTGTATTGTAGAGTTCTCAATACCTATTGGTGTTGGTGAAGATCGGTTAAAGGAAAGGGGTAGTTTACCAGCAACATTTTATGTTTAACAAGGGTAATTTTTTTTATGACGAACGATAACTGCCGAAAATTCAATGAGAATCAAATAATATTTTGCACCCTTTCCTGCGTTGTAGAGAGCTCAAGGTCTATTGATTTTGGTGAAGATCGGTTAAGGGAAAGGGGTAGTTTACCTGAAACATTTTATGATTTAACAAGAGTAAAGTGCTTAATTCTTATAAATAAAGTATCCTGATAAGAAGCTCATAGTAATCCACTGTAGAAACGTAGATGAAATATCTATAAATGAAGTGATTATGTGAACGGGGTGGGGTAAATTCCTACTGTTAAAAATTATAATTGAAGGTGGAAGGTAGAATTTTTTATATGTGTACTACGTTCTCGGCAACGAAGTAGTTTTTTGTTAAAATTGCTTCCCGGGCTCTTTAGACGTAGTCCAATGTTTTCTGCAAAACCAGACTTTTCGGCAGTGCCATCGACTGCCATCATTGGTGAAAATCGAGTGCGAAAACGTGAGGTGGTATACGTTAGTGACCACAGTACTGTGGTTAATGCTGAAGCAATAAGTAGAAAGACGTAGTTTCTATGGAAATATTTCATTTCGAATATGATTTTAAATATAAATCTTAGAACATGGAAGTCATGTATGGTTCTCCATACCGATATTTTCTATGGCAAACGATAACAGCCGCAAATTCAAAGAGAACCAAATAATTTTTACTTCCATGTTCCTTAAGGAAATGGAAGTATGGGGATGGCAAAAAAAAATCGTGTTCGAGATTATTGCAGATTCTGATTGTACTACACTCAAAACATGAAACAAAGTCATTTTTCGAAAAGTGTCTGTGTGTGTCTCTGTCTGTAGATTTTTTTTTCTATGGCAAACGATAACAGTCGCAAATTCAAACAGAATCGAATAATTTTTTACATAAGCCCTGATTTGTAGAGTACTCACGACCTATTGTTTTTTATGAAGATCGGTTGAGGGAAAGGGGTGGTTTACCTGCAACGGTTTTTTTTTATCAAGAGTAATTTTGTTTGTTTGGCAAACGATAACAGCCGCAAATTCAAACAGAATCAAATTATGTTTCGCATACTGCCCTGAATTGTAGAGTTCTCAAGATCTGTTGATTTTGGTAAAGATCGGTTAAGGGAAAGGGGTAGTTTACCGCCAACATTTTATGTTTTAACAAGGGTATTTTCTATGGCAAACGATAACAGCCGCAAATTCAAACATAATCAAATAATGTTTGCATACTGCCCTGAATTGTAGAGTTCTCAAGACCTTTTGTTTTTGGTGAAGATCGGTTAAGGGAAAGGGATAGTTTACCAGCAACGTTTTATGTTTTAAAAGGGTACTTTTTATGGCAAACGATAAGAGCCGCAAATTCAAACAGAAAAAAAAGTTTTTGCATACAGCCCTGATTTCTTGAGTGCTAAAGATCTATTGTTTTTGGTGAAGATCGTGTAAGGGAAAGGGGTAGTTTACCGGCCACGTTTTTTGTTTTATCAAGGGTATTTTGTATGGCAAACGATAACAGCCGCAAATTCAAACAAAACCATATAATATTTTGCATACACCCCTGTATTGTAGAGTTCTCAATACCTATTGGTGTTGGTGAAGATCGGTTAAGGGAAAAGGGTAGTTTACCAGCAACGTTTTGTTTTAAAAGGGTATTTTCTATGGCAAATGACAAGAGCTGCAAATTCAAACATAACCAAATACGTTTTTGCATACAGTCCTGTTTGTTGAGTACTAAAGACCTATTGTTTTTGGTGAAGATCGGTTAAGGGAAAGGGGTAGTTTACCAGACACGTTTTTTGTATTATCAAGGGTATTTTATATGGAAAACGATAACAGCCGCAAATTCAAACAGAATAATATAATATTTTGCATACAGCCCTGAAATGTAGAGTTCTCAGTACCTGTTTGTTTTGGTAAAGATCGGTTAAGGGAATAGGGTTGTTTACCAGCAACATTTTATGTTTTATCAAGGGTAATTTTTTTTTGACGAACGATAACTGCCGTACATTAAAACAGAATCAACTACTCTTCTGCATACCTTTTTGAATTATACAGTACTCAAGGTCTGTTGATTTTGTTGAAGATCGGTTAAGGGAAAGGGGTAGTTTACCAGCAACGGTTTATGTTTTAACAAGGGTATTTTTACTATGACGAACGATAACTGCCATAAATTCAAAGATAATCAACTAACGTTTTGCATACAGCCCTGAATTGTAGAGTTCTCAAGACCTATTGTTTTTGGTGAAGATCGGTTAATGGAATAGGGTAGTTTACCTGCAACGTTTTATGTTTTATCAATGGTGTTTCTTATGGCAAACGATAACAGCCGCAAATTCAAACAGAATCAAATAATTGTTTGCATACAGCCCTGTACTGTAGAGTACTCAAGACCTGTCGTTTTTGGTGAAGATCGGTTAAGGGAAAGGGGTAGTTTACCGGCAACGGTTTTTTATCAAGGGTAATCTTTTTCTATGGTAAACGATAACAGCCGCAAATTCAAACAGAATCAACTGATGTTTTGCATACAGCCCTGTATTGTAGAGTTCTCAAAACCTATTGGTGTTGGTGAAGATCGGTTAAGGGAATGGGGTAGTTTACCTGCAACGTTTTATGTTTTAAAAGGGTATTTTCTATGGCAAACGACAAGAGCCGCAAATTCAAACATAATCAAATACGTTTTTGCATACAGTCCTGTTTTGTTGAGTACCAAAGACCTATTGTTTTTGGTGAAGATCGGTTATGGGAAAGGGTTAGTTTACCAGACACGTTTTTTGTTTGATCAAGGGTATTTTATATGGAAAACGATAACAGCCGCAAATTCAAACAGAATCATATAATATTTTGCATACAGCCCTGAAATGTAGAGTTCTCAAGACCTGTTGGTTTTTGTGAAGATCGGTTAAGGGAATAGGGTTGTTTACCAGCAACATTTTATGTTTTATCAAGGATAATTTTTTTTTGACGAACGATAACTGCCGTACATTAAAACAGAATCAACTACTCTTCTGCATACCTTTTTGAATTATACAGAACTCAAGGTCTGTTGATTTTGTTGAAGATCGGTTAAGGGAAAGGGGTAGTTTACCAGCAACGATTTAAGTTTTAACAATGGTATTTTTTCTATGACGAACGATAACTGCCGTAAATTCAATGAGTATCAACTAATGTTTTGCATACAGCCCTGAATTGTAGAGTTCTCAAGACCTGTTGTTTTTGGTGAAGATCGGTTAAAGGAATAGGGTAGTTTACCAGCAACGGTTTATGTTTTAACAAGGGTATTTTTTCTATGACGAACGATAACTGCCGTAAATTCAAAGAGATTCAACTAATGTTTTGCATACAGCCCTGAATTGTAGAGTTCTCAAGACCTTTTGTTTTTGGTGAAGATCGGTTAAGGGAAAGGGATAGTTTACCAGCAACGTTTTATGTTTTAAAAGGGTACTTTTTATGGCAAACGATAAGAGCCGCAAATTCAAACAGAAAAAAAAGTTTTTGCATACAGCCTTGATTTCTTGAGTGCTAAAGATCTATTGTTTTTGGTGAAGATCGTTTAAGGGAAAGGGGTAGATTACCGGCCACGTTTTTTGTTTTATCAAGGGTATTTTGTATGGCAAACGATAACAGCCGCAAATTCAAACAAAACCATATAATATTTTGCATACAGCCCTGCATTGTAGAGTTCTCAAGACCTATCGTTTTTGGTGAAGATCGGTTAAGGTAAAGGGGTAGTTTACCGGCAACGGTTTTTTATCAAGGGTAATCTTTTTCTATGGTAAACGATAACAGCCACAAATTCAAACAGAATCAAATGATGTTTTGCATACAGCCCTGTATTGTAGAGTTCTCAATACCTATTGGTGTTGGTGAAGATCGGTTAAGGGAAAGGGGTAGTTTACCCGACACGTTTTTTGTATTATCAAGGATATTTTATATGGAAAACGATAACAGCCGCAAATTCAAACAGAATCATATAATATTTTGCATACAGCCCTGAAATGTAGAGTTCTCAAAACCTGTTGGTTTTGTAAAGATCGGTTAAGGGAATAGGGTTGTTTACCAGCAACATTTTATGTTTATCAAGGGTAATTTTTTTTTGACGAACGATAACTGCCGTACATTAAAACAGAATCAACTACTCTTCTGCATACCTTTTTGAATTATACAGAACTCAAGGTCTGTTGATTTTGTTGAAGATCGGTTATGGGAAGGGGTAGTTTACCAGCAACGTTTTATGTTTTACCAAGGGTGTTTTCTATGGCAAACGATAACAGCCGCAAATTCAAACAGAATCAAACAATTGTTTGCATACAGGCCTGAATTGTAGAGCACTCAAGACCTGTCGTTTTTGGTGAAGATCGGGTAAGGGAAAGGGGTAGTTTACCTGCAACAGTTTTTTATCAAGGGTAATTTTTTTCTATAGTAAATGATAACAGCTGCAAATTCAAACAGAATCAAATGATGTTTTTCATATAACCCTGTATTGTAGAGTTCTCAATACCTATTGGTGTTGGTGAAGATCGGTTAAGGGAAAGGGGTAGTTTACCAGCAACAGTTTTTTATCAAGTGTAATTTTTTTCTATAGTAAATGATAACAGCTGCAAATTCAAACAGAATCAAATGATGTTTTTCATATAACCCTGTATTGTAGAGTTCTCAATACCTATTGGTGTTGGTGAAGAACGGTTAAAGGAAAGGGGTAGTTTACCAGCAACATTTTATGTTTAACAAGGGTAATTTTTTTTATGACGAACGATAACTGCCGAAAATTCAATGAGAATCAAATAATATTTTGCACCCTTTCCTGCGTTGTAGAGAGCTCAAGGTCTATTGATTTTGGTGAAGATCGGTTAAGGGAAAGGGGTAGTTTACCTGAAACATTTTATGATTTAACAAGAGTAAAGTGCTTAATTCTTATAAATAAAGTATCCTGATAAGAAGCTCATAGTAATCCACTGTAGAAACGTAGATGAAATATCTATAAATGAAGTGATTATGTGAACGGGGTGGGGGTAATTTCCTACTATTAAAAATTATAATTGAAGGTGGAAGGTAGAATTTTTTATATGTGTACTACGTTATCGGCAACGAAGTAGTTTTTTGTTAAAATTGCTTCCCGGGCTCTTTAGACGTAGTCCAATGTTTTCTGCAAAACCAGACTTTTCGGCAGTGCCATCGACTGCCATCATTGGTGAAAATCGAGTGCGAAAACTTGAGGTGGTATACGTTAGTGACCACAGTACTGTGGTTAATGCTGAAGCAATAAGTAGAAAGACGTAGTTTCTATGGAAATATTTCATTTCGAATATGATTTTAAATATAAATCTTAGAACATGGAAGTCATGTATGGTTCTCCATACCGATATTTTCTATGGCAAACGATAACAGCCGCAAATTCAAAGAGAACCAAATAATTTTTACTTCCATGTTCCTTAAGGAAATGGAAGTATGGGGATGGCAAAAAAAAATCGTGTTCGAGATTATTGCAGATTCTGATTGTACTACACTCAAAACATGAAACAAAGTCATTTTTCGAAAAGTGTCTGTGTGTGTCTCTGTCTGTAGATTTTTTTTTCTATGGCAAACGATAACAGTCGCAAATTCAAACAGAATCGAATAATTTTTTACATAAGCCCTGATTTGTAGAGTACTCACGACCTATTGTTTTTTATGAAGATCGGTTGAGGGAAAGGGGTGGTTTACCTGCAACGGTTTTTTTTTATCAAGAGTAATTTTGTTTGTTTGGCAAACGATAACAGCCGCAAATTCAAACAGAATCAAATTATGTTTCGCATACTGCCCTGAATTGTAGAGTTCTCAAGATCTGTTGATTTTGGTAAAGATCGGTTAAGGGAAAGGGGTAGTTTACCGCCAACATTTTATGTTTTAACAAGGGTATTTTCTATGGCAAACGATAACAGCCGCAAATTCAAACATAATCAAATAATGTTTGCATACTGCCCTGAATTGTAGAGTTCTCAAGACCTTTTGTTTTTGGTGAAGATCGGTTAAGGGAAAGGGATAGTTTACCAGCAACGTTTTATGTTTTAAAAGGGTACTTTTTATGGCAAACGATAAGAGCCGCAAATTCAAACAGAAAAAAAAGTTTTTGCATACAGCCCTGATTTCTTGAGTGCTAAAGATCTATTGTTTTTGGTGAAGATCGTGTAAGGGAAAGGGGTAGTTTACCGGCCACGTTTTTTGTTTTATCAAGGGTATTTTGTATGGCAAACGATAACAGCCGCAAATTCAAACAAAACCATATAATATTTTGCATACACCCCTGTATTGTAGAGTTCTCAATACCTATTGGTGTTGGTGAAGATCGGTTAAGGGAAAAGGGTAGTTTACCAGCAACGTTTTGTTTTAAAAGGGTATTTTCTATGGCAAATGACAAGAGCTGCAAATTCAAACATAACCAAATACGTTTTTGCATACAGTCCTGTTTGTTGAGTACTAAAGACCTATTGTTTTTGGTGAAGATCGGTTAAGGGAAAGGGGTAGTTTACCAGACACGTTTTTTGTATTATCAAGGGTATTTTATATGGAAAACGATAACAGCCGCAAATTCAAACAGAATAATATAATATTTTGCATACAGCCCTGAAATGTAGAGTTCTCAGTACCTGTTTGTTTTGGTAAAGATCGGTTAAGGGAATAGGGTTGTTTACCAGCAACGTTTTGTTTTAAAAGGGTATTTTCTATGGCAAATGACAAGAGCTGCAAATTCAAACATAACCAAATACGTTTTTGCATACAGTCCTGTTTGTTGAGTACTAAAGACCTATTGTTTTTGGTGAAGATCGGTTAAGGGAAAGGGGTAGTTTACCAGACACGTTTTTTGTATTATCAAGGGTATTTTATATGGAAAACGATAACAGCCGCAAATTCAAACAGAATAATATAATATTTTGCATACAGCCCTGAAATGTAGAGTTCTCAGTACCTGTTTGTTTTGGTAAAGATCGGTTAAGGGAATAGGGTTGTTTACCAGCAACATTTTATGTTTTATCAAGGGTAATTTTTTTTTGACGAACGATAACTGCCGTACATTAAAACAGAATCAACTACTCTTCTGCATACCTTTTTGAATTATACAGTACTCAAGGTCTGTTGATTTTGTTGAAGATCGGTTAAGGGAAAGGGGTAGTTTACCAGCAACGGTTTATGTTTTAACAAGGGTATTTTTACTATGACGAACGATAACTGCCATAAATTCAAAGAGAATCAACTAACGTTTTGCATACAGCCCTGAATTGTAGAGTTCTCAAGACCTATTGTTTTTGGTGAAGATCGGTTAATGGAATAGGGTAGTTTACCTGCAACGTTTTATGTTTTATCAATGGTGTTTCTTATGGCAAACGATAACAGCCGCAAATTCAAACAGAATCAAATAATTGTTTGCATACAGCCCTGTACTGTAGAGTACTCAAGACCTGTCGTTTTTGGTGAAGATCGGTTAAGGGAAAGGGGTAGTTTACCGGCAACGGTTTTTTATCAAGGGTAATCTTTTTCTATGGTAAACGATAACAGCCGCAAATTCAAACAGAATCAACTGATGTTTTGCATACAGCCCTGTATTGTAGAGTTCTCAAAACCTATTGGTGTTGGTGAAGATCGGTTAAGGGAATGGGGTAGTTTACCTGCAACGTTTTATGTTTTAAAAGGGTATTTTCTATGGCAAACGACAAGAGCCGCAAATTCAAACATAATCAAATACGTTTTTGCATACAGTCCTGTTTTGTTGAGTACCAAAGACCTATTGTTTTTGGTGAAGATCGGTTATGGGAAAGGGTTAGTTTACCAGACACGTTTTTTGTTTGATCAAGGGTATTTTATATGGAAAACGATAACAGCCGCAAATTCAAACAGAATCATATAATATTTTGCATACAGCCCTGAAATGTAGAGTTCTCAAGACCTGTTGGTTTTTGTGAAGATCGGTTAAGGGAATAGGGTTGTTTACCAGCAACATTTTATGTTTTATCAAGGATAATTTTTTTTTGACGAACGATAACTGCCGTACATTAAAACAGAATCAACTACTCTTCTGCATACCTTTTTGAATTATACAGAACTCAAGGTCTGTTGATTTTGTTGAAGATCGGTTAAGGGAAAGGGGTAGTTTACCAGCAACGATTTAAGTTTTAACAATGGTATTTTTTCTATGACGAACGATAACTGCCGTAAATTCAATGAGTATCAACTAATGTTTTGCATACAGCCCTGAATTGTAGAGTTCTCAAGACCTGTTGTTTTTGGTGAAGATCGGTTAAAGGAATAGGGTAGTTTACCAGCAACGGTTTATGTTTTAACAAGGGTATTTTTTCTATGACGAACGATAACTGCCGTAAATTCAAAGAGATTCAACTAATGTTTTGCATACAGCCCTGAATTGTAGAGTTCTCAAGACCTTTTGTTTTTGGTGAAGATCGGTTAAGGGAAAGGGATAGTTTACCAGCAACGTTTTATGTTTTAAAAGGGTACTTTTTATGGCAAACGATAAGAGCCGCAAATTCAAACAGAAAAAAAAGTTTTTGCATACAGCCTTGATTTCTTGAGTGCTAAAGATCTATTGTTTTTGGTGAAGATCGTTTAAGGGAAAGGGGTAGATTACCGGCCACGTTTTTTGTTTTATCAAGGGTATTTTGTATGGCAAACGATAACAGCCGCAAATTCAAACAAAACCATATAATATTTTGCATACAGCCCTGCATTGTAGAGTTCTCAAGACCTATCGTTTTTGGTGAAGATCGGTTAAGGTAAAGGGGTAGTTTACCGGCAACGGTTTTTTATCAAGGGTAATCTTTTTCTATGGTAAACGATAACAGCCACAAATTCAAACAGAATCAAATGATGTTTTGCATACAGCCCTGTATTGTAGAGTTCTCAATACCTATTGGTGTTGGTGAAGATCGGTTAAGGGAAAGGGGTAGTTTACCCGACACGTTTTTTGTATTATCAAGGATATTTTATATGGAAAACGATAACAGCCGCAAATTCAAACAGAATCATATAATATTTTGCATACAGCCCTGAAATGTAGAGTTCTCAAAACCTGTTGGTTTTGTAAAGATCGGTTAAGGGAATAGGGTTGTTTACCAGCAACATTTTATGTTTATCAAGGGTAATTTTTTTTTGACGAACGATAACTGCCGTACATTAAAACAGAATCAACTACTCTTCTGCATACCTTTTTGAATTATACAGAACTCAAGGTCTGTTGATTTTGTTGAAGATCGGTTATGGGAAGGGGTAGTTTACCAGCAACGTTTTATGTTTTACCAAGGGTGTTTTCTATGGCAAACGATAACAGCCGCAAATTCAAACAGAATCAAACAATTGTTTGCATACAGGCCTGAATTGTAGAGCACTCAAGACCTGTCGTTTTTGGTGAAGATCGGGTAAGGGAAAGGGGTAGTTTACCTGCAACAGTTTTTTATCAAGGGTAATTTTTTTCTATAGTAAATGATAACAGCTGCAAATTCAAACAGAATCAAATGATGTTTTTCATATAACCCTGTATTGTAGAGTTCTCAATACCTATTGGTGTTGGTGAAGATCGGTTAAGGGAAAGGGGTAGTTTACCAGCAACAGTTTTTTATCAAGTGTAATTTTTTTCTATAGTAAATGATAACAGCTGCAAATTCAAACAGAATCAAATGATGTTTTTCATATAACCCTGTATTGTAGAGTTCTCAATACCTATTGGTGTTGGTGAAGAACGGTTAAAGGAAAGGGGTAGTTTACCAGCAACATTTTATGTTTAACAAGGGTAATTTTTTTTATGACGAACGATAACTGCCGAAAATTCAATGAGAATCAAATAATATTTTGCACCCTTTCCTGCGTTGTAGAGAGCTCAAGGTCTATTGATTTTGGTGAAGATCGGTTAAGGGAAAGGGGTAGTTTACCTGAAACATTTTATGATTTAACAAGAGTAAAGTGCTTAATTCTTATAAATAAAGTATCCTGATAAGAAGCTCATAGTAATCCACTGTAGAAACGTAGATGAAATATCTATAAATGAAGTGATTATGTGAACGGGGTGGGGGTAATTTCCTACTATTAAAAATTATAATTGAAGGTGGAAGGTAGAATTTTTTATATGTGTACTACGTTATCGGCAACGAAGTAGTTTTTTGTTAAAATTGCTTCCCGGGCTCTTTAGACGTAGTCCAATGTTTTCTGCAAAACCAGACTTTTCGGCAGTGCCATCGACTGCCATCATTGGTGAAAATCGAGTGCGAAAACTTGAGGTGGTATACGTTAGTGACCACAGTACTGTGGTTAATGCTGAAGCAATAAGTAGAAAGACGTAGTTTCTATGGAAATATTTCATTTCGAATATGATTTTAAATATAAATCTTAGAACATGGAAGTCATGTATGGTTCTCCATACCGATATTTTCTATGGCAAACGATAACAGCCGCAAATTCAAAGAGAACCAAATAATTTTTACTTCCATGTTCCTTAAGGAAATGGAAGTATGGGGATGGCAAAAAAAAATCGTGTTCGAGATTATTGCAGATTCTGATTGTACTACACTCAAAACATGAAACAAAGTCATTTTTCGAAAAGTGTCTGTGTGTGTCTCTGTCTGTAGATTTTTTTTTCTATGGCAAACGATAACAGTCGCAAATTCAAACAGAATCGAATAATTTTTTACATAAGCCCTGATTTGTAGAGTACTCACGACCTATTGTTTTTTATGAAGATCGGTTGAGGGAAAGGGGTGGTTTACCTGCAACGGTTTTTTTTTATCAAGAGTAATTTTGTTTGTTTGGCAAACGATAACAGCCGCAAATTCAAACAGAATCAAATTATGTTTCGCATACTGCCCTGAATTGTAGAGTTCTCAAGATCTGTTGATTTTGGTAAAGATCGGTTAAGGGAAAGGGGTAGTTTACCGCCAACATTTTATGTTTTAACAAGGGTATTTTCTATGGCAAACGATAACAGCCGCAAATTCAAACATAATCAAATAATGTTTGCATACTGCCCTGAATTGTAGAGTTCTCAAGACCTTTTGTTTTTGGTGAAGATCGGTTAAGGGAAAGGGATAGTTTACCAGCAACGTTTTATGTTTTAAAAGGGTACTTTTTATGGCAAACGATAAGAGCCGCAAATTCAAACAGAAAAAAAAGTTTTTGCATACAGCCCTGGTTTCTTGAGTGCTAAAGATCTATTGTTTTTGGTGAAGATCGTGTAAGGGAAAGGGGTAGTTTACCGGCCACGTTTTTTGTTTTATCAAGGGTATTTTGTATGGCAAACGATAACAGCCGCAAATTCAAACAAAACCATATAATATTTTGCATAGACCCCTGTATTGTAGAGTTCTCAACACCTATTGGTGTTGGTGAAGATCGGTTAAGGGAAAGGGGTAGTTTACCAGCAACGTTTTGTTTTAAAAGGGTATTTTCTATGGCAAATGACAAGAGCTGCAAATTCAAACATAACCAAATACGTTTTTGCATACAGTCCTGTTTTGTTGAGTACTAAAGACCTATTGTTTTTGGTGAAGATCGGTTAAGGGAAAGGGGTAGTTTACCGGACACGTTTTTTGTATTATCAAGGGTATTTTATATGGAAAACGATAACAGCCGCAAATTCAAACAGAATAATATAATATTTTGCATACAGCCCTGAAATGTAGAGTTCTCAATACCTGTTTGTTTTGGTAAAGATCGGTTAAGGGAATAGGGTTGTTTACCAGCAACATTTTATGTTTTATCAAGGGTAATTTTTTTTTGACGAACGATAACTGCCGTACATTAAAACAGAATCAACTACTCTTCTGCATACCTTTTTGAATTATACAGTACTCAAGGTCTGTTGATTTTGTTGAAGATCGGTTAAGGGAAAGGGGTAGTTTACCAGCAACGGTTTATGTTTTAACAAGGGTATTTTTACTATGACGAACGATAACTGCCATAAATTCAAAGAGAATCAACTAACGTTTTGCATACAGCCCTGAATTGTAGAGTTCTCAAGACCTATTGTTTTTGGTGAAGATCGGTTAATGGAATAGGGTAGTTTACCAGCAACGTTTTATGTTTTATCAATGGTGTTTCTTATGGCAAACGATAACAGCCGCAAATTCAAACAGAATCAAATAATTGTTTGCATACAGCCCTGCATTGTAGAGTACTCAAGACCTGTCGTTTTTGGTGAAGATCGGTTAAGGGAAAGGGGTAGTTTACCGGCAACGGTTTTTTATCAAGGGTAATCTTTTTCTATGGTAAACGATAACAGCCGCAAATTCAAACAGAATCAACTGATGTTTTGCATACAGCCCTGTATTGTAGAGTTCTCAAAACCTATTGGTGTTGGTGAAGATCGGTTAAGGGAATGGGGTAGTTTACCTGCAACGTTTTATGTTTTAAAAGGGTATTTTCTATGGCAAACGACAAGAGCCGCAAATTCAAACATAATCAAATACGTTTTTGCATACAGTCCTGTTTTGTTGAGTACTAAAGACCTATTGTTTTTGGTGAAGATCGGTTATGGGAAAGGGTTAGTTTACCAGACACGTTTTTTGTTTGATCAAGGGTATTTTATATGGAAAACGATAACAGCCGCAAATTCAAACAGAATCATATAATATTTTGCATACAGCCCTGAAATGTAGAGTTCTCAAAACCTGTTGGTTTTTGTAAAGATCGGTTAAGGGAATAGGGTTGTTTACCAGCAACATTTTATGTTTTATCAAGGGTAATTTTTTTTGACGAACGATAACTGCCGTACATTAAAACAGAATCAACTACTCTTCTGCATACCTTTTTGAATTATACAGAACTCAAGGTCTGTTGATTTTGATGAAGATCGGTTAAGGGAAAGGGGTAGTTTACCGGCAACGGTTTAAGTTTTAACAAGGGTATTTTTTCTATGACGAACGATAACTGCCGTAAATTCAATGAGTATCAACTAATGTTTTGCATACAGCCCTGAATTGTAGAGTTCTCAAGACCTGTTGTTTTTGGTGAAGATCGGTTAAAGGAATAGGGTAGTTTACCAGCAACGGTTTATGTTTTAACAAGTGTATTTTTTCTATGACGAACGATAACTGCCGTAAATTCAAAGAGATTCAAATAATGTTTTGCATACAGCCCTGAATTGTAGAGTTCACAAGACCTTTTGTTTTTGGTGAAGATCGGTTAAGGGAAAGGGATAGTTTACCAGCAACGTTTTATGTTTTAAAAGGGTACTTTTTATGGCAAACGATAAGAGCCGCAAATTCAAACAGAAAAAAAAGTTTTTGCATACAGCCTTGATTTCTTGAGTGCTAAAGATCTATTGTTTTTGGTGAAGATCGTTTAAGGGAAAGGGGTAGATTACCGGCCACGTTTTTTGTTTTATCAAGGGTATTTTGTATGGCAAACGATAACAGCCGCAAATTCAAACAAAACCATATAATATTTTGCATACAGCCCTGTATTGTAGAGTTCTCAAGACCTATTGTTTTTGGTGAAGATCGGTTAATGGAATAGGGTAGTTTACCAGCAACGTTTTATGTTTTATCAATGGTGTTTCTTATGGCAAACGATAACAGCCGCAAATTCAAACAGAATCAAATAATTGTTTGCATACAGCCCTGTATTGTAGAGTACTCAAGACCTGTCGTTTTTGGTGAAGATCGGTTAAGGGAAAGGGGTAGTTTACCGGCAACGGTTTTTTATCAAGGGTAATCTTTTTCTATGGTAAACGATAACAGCCGCAAATTCAAACAGAATCAACTGATGTTTTGCATACAGCCCTGTATTGTAGAGTTCTCAAAACCTATTGGTGTTGGTGAAGATCGGTTAAGGGAATGGGGTAGTTTACCGGCAACGTTTTATGTTTTAAAAGGGTATTTTCTATGGCAAACGACAAGTGCCGCAAATTCAAACATAATCAAATACGTTTTTGCATACAGTCCTGTTTTGTTGAGTACTAAAGACCTATTGTTTTTGGTGAAGATCGGTTATGGGAAAGGGGTAGTTTACCAGACACGTTTTTTGTTTTATCAAGGGTATTTTATATGGAAAACGATAACTGCCGTAAATTCAAAGAGTATCAACTAATGTTTTGCATACAGCCCTGAATTGTAGAGTTCTCAAGTCCTGTTGTTTTTGGTGAAGATCGGTTAAAGGAATAGGGTAGTTTACCAGCAACGGTTTATGTTTTAACAAGGGTATTTTTTCTATGACGAACGATAACTGCCGTAAATTCAAAGAGATTCAACTAATGTTTTGCATACAGCCCTGAATTGTAGAGTTCTCAAGACCTTTTGTTTTTGGTGAAGATCGGTTAAGGGAAAGGGATAGTTTACCAGCAACGTTTTATGTTTTAAAAGGGTACTTTTTATGGCAAACGATAAGAGCCGCAAATTCAAACAGAAAAAAAAGTTCTTGCATACAGCCTTGATTTCTTGAGTGCTAAAGATCTGTTGTTTTTGGTGAAGATCGTTTAAGGGAAAGGGGTAGATTCCGGCCACGTTTTTTGTTTTATCAAGGGTATTTTGTATGGCAAACGATAACAGCCGCAAATTCAAACAAAACCATATAATATTTTGCATACAGCCCTGTATTGTAGAGTTCTCAAGACCTATTGTTTTTGGTGAAGATCGGTTAAGGGAAAGGGGTAGTTTACCGGCAACGGTTTTTTATCAAGGGTAATCTTTTTCTATGGTAAACGATAACAGCCACAAATTCAAACAGAATCAAATGATGTTTTGCATACAGCCCTGTATTGTAGAGTTCTCAATACCTATTGGTGTTGGTGAAGATCGGTTAAGGGAAAGGGGTAGTTTACCAGCAGCGTTTTGTTTTAAAAGGGTATTTTCAATGGCAAATGACAAGAGCTGCAAATTCAAACATAATCAAATACGTTTTTGCATACAGTCCTGTTTTGTTGAGTACTAAAGGCCTATTGTTTTTGGTGAAGATCGGTTAAGGGAAAGGGGAAGTTTACCTGACACGTTTTTTGTATTATCAAGGATATTTTATATGGAAAACGATAACAGCCGCAAATTCAAACAGAATCATATAATATTTTGCATACAGCCCTGAAATGTAGAGTTCTCAAAACCTGTTGGTTTTTGTAAAGATCGGTTAAGGGAATAGGGTTGTTTACCAGCAACATTTTATGTTTTATCAAGGGTAATTTTTTTTTTGACGAACGATAACTGCCGTACATTAAAACAGAATCAACTACTCTTATGCATACCTTTTTGAATTATACAGAACTCAAGGTCTGTTGATTTTGTTGAAGATCGGTTAAGGGAAAGGGGTAGTTTACCAGCAACGTTTTATGTTTTACCAAGGGTGTTTTCTATGGCAAACGATAACAGCCGCAAATTCAAACAGAATCAAACAATTGTTTGCATACAGGCCTGAATTGTAGAGTACTCAAGACCTGTCGTTTTTGGTGAAGATCGGGTAAGGGAAAGGGGTAGTTTACCAGCAACAGTTTTTTATCAAGGGTAATTTTTTTCTATAGTAAATGATAACAGCTGCAAATTCAAACAGAATCAAATGATGTTTTTCATATAACCCTGTATTGTAGAGTTCTCAATACCTATTGGTGTTGGTGAAGATCGGTTAAGGGAAAGGGGTAGTTTACCTGCAACAGTTTTTTATCAAGGGTAATTTTTTTCTATAGTAAATGATAACAGCTGCAAATTCAAACAGAATCAAATGATGTTTTTCATATAACCCTGTATTGTAGAGTTCTCAATACCTATTGGTGTTGGTGAAGATCGGTTAAAGGAATGGGGTAGTTTACCAGCAACATTTTATGTTTAACAAGGGTAATTTTTTTTATGACGAACGATAACTGCCGAAAATTCAATGAGAATCAAATAATATTTTGCACCCTTTCCTGCGTTGTAGAGAGCTCAAGGTCTATTGATTTTGGTGAAGATCGGTTAAGGGAAAGGGGTAGTTTACCTGAAACATTTTATGATCTAACAAGAGTAAAGTGCTTAATTCTTATAAATAAAGTATCCTGATAAGAAGCTCATAGTAATCCACTGTAGAAACGTAGATGAAATATCTATAAATGAAGTGATTATGTGAACGGGGTGGGGGTAATTTCCTACTATTAAAAATTATAATTGAAGGTGGAAGGTAGAATTTTTTATATGTGTACTACGTTATCGGCAACGAAGTAGTTTTTTGTTAAAATTGCTTCCCGGGCTCTTTAGACGTAGTCCAATGTTTTCTGCAAAACCAGACTTTTCGGCAGTGCCATCGACTGCCATCATTGGTGAAAATCGAGTGCGAAAACGTGAGGTGGTATACGTTAGTGACCACAGTACTGTGGTTAATGCTGAAGCAATAAGTAGAAAGACGTAGTTTCTATGGAAATATTTCATTTCGAATATGATTTTAAATATAAATCTTAGAACATGGAAGTCATGTATGGTTCTCCATACCGATATTTTCTATGGCAAACGATAACAGCCGCAAATTCAAAGAGAACCAAATAATTTTTACTTCCATGTTCCTTAAGGAAATGGAAGTATGGGGATGGCAAAAAAAAATCGTGTTCGAGATTATTGCAGATTCTGATTGTACTACACTCAAAACATGAAACAAAGTCATTTTTCGAAAAGTGTCTGTGTGTGTCTCTGTCTGTAGATTTTTTTTTCTATGGCAAACGATAACAGTCGCAAATTCAAACAGAATCGAATAATTTTTTACATAAGCCCTGATTTGTAGAGTACTCACGACCTATTGTTTTTTATGAAGATCGGTTGAGGGAAAGGGGTGGTTTACCTGCAACGGTTTTTTTTTATCAAGAGTAATTTTGTTTGTTTGGCAAACGATAACAGCCGCAAATTCAAACAGAATCAAATTATGTTTCGCATACTGCCCTGAATTGTAGAGTTCTCAAGATCTGTTGATTTTGGTAAAGATCGGTTAAGGGAAAGGGGTAGTTTACCGCCAACATTTTATGTTTTAACAAGGGTATTTTCTATGGCAAACGATAACAGCCGCAAATTCAAACATAATCAAATAATGTTTGCATACTGCCCTGAATTGTAGAGTTCTCAAGACCTTTTGTTTTTGGTGAAGATCGGTTAAGGGAAAGGGATAGTTTACCAGCAACGTTTTATGTTTTAAAAGGGTACTTTTTATGGCAAACGATAAGAGCCGCAAATTCAAACAGAAAAAAAAGTTTTTGCATACAGCCCTGGTTTCTTGAGTGCTAAAGATCTATTGTTTTTGGTGAAGATCGTGTAAGGGAAAGGGGTAGTTTACCGGCCACGTTTTTTGTTTTATCAAGGGTATTTTGTATGGCAAACGATAACAGCCGCAAATTCAAACAAAACCATATAATATTTTGCATACACCCCTGTATTGTAGAGTTCTCAATACCTATTGGTGTTGGTGAAGATCGGTTAAGGGAAAGGGGTAGTTTACCAGCAACGTTTTGTTTTAAAAGGGTATTTTCTATGGCAAATGACAAGAGCTGCAAATTCAAACATAACCAAATACGTTTTTGCATACAGTCCTGTTTTGTTGAGTACTAAAGACCTATTGTTTTTGGTGAAGATCGGTTAAGGGAAAGGGGTAGTTTACCTGACACGTTTTTTGTATTATCAAGGGTATTTTATATTTAAAACGATAACAGCCGCAAATTCAAACAGAATAATATAATATTTTGCATACAGCCCTGAAATGTAGAGTTCTCAATACCTGTTTGTTTTGGTAATGATCGGTTAAGGGAATAGGGTTGTTTACCAGCAACATTTTATGTTTTATCAAGGGTAATTTTTTTTGACGAACGATAACTGCCGTACATTAAAACAGAATCAACTACTCTTCTGCATACCTTTTTGAATTATACAGTACTCAAGGTCTGTTGATTTTGTTGAAGATCGGTTAAGGGAAAGGGGTAGTTTACCAGCAACGGTTTATTTTTTAACAAGGGTATTTTTACTATGACGAACGATAACTGCCGTAAATTCAAAGAGAATCAACTAATGTTTTGCATACAGCCCTGAATTGTAGAGTTCTCAAGATCTTTTGTTTTTGGTGAAGATCGGTTAATGGAATAGGGTAGTTTACCAGCAACGTTTTATGTTTTATCAATGGTGTTTCTTATGGCAAACGATAACAGCCGCAAATTCAAACAGAATCAAACAATTGTTTGCATACAGGCCTGAATTGTAGAGCACTCAAGACCTTTCGTTTTTGGTGAAGATCGGGTAAGGGAAAGGGGTAGTTTACCGGCAACAGTTTTTTATCAAGGGTAATTTTTTTCTATAGTAAATGATAACAGCTGCAAATTCAAACAGAATCAAATGATGTTTTTCATATAACCTTGTATTGTAGAGTTCTCAATACCTATTGGTGTTGGTGAAGATCGGTTAAGGGAAAGGGGTAGTTTACCAGCAACAGTTTTTTATCAAGGGTAATTTTTTTCTATAGTAAATGATAACAGCTGCAAATTCAAACAGAATCAAATGATGTTTTGCATACAGCCCTGTATTGTAGAGTTCTCAATACCTATTGGTGTTGGTGAAGATCGGTTAAGGGAAAGGGGTAGTTTACCAGCAGCGTTTTGTT
This sequence comes from Magicicada septendecula, assembly GCA_034769895.1. NCBI lineage: Eukaryota > Metazoa > Arthropoda > Insecta > Hemiptera > Cicadidae > Magicicada > Magicicada septendecula. Next base: position 619,173,317 of record CM068367.1, on the reverse strand, counting down.
TTAAAAGGGTATTTTCAATGGCAAATGACAAGAGCTGCAAATTCAAACATAATCAAATACGTTTTTGCATACAGTCCTGTTTTGTTGAGTACTAAAGACCTATTGTTTTTGGTGAAGATCGGTTAAGGGAAAGGGGTAGTTTACCTGACACGTTTTTTGTATTATCAAGGATATTTTATATGGAAAACGATAACAGCCGCAAATTCAAACAGAATCATATAATATTTTGCATACAGCCCTGAAATGTAGAGTTCTCAAAACCTGTTGGTTTTTGTAAAGATCGGTTAAGGGAATAGGGTTGTTTACCAGCAACATTTTATGTTTTATCAAGGGTAATTTTTTTTTGAAGAACGATAACTGCCGTACATTAAAACAGAATCAACTACTCTTACGCATACCTTTTTGAATTATACAGAACTCAAGGTCTGTCGATTTTGTTGAAGATCGGTTAAGGGAAAGGGGTAGTTTACCAGCAACGTTTTATGTTTTACCAAGGGTGTTTCCTATGGCAAACGATAATAGCCGCAAATTCAAACAGAATCAAACAATTGTTTGCATACAGGCCTGAATTGTAGAGCACTCAAGACCTGTCGTTTTTGGTGAAGATCGGGTAAGGGAAAGGGGTAGTTTACCTGCAACAGTTTTTTATCAAGGGTAATTTTTTTCTATAGTAAATGATAACAGCTGCAAATTCAAACAGAATCAAATGATGTTTTTCATATAACCCTGTATTGTAGAGTTCTCAATACCTATTGGTGTTGGTGAAGATCGGTTAAAGGAAAGGGGTAGTTTACCAGCAACATTTTATGTTTAACAAGGGTAATTTTTTTTATGACGAACGATAACTGCCGAAAATTCAATGAGAATCAAATAATATTTTGCACCCTTTCCTGCGTTGTAGAGAGCTCAAGGTCTATTGATTTTGGTGAAGATCGGTTAAGGGAAAGGGGTAGTTTACCTGAAACATTTTATGATTTAACAAGAGTAAAGTGCTTAATTCTTATAAATAAAGTATCCTGATAAGAAGCTCATAGTAATCCACTGTAGAAACGTAGATGAAATATCTATAAATGAAGTGATTATGTGAACGGGGTGGGGGTAATTTCCTACTATTAAAAATTATAATTGAAGGTGGAAGGTAGAATTTTTTATATGTGTACTACGTTATCGGCAACGAAGTAGTTTTTTGTTAAAATTGCTTCCCGGGCTCTTTAGACGTAGTCCAATGTTTTCTGCAAAACCAGACTTTTCGGCAGTGCCATCGACTGCCATCATTGGTGAAAATCGAGTGCGAAAACGTGAGGTGGTATACGTTAGTGACCACAGTACTGTGGTTAATGCTGAAGCAATAAGTAGAAAGACGTAGTTTCTATGGAAATATTTCATTTCGAATATGATTTTAAATATAAATCTTAGAACATGGAAGTCATGTATGGTTCTCCATACCGATATTTTCTATGGCAAACGATAACAGCCGCAAATTCAAAGAGAACCAAATAATTTTTACTTCCATGTTCCTTAAGGAAATGGAAGTATGGGGATGGCAAAAAAAAATCGTGTTCGAGATTATTGCAGATTCTGATTGTACTACACTCAAAACATGAAACAAACTCATTTTTCGAAAAGTGTCTGTGTGTGTCTCTGTCTGTAGATTTTTTTTTCTATGGCAAACGATAACAGTCGCAAATTCAAACAGAATCGAATAATTTTTTACATAAGCCCTGATTTGTAGAGTACTCACGACCTATTGTTTTTTATGAAGATCGGTTGAGGGAAAGGGGTGGTTTACCTGCAACGGTTTTTTTTTATCAAGAGTAATTTTGTTTGTTTGGCAAACGATAACAGCCGCAAATTCAAACAGAATCAAATTATGTTTCGCATACTGCCCTGAATTGTAGAGTTCTCAAGATCTGTTGATTTTGGTAAAGATCGGTTAAGGGAAAGGGGTAGTTTACCGCCAACATTTTATGTTTTAACAAGGGTATTTTCTATGGCAAACGATAACAGCCGCAAATTCAAACATAATCAAATAATGTTTGCATACTGCCCTGAATTGTAGAGTTCTCAAGACCTTTTGTTTTTGGTGAAGATCGGTTAAGGGAAAGGGATAGTTTACCAGCAACGTTTTATGTTTTAAAAGGGTACTTTTTATGGCAAACGATAAGAGCCGCAAATTCAACAGAAAAAAAAGTTTTTGCATACAGCCCTGGTTTCTTGAGTGCTAAAGATCTATTGTTTTTGGTGAAGATCGTGTAAGGGAAAGGGGTAGTTTACCGGCCACGTTTTTTGTTTTATCAAGGGTATTTTGTATGGCAAACGATAACAGCCGCAAATTCAAACAAAACCATATAATATTTTGCATACACCCCTGTATTGTAGAGTTCTCAATACCTATTGGTGTTGGTGAAGATCGGTTAAGGGAAAGGGGTAGTTTACCAGCAACGTTTTGTTTTAAAAGGGTATTTTCTATGGCAAATGACAAGAGCTGCAAATTCAAACATAACCAAATACGTTTTTGCATACAGTCCTGTTTTGTTGAGTACTAAAGACCTATTGTTTTTGGTGAAGATCGGTTAAGGGAAAGGGGTAGTTTACCTGACACGTTTTTTGTATTATCAAGGGTATTTTATATGGAAAACGATAACAGCCGCAAATTCAAACAGAATAATATAATATTTTGCATACAGCCCTGAAATGTAGAGTTCTCAATACCTGTTTGTTTTGGTAATGATCGGTTAAGGGAATAGGGTTGTTTACCAGCAACATTTTATGTTTTATCAAGGGTAATTTTTTTTGACGAACGATAACTGCCGTACATTAAAACAGAATCAACTACTCTTCTGCATACCTTTTTGAATTATACAGTACTCAAGGTCTGTTGATTTTGTTGAAGATCGGTTAAGGGAAAGGGGTAGTTTACCAGCAACGGTTTATTTTTTAACAAGGGTATTTTTACTATGACGAACGATAACTGCCGTAAATTCAAAGAGAATCAACTAATGTTTTGCATACAGCCCTGAATTGTAGAGTTCTCAAGACCTATTGTTTTTGGTGAAGATCGGTTAATGGAATAGGGTAGTTTACCAGCAACGTTTTATGTTTTATCAATGGTGTTTCTTATGGCAAACGATAACAGCCGCAAATTCAAACAGAATCAAATAATTGTTTGCATACAGCCCTGTATTGTAGAGTACTCAAGACCTGTCGTTTTTGGTGAAGATCGGTTAAGGGAAAGGGGTAGTTTACCGGCAACGGTTTTTTATCAAGGGTAATCTTTTTCTATGGTAAACGATAACAGCCGCAAATTCAAACAGAATCAACTGATGTTTTGCATACAGCCCTGTATTGTAGAGTTCTCAAAACCTATTGGTGTTGGTGAAGATCGGTTAAGGGAATGGGGTAGTTTACCTGCAACGTTTTATGTTTTAAAAGGGTATTTTCTATGGCAAACGACAAGTGCCGCAAATTCAAACATAATCAAATACGTTTTTGCATACAGTCCTGTTTTGTTGAGTACTAAAGACCTATTGTTTTTGGTGAAGATCGGTTATGGGAAAGGGGTAGTTTACCAGACACGTTTTTTGTTTTATCAAGGGTATTTTATATGGAAAACGATAACTGCCGTAAATTCAAAGAGTATCAACTAATGTTTTGCATACAGCCCTGAATTGTAGAGTTCTCAAGACCTGTTGTTTTTGGTGAAGATCGATTAAAGGAATAGGGTAGTTTACCAGCAACGGTTTATGTTTTAACAAGGGCATTTTTTCTATGACGAACGATAACTGCCGTAAATTTAAAGAGATTCAACTAATGTTTTGCATACAGCCCTGAATTGTAGAGTTCTCAAGACCTTTTGTTTTTGGTGAAGATCGGTTAAGGGAAAGGGATAGTTTACCAGCAACGTTTTATGTTTTAAAAGGGTACTTTTTATGGCAAACGATAAGAGCCGCAAATTCAAACAGAAAAAAAAGTTCTTGCATACAGCCTTGATTTCTTGAGTGCTAAAGATCTGTTGTTTTTGGTGAAGATCGTTTAAGGGAAAGGGGTAGATTACCGGCCACGTTTTTTGTTTTATCAAGGGTATTTTGTATGGCAAACGATAACAGCCGCAAATTCAAACAAAACCATATAATATTTTGCATACAGCCCTGTATTGTAGAGTTCTCAAGACCTATCGTTTTTGGTAAAGATCGGTTAAGGGAAAGGGGTAGTTTACCGGCAACGGTTTTTTATCAAGGGTAATCTTTTTCTATGGTAAACGATAACAGCCACAAATTCAAACAGAATCAAATGATGTTTTGCATACAGCCCTGTATTGTAGAGTTCTCAATACCTATTGGTGTTGGTGAAGATCGGTTAAGGGAAAGGGGTAGTTTACCAGCAGCGTTTTGTTTTAAAAGGGTATTTTCAATGGCAAATGACAAGAGCTGCAAATTCAAACATAATCAAATACGTTTTTGCATACAGTCCTGTTTTGTTGAGTACTAAAGGCCTATTGTTTTTGGTGAAGATCGGTTAAGGGAAAGGGGAAGTTTACCTGACACGTTTCTTGTATTATCAAGGATATTTTATATGGAAAACGATAACAGCCGCAAATTCAAACAGAATCATATAATATTTTGCATACAGCCCTGAAATGTAGAGTTCTCAAAACCTGTTGGTTTTTGTAAAGATCGGTTAAGGGAATAGGGTTGTTTACCAGCAACATTTTATGTTTTATCAAGGGTAATTTTTTTTTTGACGAACGATAACTGCCGTACATTAAAACAGAATCAACTACTCTTATGCATACCTTTTTGAATTATACAGAACTCAAGGTCTGTTGATTTTGTTGAAGATCGGTTAAGGGAAAGGGGTAGTTTACCAGCAACGTTTTATGTTTTACCAAGGGTGTTTTCTATGGCAAACGATAACAGCCGCAAATTCAAACAGAATCAAACAATTGTTTGCATACAGGCCTGAATTGTAGAGCACTCAAGACCTTTCGTTTTTGGTGAAGATCGGGTAAGGGAAAGGGGTAGTTTACCTGCAACAGTTTTTTATCAAGGGTAATTTTTTTCTATAGTAAATGATAACAGCTGCAAATTCAAACAGAATCAAATGATGTTTTTCATATAACCCTGTATTGTAGAGTTCTCAATACCTATTGGTGTTGGTGAAGATCGGTTAAGGGAAAGGGGTAGTTTACCAGCAACAGTTTTTTATCAAGTGTAATTTTTTTCTATAGTAAATGATAACAGCTGCAAATTCAAACAGAATCAAATGATGTTTTTCATATAACCCTGTATTGTAGAGTTCTCAATACCTATTGGTGTTGGTGAAGATCGGTTAAAGGAAAGGGGTAGTTTACCAGCAACATTTTATGTTTAACAAGGGTAATTTTTTTTATGACGAACGATAACTGCCGAAAATTCAATGAGAATCAAATAATATTTTGCACCCTTTCCTGCGTTGTAGAGAGCTCAAGGTCTATTGATTTTGGTGAAGATCGGTTAAGGGAAAGGGGTAGTTTACCTGAAACATTTTATGATTTAACAAGAGTAAAGTGCTTAATTCTTATAAATAAAGTATCCTGATAAGAAGCTCATAGTAATCCACTGTAGAAACGTTGATGAAATATCTAGAAATGAAGTGATTATGTGAACGGGGTGGGGGTAATTTCCTACTATTAAAAATTATAATTGAAGGTGGAAGGTAGAATTTTTTATATGTGTACTACGTTATCGGCAACGAAGTAGTTTTTTGTTAAAATTGCTTCCCGGGCTCTTTAGACGTAGTCCAATGTTTTCTGCAAAACCAGACTTTTCGGCAGTGCCATCGACTGCCATCATTGGTGAAAATCGAGTGCGAAAACGTGAGGTGGTATACGTTAGTGACCACAGTACTGTGGTTAATGCTGAAGCAATAAGTAGAAAGACGTAGTTTCTATGGAAATATTTCATTTCGAATATGATTTTAAATATAAATCTTAGAACATGGAAGTCATGTATGGTTCTCCATACCGATATTTTCTATGGCAAACGATAACAGCCGCAAATTCAAAGAGAACCAAATAATTTTTACTTCCATGTTCCTTAAGGAAATGGAAGTATGGGGATGGCAAAAAAAAATCGTGTTCGAGATTATTGCAGATTCTGATTGTACTACACTCAAAACATGAAACAAAGTCATTTTTCGAAAAGTGTCTGTGTGTGTCTCTGTCTGTAGATTTTTTTTTCTATGGGAAACGATAACAGTCGCAAATTCAAACAGAATCGAATAATTTTTTACATAAGCCCTGATTTGTAGAGTACTCACGACCTATTGTTTTTTATGAAGATCGGTTGAGGGAAAGGGGTGGTTTACCTGCAACGGTTTTTTTTTATCAAGAGTAATTTTGTTTGTTTGGCAAACGATAACAGCCGCAAATTCAAACAGAATCAAATTATGTTTCGCATACTGCCCTGAATTGTAGAGTTCTCAAGATCTGTTGATTTTGGTAAAGATCGGTTAAGGGAAAGGGGTAGTTTACCGCCAACATTTTATGTTTTAACAAGGGTATTTTCTATGGCAAACGATAACAGCCGCAAATTCAAACATAATCAAATGATGTTTGCATACTGCCCTGAATTGTAGAGTTCTCAAGACCTTTTGTTTTTGGTGAAGATCGGTTAAGGGAAAGGGATAGTTTACCAGCAACGTTTTATGTTTTAAAAGGGTACGTTTATGGCAAACGATAAGAGCCGCAAATTCAAACAGAAAAAAAAGTTTTTGCATACAGCCCTGATTTCTTGAGTGCTAAAGATCTATTGTTTTTGGTGAAGATCGTGTAAGGGAAAGGGGTAGTTTACCGGCCACGTTTTTTGTTTTATCAAGGGTATTTTGTATGGCAAACGATAACAGCCGCAAATTCAAACAAAACCATATAATATTTTGCATACACCCCTGTATTGTAGAGTTCTCAATACCTATTGGTGTTGGTGAAGATCGGTTAAGGGAAAGGGGTAGTTTACCAGCAACGTTTTGTTTTAAAAGGGTATTTTCTATGGCAAATGACAAGAGCTGCAAATTCAAACATAACCAAATACGTTTTTGCATACAGTCCTGTTTTGCTGAGTACTAAAGACCTATTGTTTTTGGTGAAGATCGGTTAAGGGAAAGGGGTAGTTTACCAGACACGTTTTTTGTATTATCAAGTGTATTTTATATGGAAAACGATAACAGCCGCAAATTCAAACAGAATAATATAATATTTTGCATACAGCCCTTAAATGTAGAGTTCTCAGTACCTGTTTGTTTTGGTAAAGATCGGTTAAGGGAATAGGGTTGTTTACCAGCAACATTTTATGTTTTATCAAGGGTAATTTTTTTTGACGAACGATAACTGCCGTACATTAAAACAGAATCAACTACTCTTCTGCATACCTTTTTGAATTATACAGTACTCAAGGTCTGTTGACTTTGTTGAAGATCGGTTAAGGGAAAGGGGTAGTTTACCAGCAACGGTTTATGTTTTAACAAGGGTATTTTTATTATGACGAACGATAACTGCCGTAAATTCAAAGAGAATCAACTAATGTTTTGCATACAGCCCTGAATTGTAGAGTTCTCAAGACCTATTGTTTTTGGTGAAGATCGGTTAATGGAATAGGGTAGTTTACCAGCAACGTTTTATGTTTTATCAATGGTGTTTCTTATGGCAAACGATAACAGCCGCAAATTCAAACAGAATCAAATAATTGTTTGCATACAGCCCTGTATTGTAGAGTACTCAAGATCTGTCGTTTTTGGTGAAGATCGGTTAAGGGAAAGGGGTAGTTTACCGGCAACGGTTTTTTATCAAGGGTAATCTTTTTCTATGGTAAACGATAACAGCCGCAAATTCAAACAGAATCAACTGATGTTTTGCATACAGCCCTGTATTGTAGAGTTCTCAAAACCTATTGGTGTTGGTGAAGATCGGTTAAGGGAATGGGGTAGTTTACCTGCAACGTTTTATGTTTTAAAAGGGTATTTTCTATGGCAAACGACAAGTGCCGCAAATTCAAACATAATCAAATACGTTTTTGCATACAGTCCTGTTTTGTTGAGTACTAAAGACCTATTGTTTTTGGTGAAGATCGGTTATGGGAAAGGGGTAGTTTACCAGACACGTTTTTTGTTTTATCAAGGGTATTTTATATGGAAAACGATAACTGCCGTAAATTCAAAGAGTATCAACTAATGTTTTGCATACAGCCCTGAATTGTAGAGTTCTCAAGACCTGTTGTTTTTGGTGAAGATCGATTAAAGGAATAGGGTAGTTTACCAGCAACGGTTTATGTTTTAACAAGGGCATTTTTTCTATGACGAACGATAACTGCCGTAAATTTAAAGAGATTCAACTAATGTTTTGCATACAGCCCTGAATTGTAGAGTTCTCAAGACCTTTTGTTTTTGGTGAAGATCGGTTAAGGGAAAGGGATAGTTTACCAGCAACGTTTTATGTTTTAAAAGGGTACTTTTTATGGCAAACGATAAGAGCCGCAAATTCAAACAGAAAAAAAAGTTCTTGCATACAGCCTTGATTTCTTGAGTGCTAAAGATCTGTTGTTTTTGGTGAAGATCGTTTAAGGGAAAGGGGTAGATTACCGGCCACGTTTTTTGTTTTATCAAGGGTATTTTGTATGGCAAACGATAACAGCCGCAAATTCAAACAAAACCATATAATATTTTGCATACAGCCCTGTATTGTAGAGTTCTCAAGACCTATCGTTTTTGGTAAAGATCGGTTAAGGGAAAGGGGTAGTTTACCGGCAACGGTTTTTTATCAAGGGTAATCTTTTTCTATGGTAAACGATAACAGCCACAAATTCAAACAGAATCAAATGATGTTTTGCATACAGCCCTGTATTGTAGAGTTCTCAATACCTATTGGTGTTGGTGAAGATCGGTTAAGGGAAAGGGGTAGTTTACCAGCAGCGTTTTGTTTTAAAAGGGTATTTTCAATGGCAAATGACAAGAGCTGCAAATTCAAACATAATCAAATACGTTTTTGCATACAGTCCTGTTTTGTTGAGTACTAAAGGCCTATTGTTTTTGGTGAAGATCGGTTAAGGGAAAGGGGAAGTTTACCTGACACGTTTCTTGTATTATCAAGGATATTTTATATGGAAAACGATAACAGCCGCAAATTCAAACAGAATCATATAATATTTTGCATACAGCCCTGAAATGTAGAGTTCTCAAAACCTGTTGGTTTTTGTAAAGATCGGTTAAGGGAATAGGGTTGTTTACCAGCAACATTTTATGTTTTATCAAGGGTAATTTTTTTTTTGACGAACGATAACTGCCGTACATTAAAACAGAATCAACTACTCTTATGCATACCTTTTTGAATTATACAGAACTCAAGGTCTGTTGATTTTGTTGAAGATCGGTTAAGGGAAAGGGGTAGTTTACCAGCAACGTTTTATGTTTTACCAAGGGTGTTTTCTATGGCAAACGATAACAGCCGCAAATTCAAACAGAATCAAACAATTGTTTGCATACAGGCCTGAATTGTAGAGCACTCAAGACCTTTCGTTTTTGGTGAAGATCGGGTAAGGGAAAGGGGTAGTTTACCTGCAACAGTTTTTTATCAAGGGTAATTTTTTTCTATAGTAAATGATAACAGCTGCAAATTCAAACAGAATCAAATGATGTTTTTCATATAACCCTGTATTGTAGAGTTCTCAATACCTATTGGTGTTGGTGAAGATCGGTTAAGGGAAAGGGGTAGTTTACCAGCAACAGTTTTTTATCAAGTGTAATTTTTTTCTATAGTAAATGATAACAGCTGCAAATTCAAACAGAATCAAATGATGTTTTTCATATAACCCTGTATTGTAGAGTTCTCAATACCTATTGGTGTTGGTGAAGATCGGTTAAAGGAAAGGGGTAGTTTACCAGCAACATTTTATGTTTAACAAGGGTAATTTTTTTTATGACGAACGATAACTGCCGAAAATTCAATGAGAATCAAATAATATTTTGCACCCTTTCCTGCGTTGTAGAGAGCTCAAGGTCTATTGATTTTGGTGAAGATCGGTTAAGGGAAAGGGGTAGTTTACCTGAAACATTTTATGATTTAACAAGAGTAAAGTGCTTAATTCTTATAAATAAAGTATCCTGATAAGAAGCTCATAGTAATCCACTGTAGAAACGTAGATGAAATATCTATAAATGAAGTGATTATGTGAACGGGGTGGGGGTAATTTCCTACTATTAAAAATTATAATTGAAGGTGGAAGGTAGAATTTTTTATATGTGTACTACGTTATCGGCAACGAAGTAGTTTTTTGTTAAAATTGCTTCCCGGGCTCTTTAGACGTAGTCCAATGTTTTCTGCAAAACCAGACTTTTCGGCAGTGCCATCGACTGCCATCATTGGTGAAAATCGAGTGCGAAAACGTGAGGTGGTATACGTTAGTGACCACAGTACTGTGGTTAATGCTGAAGCAATAAGTAGAAAGACGTAGTTTCTATGGAAATATTTCATTTCGAATATGATTTTAAATATAAATCTTAGAACATGGAAGTCATGTATGGTTCTCCATACCGATATTTTCTATGGCAAACGATAACAGCCGCAAATTCAAAGAGAACCAAATAATTTTTACTTCCATGTTCCTTAAGGAAATGGAAGTATGGGGATGGCAAAAAAAAATCGTGTTCGAGATTATTGCAGATTCTGATTGTACTACACTCAAAACATGAAACAAAGTCATTTTTCGAAAAGTGTCTGTGTGTGTCTCTGTCTGTAGATTTTTTTTTCTATGGGAAACGATAACAGTCGCAAATTCAAACAGAATCGAATAATTTTTTACATAAGCCCTGATTTGTAGAGTACTCACGACCTATTGTTTTTTATGAAGATCGGTTGAGGGAAAGGGGTGGTTTACCTGCAACGGTTTTTTTTTATCAAGAGTAATTTTGTTTGTTTGGCAAACGATAACAGCCGCAAATTCAAACAGAATCAAATTATGTTTCGCATACTGCCCTGAATTGTAGAGTTCTCAAGATCTGTTGATTTTGGTAAAGATCGGTTAAGGGAAAGGGGTAGTTTACCGCCAACATTTTATGTTTTAACAAGGGTATTTTCTATGGCAAACGATAACAGCCGCAAATTCAAACATAATCAAATGATGTTTGCATACTGCCCTGAATTGTAGAGTTCTCAAGACCTTTTGTTTTTGGTGAAGATCGGTTAAGGGAAAGGGATAGTTTACCAGCAACGTTTTATGTTTTAAAAGGGTACGTTTATGGCAAACGATAAGAGCCGCAAATTCAAACAGAAAAAAAAGTTTTTGCATACAGCCCTGATTTCTTGAGTGCTAAAGATCTATTGTTTTTGGTGAAGATCGTGTAAGGGAAAGGGGTAGTTTACCGGCCACGTTTTTTGTTTTATCAAGGGTATTTTGTATGGCAAACGATAACAGCCGCAAATTCAAACAAAACCATATAATATTTTGCATACACCCCTGTATTGTAGAGTTCTCAATACCTATTGGTGTTGGTGAAGATCGGTTAAGGGAAAGGGGTAGTTTACCAGCAACGTTTTGTTTTAAAAGGGTATTTTCTATGGCAAATGACAAGAGCTGCAAATTCAAACATAACCAAATACGTTTTTGCATACAGTCCTGTTTTGCTGAGTACTAAAGACCTATTGTTTTTGGTGAAGATCGGTTAAGGGAAAGGGGTAGTTTACCAGACACGTTTTTTGTATTATCAAGGGTATTTTATATGGAAAACGATAACAGCCGCAAATTCAAACAGAATAATATAATATTTTGCATACAGCCCTTAAATGTAGAGTTCTCAGTACCTGTTTGTTTTGGTAAAGATCGGTTAAGGGAATAGGGTTGTTTACCAGCAACATTTTATGTTTTATCAAGGGTAATTTTTTTTGACGAACGATAACTGCCGTACATTAAAACAGAATCAACTACTCTTCTGCATACCTTTTTGAATTATACAGTACTCAAGGTCTGTTGATTTTGTTGAAGATCGGTTAAGGGAAAGGGGTAGTTTACCAGCAACGGTTTATGTTTTAACAAGGGTATTTTTATTATGACGAACGATAACTGCCGTAAATTCAAAGAGAATCAACTAATGTTTTGCATACAGCCCTGAATTGTAGAGTTCTCAAGACCTATTGTTTTTGGTGAAGATCGGTTAATGGAATAGGGTAGTTTACCAGCAACGTTTTATGTTTTATCAATGGTGTTTCTTATGGCAAACGATAACAGCCGCAAATTCAAACAGAATCAAATGATGTTTTGCATACAGCCCTGTATTGTAGAGTTCTCAATACCTATTGGTGTTGGTGAAGATCGGTTAAGGGAAAGGGGTAGTTTACCAGCAGCGTTTTGTTTTAAAAGGGTATTTTCAATGGCAAATGACAAGAGCTGCAAATTCAAACATAATCAAATACGTTTTTGCATACAGTCCTGTTTTGTTGAGTACTAAAGGCCTATTGTTTTTGGTGAAGATCGGTTAAGGGAAAGGGGAAGTTTACCTGACACGTTTCTTGTATTATCAAGGATATTTTATATGGAAAACGATAACTGCCGTAAATTCAAAGAGTATCAACTAATGTTTTGCATACAGCCCTGAATTGTAGAGTTCTCAAGACCTGTTGTTTTTGGTGAAGATCGATTAAAGGAATAGGGTAGTTTACCAGCAACGGTTTATGTTTTAACAAGGGCATTTTTTCTATGACGAACGATAACTGCCGTAAATTTAAAGAGATTCAACTAATGTTTTGCATACAGCCCTGAATTGTAGAGTTCTCAAGACCTTTTGTTTTTGGTGAAGATCGGTTAAGGGAAAGGGATAGTTTACCAGCAACGTTTTATGTTTTAAAAGGGTACTTTTTATGGCAAACGATAAGAGCCGCAAATTCAAACAGAAAAAAAAGTTCTTGCATACAGCCTTGATTTCTTGAGTGCTAAAGATCTGTTGTTTTTGGTGAAGATCGTTTAAGGGAAAGGGGTAGATTACCGGCCACGTTTTTTGTTTTATCAAGGGTATTTTGTATGGCAAACGATAACAGCCGCAAATTCAAACAAAACCATATAATATTTTGCATACAGCCCTGTATTGTAGAGTTCTCAAGACCTATCGTTTTTGGTAAAGATCGGTTAAGGGAAAGGGGTAGTTTACCGGCAACGGTTTTTTATCAAGGGTAATCTTTTTCTATGGTAAACGATAACAGCCACAAATTCAAACAGAATCAAATGATGTTTTGCATACAGCCCTGTATTGTAGAGTTCTCAATACCTATTGGTGTTGGTGAAGATCGGTTAAGGGAAAGGGGTAGTTTACCAGCAGCGTTTTGTTTTAAAAGGGTATTTTCAATGGCAAATGACAAGAGCTGCAAATTCAAACATAATCAAATACGTTTTTGCATACAGTCCTGTTTTGTTGAGTACTAAAGGCCTATTGTTTTTGGTGAAGATCGGTTAAGGGAAAGGGGAAGTTTACCTGACACGTTTCTTGTATTATCAAGGATATTTTATATGGAAAACGATAACAGCCGCAAATTCAAACAGAATCATATAATATTTTGCATACAGCCCTGAAATGTAGAGTTCTCAAAACCTGTTGGTTTTTGTAAAGATCGGTTAAGGGAATAGGGTTGTTTACCAGCAACATTTTATGTTTTATCAAGGGTAATTTTTTTTTTGACGAACGATAACTGCCGTACATTAAAACAGAATCAACTACTCTTATGCATACCTTTTTGAATTATACAGAACTCAAGGTCTGTTGATTTTGTTGAAGATCGGTTAAGGGAAAGGGGTAGTTTACCAGCAACGTTTTATGTTTTACCAAGGGTGTTTTCTATGGCAAACGATAACAGCCGCAAATTCAAACAGAATCAAACAATTGTTTGCATACAGGCCTGAATTGTAGAGCACTCAAGACCTTTCGTTTTTGGTGAAGATCGGGTAAGGGAAAGGGGTAGTTTACCTGCAACAGTTTTTTATCAAGGGTAATTTTTTTCTATAGTAAATGATAACAGCTGCAAATTCAAACAGAATCAAATGATGTTTTTCATATAACCCTGTATTGTAGAGTTCTCAATACCTATTGGTGTTGGTGAAGATCGGTTAAGGGAAAGGGGTAGTTTACCAGCAACAGTTTTTTATCAAGTGTAATTTTTTTCTATAGTAAATGATAACAGCTGCAAATTCAAACAGAATCAAATGATGTTTTTCATATAACCCTGTATTGTAGAGTTCTCAATACCTATTGGTGTTGGTGAAGATCGGTTAAAGGAAAGGGGTAGTTTACCAGCAACATTTTATGTTTAACAAGGGTAATTTTTTTTATGACGAACGATAACTGCCGAAAATTCAATGAGAATCAAATAATATTTTGCACCCTTTCCTGCGTTGTAGAGAGCTCAAGGTCTATTGATTTTGGTGAAGATCGGTTAAGGGAAAGGGGTAGTTTACCTGAAACATTTTATGATTTAACAAGAGTAAAGTGCTTAATTCTTATAAATAAAGTATCCTGATAAGAAGCTCATAGTAATCCACTGTAGAAACGTTGATGAAATATCTAGAAATGAAGTGATTATGTGAACGGGGTGGGGGTAATTTCCTACTATTAAAAATTATAATTGAAGGTGGAAGGTAGAATTTTTTATATGTGTACTACGTTATCGGCAACGAAGTAGTTTTTTGTTAAAATTGCTTCCCGGGCTCTTTAGACGTAGTCCAATGTTTTCTGCAAAACCAGACTTTTCGGCAGTGCCATCGACTGCCATCATTGGTGAAAATCGAGTGCGAAAACGTGAGGTGGTATACGTTAGTGACCACAGTACTGTGGTTAATGCTGAAGCAATAAGTAGAAAGACGTAGTTTCTATGGAAATATTTCATTTCGAATATGATTTTAAATATAAATCTTAGAACATGGAAGTCATGTATGGTTCTCCATACCGATATTTTCTATGGCAAACGATAACAGCCGCAAATTCAAAGAGAACCAAATAATTTTTACTTCCATGTTCCTTAAGGAAATGGAAGTATGGGGATGGCAAAAAAAAATCGTGTTCGAGATTATTGCAGATTCTGATTGTACTACACTCAAAACATGAAACAAAGTCATTTTTCGAAAAGTGTCTGTGTGTGTCTCTGTCTGTAGATTTTTTTTTCTATGGCAAACGATAACAGTCGCAAATTCAAACAGAATCGAATAATTTTTTACATAAGCCCTGATTTGTAGAGTACTCACGACCTATTGTTTTTTATGAAGATCGGTTGAGGGAAAGGGGTGGTTTACCTGCAACGGTTTTTTTTTATCAAGAGTAATTTTGTTTGTTTGGCAAACGATAACAGCCGCAAATTCAAACAGAATCAAATTATGTTTCGCATACTGCCCTGAATTGTAGAGTTCTCAAGATCTGTTGATTTTGGTAAAGATCGGTTAAGGGAAAGGGGTAGTTTACCGCCAACATTTTATGTTTTAACAAGGGTATTTTCTATGGCAAACGATAACAGCCGCAAATTCAAACATAATCAAATGATGTTTGCATACTGCCCTGAATTGTAGAGTTCTCAAGACCTTTTGTTTTTGGTGAAGATCGGTTAAGGGAAAGGGATAGTTTACCAGCAACGTTTTATGTTTTAAAAGGGTACGTTTATGGCAAACGATAAGAGCCGCAAATTCAAACAGAAAAAAAAGTTTTTGCATACAGCCCTGATTTCTTGAGTGCTAAAGATCTATTGTTTTTGGTGAAGATCGTGTAAGGGAAAGGGGTAGTTTACCGGCCACGTTTTTTGTTTTATCAAGGGTATTTTGTATGGCAAACGATAACAGCCGCAAATTCAAACAAAACCATATAATATTTTGCATACACCCCTGTATTGTAGAGTTCTCAATACCTATTGGTGTTGGTGAAGATCGGTTAAGGGAAAGGGGTAGTTTACCAGCAACGTTTTGTTTTAAAAGGGTATTTTCTATGGCAAATGACAAGAGCTGCAAATTCAAACATAACCAAATACGTTTTTGCATACAGTCCTGTTTTGTTGAGTACTAAAGACCTATTGTTTTTGGTGAAGATCGGTTAAGGGAAAGGGGTAGTTTACCAGACACGTTTTTTGTATTATCAAGGGTATTTTATATGGAAAACGATAACAGCCGCAAATTCAAACAGAATAATATAATATTTTGCATACAGCCCTTAAATGTAGAGTTCTCAGTACCTGTTTGTTTTGGTAAAGATCGGTTAAGGGAATAGGGTTGTTTACCAGCAACATTTTATGTTTTATCAAGGGTAATTTTTTTTGACGAACGATAACTGCCGTACATTAAAACAGAATCAACTACTCTTCTGCATACCTTTTTGAATTATACAGTACTCAAGGTCTGTTGATTTTGTTGAAGATCGGTTAAGGGAAAGGGGTAGTTTACCAGCAACGGTTTATGTTTTAACAAGGGTATTTTTATTATGACGAACGATAACTGCCGTAAATTCAAAGAGAATCAACTAATGTTTTGCATACAGCCCTGAATTGTAGAGTTCTCAAGACCTATTGTTTTTGGTGAAGATCGGTTAATGGAATAGGGTAGTTTACCAGCAACGTTTTATGTTTTATCAATGGTGTTTCTTATGGCAAACGATAACAGCCGCAAATTCAAACAGAATCAAATAATTGTTTGCATACAGCCCTGTATTGTAGAGTACTCAAGATCTGTCGTTTTTGGTGAAGATCGGTTAAGGGAAAGGGGTAGTTTACCGGCAACGGTTTTTTATCAAGGGTAATCTTTTTCTATGGTAAACGATAACAGCCGCAAATTCAAACAGAATCAACTGATGTTTTGCATACAGCCCTGTATTGTAGAGTTCTCAAAACCTATTGGTGTTGGTGAAGATCGGTTAAGGGAATGGGGTAGTTTACCTGCAACGTTTTATGTTTTAAAAGGGTATTTTCTATGGCAAACGACAAGTGCCGCAAATTCAAACATAATCAAATACGTTTTTGCATACAGTCCTGTTTTGTTGAGTACTAAAGACCTATTGTTTTTGGTGAAGATCGGTTATGGGAAAGGGGTAGTTTACCAGACACGTTTTTTGTTTTATCAAGGGTATTTTATATGGAAAACGATAACTGCCGTAAATTCAAAGAGTATCAACTAATGTTTTGCATACAGCCCTGAATTGTAGAGTTCTCAAGACCTGTTGTTTTTGGTGAAGATCGATTAAAGGAATAGGGTAGTTTACCAGCAACGGTTTATGTTTTAACAAGGGCATTTTTTCTATGACGAACGATAACTGCCGTAAATTTAAAGAGATTCAACTAATGTTTTGCATACAGCCCTGAATTGTAGAGTTCTCAAGACCTTTTGTTTTTGGTGAAGATCGGTTAAGGGAAAGGGATAGTTTACCAGCAACGTTTTATGTTTTAAAAGGGTACTTTTTATGGCAAACGATAAGAGCCGCAAATTCAAACAGAAAAAAAAGTTCTTGCATACAGCCTTGATTTCTTGAGTGCTAAAGATCTGTTGTTTTTGGTGAAGATCGTTTAAGGGAAAGGGGTAGATTACCGGCCACGTTTTTTGTTTTATCAAGGGTATTTTGTATGGCAAACGATAACAGCCGCAAATTCAAACAAAACCATATAATATTTTGCATACAGCCCTGTATTGTAGAGTTCTCAAGACCTATCGTTTTTGGTAAAGATCGGTTAAGGGAAAGGGGTAGTTTACCGGCAACGGTTTTTTATCAAGGGTAATCTTTTTCTATGGTAAACGATAACAGCCACAAATTCAAACAGAATCAAATGATGTTTTGCATACAGCCCTGTATTGTAGAGTTCTCAATACCTATTGGTGTTGGTGAAGATCGGTTAAGGGAAAGGGGTAGTTTACCAGCAGCGTTTTGTTTTAAAAGGGTATTTTCAATGGCAAATGACAAGAGCTGCAAATTCAAACATAATCAAATACGTTTTTGCATACAGTCCTGTTTTGTTGAGTACTAAAGGCCTATTGTTTTTGGTGAAGATCGGTTAAGGGAAAGGGGAAGTTTACCTGACACGTTTCTTGTATTATCAAGGATATTTTATATGGAAAACGATAACAGCCGCAAATTCAAACAGAATCATATAATATTTTGCATACAGCCCTGAAATGTAGAGTTCTCAAAACCTGTTGGTTTTTGTAAAGATCGGTTAAGGGAATAGGGTTGTTTACCAGCAACATTTTATGTTTTATCAAGGGTAATTTTTTTTTTGACGAACGATAACTGCCGTACATTAAAACAGAATCAACTACTCTTATGCATACCTTTTTGAATTATACAGAACTCAAGGTCTGTTGATTTTGTTGAAGATCGGTTAAGGGAAAGGGGTAGTTTACCAGCAACGTTTTATGTTTTACCAAGGGTGTTTTCTATGGCAAACGATAACAGCCGCAAATTCAAACAGAATCAAACAATTGTTTGCATACAGGCCTGAATTGTAGAGCACTCAAGACCTTTCGTTTTTGGTGAAGATCGGGTAAGGGAAAGGGGTAGTTTACCTGCAACAGTTTTTTATCAAGGGTAATTTTTTTCTATAGTAAATGATAACAGCTGCAAATTCAAACAGAATCAAATGATGTTTTTCATATAACCCTGTATTGTAGAGTTCTCAATACCTATTGGTGTTGGTGAAGATCGGTTAAGGGAAAGGGGTAGTTTACCAGCAACAGTTTTTTATCAAGTGTAATTTTTTTCTATAGTAAATGATAACAGCTGCAAATTCAAACAGAATCAAATGATGTTTTTCATATAACCCTGTATTGTAGAGTTCTCAATACCTATTGGTGTTGGTGAAGATCGGTTAAAGGAAAGGGGTAGTTTACCAGCAACATTTTATGTTTAACAAGGGTAATTTTTTTTATGACGAACGATAACTGCCGAAAATTCAATGAGAATCAAATAATATTTTGCACCCTTTCCTGCGTTGTAGAGAGCTCAAGGTCTATTGATTTTGGTGAAGATCGGTTAAGGGAAAGGGGTAGTTTACCTGAAACATTTTATGATTTAACAAGAGTAAAGTGCTTAATTCTTATAAATAAAGTATCCTGATAAGAAGCTCATAGTAATCCACTGTAGAAACGTAGATGAAATATCTATAAATGAAGTGATTATGTGAACGGGGTGGGGGTAATTTCCTACTATTAAAAATTATAATTGAAGGTGGAAGGTAGAATTTTTTATATGTGTACTACGTTATCGGCAACGAAGTAGTTTTTTGTTAAAATTGCTTCCCGGGCTCTTTAGACGTAGTCCAATGTTTTCTGCAAAACCAGACTTTTCGGCAGTGCCATCGACTGCCATCATTGGTGAAAATCGAGTGCGAAAACGTGAGGTGGTATACGTTAGTGACCACAGTACTGTGGTTAATGCTGAAGCAATAAGTAGAAAGACGTAGTTTCTATGGAAATATTTCATTTCGAATATGATTTTAAATATAAATCTTAGAACATGGAAGTCATGTATGGTTCTCCATACCGATATTTTCTATGGCAAACGATAACAGCCGCAAATTCAAAGAGAACCAAATAATTTTTACTTCCATGTTCCTTAAGGAAATGGAAGTATGGGGATGGCAAAAAAAAATCGTGTTCGAGATTATTGCAGATTCTGATTGTACTACACTCAAAACATGAAACAAAGTCATTTTTCGAAAAGTGTCTGTGTGTGTCTCTGTCTGTAGATTTTTTTTTCTATGGGAAACGATAACAGTCGCAAATTCAAACAGAATCGAATAATTTTTTACATAAGCCCTGATTTGTAGAGTACTCACGACCTATTGTTTTTTATGAAGATCGGTTGAGGGAAAGGGGTGGTTTACCTGCAACGGTTTTTTTTTATCAAGAGTAATTTTGTTTGTTTGGCAAACGATAACAGCCGCAAATTCAAACAGAATCAAATTATGTTTCGCATACTGCCCTGAATTGTAGAGTTCTCAAGATCTGTTGATTTTGGTAAAGATCGGTTAAGGGAAAGGGGTAGTTTACCGCCAACATTTTATGTTTTAACAAGGGTATTTTCTATGGCAAACGATAACAGCCGCAAATTCAAACATAATCAAATGATGTTTGCATACTGCCCTGAATTGTAGAGTTCTCAAGACCTTTTGTTTTTGGTGAAGATCGGTTAAGGGAAAGGGATAGTTTACCAGCAACGTTTTATGTTTTAAAAGGGTACGTTTATGGCAAACGATAAGAGCCGCAAATTCAAACAGAAAAAAAAGTTTTTGCATACAGCCCTGATTTCTTGAGTGCTAAAGATCTATTGTTTTTGGTGAAGATCGTGTAAGGGAAAGGGGTAGTTTACCGGCCACGTTTTTTGTTTTATCAAGGGTATTTTGTATGGCAAACGATAACAGCCGCAAATTCAAACAAAACCATATAATATTTTGCATACACCCCTGTATTGTAGAGTTCTCAATACCTATTGGTGTTGGTGAAGATCGGTTAAGGGAAAGGGGTAGTTTACCAGCAACGTTTTGTTTTAAAAGGGTATTTTCTATGGCAAATGACAAGAGCTGCAAATTCAAACATAACCAAATACGTTTTTGCATACAGTCCTGTTTTGTTGAGTACTAAAGACCTATTGTTTTTGGTGAAGATCGGTTAAGGGAAAGGGGTAGTTTACCAGACACGTTTTTTGTATTATCAAGGGTATTTTATATGGAAAACGATAACAGCCGCAAATTCAAACAGAATAATATAATATTTTGCATACAGCCCTTAAATGTAGAGTTCTCAGTACCTGTTTGTTTTGGTAAAGATCGGTTAAGGGAATAGGGTTGTTTACCAGCAACATTTTATGTTTTATCAAGGGTAATTTTTTTTGACGAACGATAACTGCCGTACATTAAAACAGAATCAACTACTCTTCTGCATACCTTTTTGAATTATACAGTACTCAAGGTCTGTTGATTTTGTTGAAGATCGGTTAAGGGAAAGGGGTAGTTTACCAGCAACGGTTTATGTTTTAACAAGGGTATTTTTATTATGACGAACGATAACTGCCGTAAATTCAAAGAGAATCAACTAATGTTTTGCATACAGCCCTGAATTGTAGAGTTCTCAAGACCTATTGTTTTTGGTGAAGATCGGTTAATGGAATAGGGTAGTTTACCAGCAACGTTTTATGTTTTATCAATGGTGTTTCTTATGGCAAACGATAACAGCCGCAAATTCAAACAGAATCAAATAATTGTTTGCATACAGCCCTGTATTGTAGAGTACTCAAGATCTGTCGTTTTTGGTGAAGATCGGTTAAGGGAAAGGGGTAGTTTACCGGCAACGGTTTTTTATCAAGGGTAATCTTTTTCTATGGTAAACGATAACAGCCGCAAATTCAAACAGAATCAACTGATGTTTTGCATACAGCCCTGTATTGTAGAGTTCTCAAAACCTATTGGTGTTGGTGAAGATCGGTTAAGGGAATGGGGTAGTTTACCTGCAACGTTTTATGTTTTAAAAGGGTATTTTCTATGGCAAACGACAAGAGCCGCAAATTCAAACATAATCAAATACGTTTTTGCATACAGTCCTGTTTTGTTGAGTACTAAAAACTTATTGCTTTTGGTGAAGATCGGTTATGGGAAACGGGTAGTTTACCAGACACGTTTTTTGTTTTATCAAGGGTATTTTATATGGAAAACGATAACAGCCGCAAATTCAAACAGAATCATATAATATTTTGCATACAGCCCTGAAATGTAGAGTTCTCAAGACCTGTTGGTTTTTGTGAAGATCGGTTAAGGGAATAGGGTTGTTTACCAGCAACATTTTATGTTTTATCAAGGGTAATTTTTTTTTGACGAACGATAACTGCCGTACATTAAAACAGAATCAACTACTCTTCTGCATACCTTTTTGAATTATACAGAACTCAAGGTCTGTTGATTTTGTTGAAGATCGGTTAAGGGAAAGGGGTAGTTTACCAGCAACGGTTTAAGTTTTAACAAGGGTATTTTTTCTATGACGAACGATAACTGCCGTAAATTCAAAGAGTATCAACTAATGTTTTGCATACAGCCCTGAATTGTAGAGTTCTCAAGACCTGTTGTTTTTGGTGAAGATCGGTTAAAGGAATAGGGTAGTTTACCAGCAACGGTTTATGTATTAACAAGGGTATTTTTTCTATGACGAACGATAACTGCCGTAAATTCAAAGAGATTCAACTAATGTTTTGCATACATCCCTGAATTGTAGAGTTCTCAAGACCTTTTGTTTTTGGTGAAGATCGGTTAAGGGAAAGGGATAGTTTACCAGCAACGTTTTATGTTTTAAAAGGGTACTTTTTATGGCAAACGATAAGAGCCGCAAATTCAAACAGAAAAAAAAGTTTTTGCATACAGCCTTGATTTCTTGAGTGCTAAAGATCTATTGTTTTTGGTGAAGATCGTTTAAGGGAAAGGGGTAGATTACCGGCCACCGTTTTTTGTTTTATCAAGGGTATTTTGTATGGCAAACGATAACAGCCGCAAATTCAAACAAAACCATATAATATTTTGCATACAGCCCTGTATTGTAGAGTTCTCAAGACCTATCGTTTTTGGTGAAGATCGGTTAAGGGAAAGGGGTAGTTTACCGGCAACGGTTTTTTATCAAGGGTAATCTTTTTCTATGGTAAACGATAACAGCCACAAATTCAAACAGAATCAAATGATGTTTTGCATACAGCCCTGTATTGTAGAGTTCTCAATACCTATTGGTGTTGGTGAAGATCGGTTAAGGGAAAGGGGTAGTTTACCAGCAGAGTTTTGTTTTAAAAGGGTATTTTCAATGGCAAATGACAACAGCTGCAAATTCAAACATAATCAAATACGTTTTTGCATTCAGTCCTGTTTTGTTGAGTACTAAAGACCTATTGTTTTTGGTGAAGATCGGTTAAGGGAAAGGGGTAGTTTACCTGACACGTTTTTTGTATTATCAAGGGTATTTTATATGGAAAACGATAACAGCCGCAAATTCAAACAGAATCATATAATATTTTGCATACAGCCCTGAAATGTAGAGTTCTCAAAACCTGTTGGTTTTTGTAAAGATCGGTTAAGGGAATAGGGTTGTTTACCAGCAACATTTTATGTTTTATCAAGGGTAATTTTTTTTTGACGAACGATAAATGCCGTACATTAAAACAGAATCAACTACTCTTCTGCATACCTTTTTGAATTATACAGAACTCAAGGTCTGTTGATTTTGTTGAAGATCGGTTAAGGGAAAGGGGTAGTTTACCAGCAACGTTTTATGTTTTACCAAGGGTGTTTTCTATGGCAAACGATAACAGCCGCAAATTCAAACAGAATCAAACAATTGTTTGCATACAGGCCTGAATTGTAGAGCACTCAAGACCTTTCGTTTTTGGTGAAGATCGGGTAAGGGAAAGGGGTAGTTTACCTGCAACAGTTTTTTATCAAGGGTAATTTTTTTCTATAGTAAATGATAACAGCTGCAAATTCAAACAGAATCAAATGATGTTTTTCATATAACCCTGTATTGTAGAGTTCTCAATACCTATTGGTGTTGGTGAAGATCGGTTAAGGGAAAGGGGTAGTTTACCAGCAACAGTTTTTTATCAAGGGTAATTTTTTTCTATAGTAAATGATAACAGCTGCAAATTCAAACAGAATCAAATGATGTTTTTCATATAACCCTGTATTGTAGAGTTCTCAATACCTATTGGTGTTGGTGAAGATCGGTTAAAAGAAAGGGGTAGTTTACCAGCAACATTTTATGTTTTAACATGGGTAATTTTTTTTATGACGAACGATAACTGCCGAAAATTCAATGAGAATCAAATAATATTTTGCACCCTTTCCTGCGTTGTAGAGAGCTCAAGGTCTATTGATTTTGGTGAAGATCGTTTAAGGGAAAGGGGTAGTTTACCGGCCACGTTTTTTGTTTTATCAAGGGTATTTTGTATGGCAAACGATAACAGCCGCAAATTCAAACAAAACCATATAATATTTTGCATACAGAACTGTATTGTAGAGTTCTCAATACCTATTGGTGTTGGTGAAGATCGGTTAAGGGAAAGGGGTAGTTTACCAGCAACGTTTTGTTTTAAAAGGGTATTTTCTATGGCAAATGACAACAGCTGCAAATTCAAACATAACCAAATACGTTTTTGCATACAGTCCTGTTTTGTTGAGTACTAAAGACCTATTGTTTTTGGTGAAGATCGGTTAAGGGAAAGGGGTAGTTTACCAGACACGTTTTTTGTATTATCAAGGGTATTTTATATGGAAAACGATAACAGCCGCAAATTCAAACAGAATAATATAATATTTTGCATACAGCCCTGAAATGCAGAGTTCTCAAAACCTGTTGGTTTTGGTAAAGATCGGTTAAGGGAATAGGGTTGTTTACCAGCAACATTTTATGTTTTATCAAGGGTAATTTTTTTTTGACGAACGATAACTGCCGTACATTAAAACAGAATCAACTACTCTTCTGCATACCTTTTTGAATTATACAGTACTCAAGGTCTGTTGATTTTGTTGAAGATCGGTTTAGGGAAAGGGGTAGTTTACCAGCAACGGTTTATGTTTTAACAAGGGTATTTTTTCTATGACGAACGATAACTGCCGTAAATTCAAAGAGTATCAACTAATGTTTTGCATACAGCCCTGAATTGTAGAGTTCTCAAGACCTGTTGTTTTTGGTGAAGATCGGTTAAAGGAATAGGGTAGTTTACCAGCAACGGTTTATGTTTTAACAAGGGTATTTTTTCTATGACGAACGATAACTGCCGTAAATTCAAAGATAATCAACTAATGTTTTGCATACAGCCCTGAATTGTAGAGTTCTCAAGACCTATTGTTTTTGGTGAAGATCGGTTAATGGAATAGGGTAGTTTACCAGCAACGTTTTATGTTTTATCAATGGTGTTTTCTATGGGAAACGATAACAGCCGCAAATTCAAACAGAATCAAATAATTGTTTGCATACAGCCCTGAATTGTAGAGCACTCAAGACCTGTCGTTTTTGGTGAAGATCGGTTAAGGGAAAGGGGTAGTTTACCTGCAACAGTTTTTTATCAAGGGTAATTTTTTTCTATAGTAAATGATAACAGCTGCAAATTCAAACAGAATCAAATGATGTTTTTCATATAACCCTGTATTGTAGAGTTCTCAATACCTATTGGTGTTGGTGAAGATCGGTTAAGGGAAAGGGGTAGTTTACCAGCAACAATTTTTTATCAAGGGTAATTTTTTTCTATAGTAAATGATAACAGCTGCAAATTCAAACAGAATCAAATGATGTTTTCCATATAACCCTGTATTGTAGAGTTCTCAATACCTATTGGTGTTGGTGAAGATCGATTAAAGGAAAGGGGTAGTTTACCAGCAACATTTTATGTTTTAACAAGGGTAATTTTTTTTATGACGAACGATAACTGCCGAAAATTCAATGAGAATCAAATAATATTTTGCACCCTTTCCTGCGTTGTAGAGAACTCAAGGTCTATTGATTTTGGTGAAGATCGGTTAAGGGAAAGGGGTAGTTTACCAGCAACATTTTATGTTGTAACAAGAGAAATGTTTCCATGACGAACGATAACTGCCGCACATTCAAACAGAATCAAATATTTTTTTGCGTGCTTCCCTGAATTTTAGAGGACGGAAGGTCTATTGATTTAGAGAAGATCGGTTAAGAGAAAGGAGTAGTTTACCTGAAACATTTTATGATTTAACAAGAGTAAAGTGCTTAATTCTTATAAATAAAGTATCCTGATAAGAAGCTCATAGTAATCCACTGTAGAAACGTAGATGAAATATCTATAAATGAAGTGATTATGTGAACGGGGTGGGGGTAATTTCCTACTATTAAAAATTATAATTGAAGGTGGAGGGTAGAATTTTTTATATATGTACTACGTTATCGGCAACGAAGTAGTTTTTTGTTAAAATTGCTTCCCGGGCTCTTTAGCCGTAGTCCAATGTTTTCTGCAAAACCAGACTTTTCGGCAGTGACATCGACTGCCATCATTGGTGAAAATCGAGTGCGAAAACGTGAGGTGGTATACGTTAGTGACCACAGTACTGTGGTTAATGCTGAAGCAATAAGTAGAAAGACGTAGTTTCTATGGAAATATTTCATTTCGAATATGATTTTAAATATAAATCTTATAACATGGAAGTCATGTATGGTTCTCCATACCGATATTTTTCTATGGCAAACGATAACAGCCGCAAAATCAAAGAGAACCAAATAATTTTTACTTCCATGTTCCTTAAGGAAATGGAAGTATGGTGATGGCAAAAAAAATCGTGTTCGAGATTATTGCAGATTCTGATTGTACTACACTCAAAACATGAAACAAAGTCATTTTTCGAAAAGTGTCTGTGTGTGTGTCTGTCTGTAGATTTTTTTTCTATGGCAAACGATAACAGTCGCAAATTCAAACAGAATCGAATAATTTTTTACATAAGCCCTGATTTGTAGAGTACTCACGACCTACTGTTTTTTATGAAGATCGGTTGAGGGAAAGGGGTGGTTTACCTGCAACGGTTTTTTTTTATCAAGAGTAATTTTGTTTGTTTGGCAAACGATAACAGCCGCAAATTCAAACAGAATCAAATTATGTTTCGCATACTGCCCTGAATTGTAGAGTTCTCAAGATCTGTTGATTTTGGTAAAGATCGGTTAAGGGAAAGGGGTAGTTTACCGCCAACATTTTATGTTTTAACAAGGGTATTTTCTATGGCAAACGATGACAGCCGCAAATTCAAACATAATCAAATAATGTTTGCATACTGCCCTGAATTGTAGAGTTCTCAATACCTATTGGTGTTGGTGAAGATCGGTTAAGGGAAAGGGGTAGTTTACCAGCAACGTTTTGTTTTAAAAGGGTATTTTCTATGGCAAATGACAACAGCTGCAAATTCAAACATAACCAAATACGTTTTTGCATACAGTCCTGTTTTGTTGAGTACTAAAGACCTATTGTTTTTGGTGAAGATCGGTTAAGGGAAAGGGGTAGTTTACCAGACACGTTTTTTGTATTATCAAGGGTATTTTATATGGAAAACGATAACAGCCGCAAATTCAAACAGAATAATATAATATTTTGCATACAGCCCTGAAATGTAGAGTTCTCAAAACCTGTTGGTTTTGGTAAAGATCGGTTAAGGGAATAGGGTTGTTTACCAGCAACATTTTATGTTTTATCAAAGGTAATTTTTTTTTGACGAACGATAACTGCCGTACATTAAAACAGAATCAACTACTCTTCTGCATACCTTTTTGAATTATACAGTACTCAAGGTCTGTTGATTTTGTTGAAGATCGGTTTAGGGAAAGGGGTAGTTTACCAGCAACGGTTTATGTTTTAACAAGGGTATTTTTTCTATGACGAACGATAACTGCCGTAAATTCAAAGATGATCAACTAATGTTTTGCATACAGCCCTGAATTGTAGAGTTCTCAAGACCTATTGTTTTTGGTGAAGATCGGTTAATGGAATAGGGTAGTTTACCAGCAACGTTTTATGTTTTATCAATGGTGTTTTCTATGGGAAACGATAACAGCCGCAAATTCAAACAGAATCAAATAATTGTTTGCATACAGCCCTGAATTGTAGAGCACTCAAGACCTGTCGTTTTTGGTGAAGATCGGTTAAGGGAAAGGGGTAGTTTACCTGCAACAGTTTTTTATCAAGGGTAATTTTTTTCTATAGTAAATGATAACAGCTGCAAATTCAAACAGAATCAAATGATGTTTTTCATATAACCCTGTATTGTAGAGTTCTCAATACCTATTGGTGTTGGTGAAGATCGGTTAAGGGAAAGGGGTAGTTTACCAGCAACAATTTTTTATCAAGGGTAATTTTTTTCTATAGTAAATGATAACAGCTGCAAATTCAAACAGAATCAAATGATGTTTTCCATATAACCCTGTATTGTAGAGTTCTCAATACCTATTGGTGTTGGTGAAGATCGATTAAAGGAAAGGGGTAGTTTACCAGCAACATTTTATGTTTTAACAAGGGTAATTTTTTTTATGACGAACGATAACTGCCGAAAATTCAATGAGAATCAAATAATATTTTGCACCCTTTCCTGCGTTGTAGAGAGCTCAAGGTCTATTGATTTTGGTGAAGATCGGTTAAGGGAAAGGGGTAGTTTACCAGCAACATTTTATGTTGTAACAAGAGAAATGTTTCCATGACGAACGATAACTGCCGCACATTCAAACAGAATCAAATATTTTTTTGCGTGCTTCCCTGAATTTTAGAGGACGGAAGGTCTATTGATTTAGAGAAGATCGGTTAAGAGAAAGGAGTAGTTTACCTGAAACATTTTATGATTTAACAAGAGTAAAGTGCTTAATTCTTATAAATAAAGTATCCTGATAAGAAGCTCATAGTAATCCACTGTAGAAACGTAGATGAAATATCTATAAATGAAGTGATTATGTGAACGGGGTGGGGGTAATTTCCTACTATTAAAAATTATAATTGAAGGTGGAGGGTAGAATTTTTTATATATGTACTACGTTATCGGCAACGAAGTAGTTTTTTGTTAAAATTGCTTCCCGGGCTCTTTAGCCGTAGTCCAATGTTTTCTGCAAAACCAGACTTTTCGGCAGTGACATCGACTGCCATCATTGGTGAAAATCGAGTGCGAAAACGTGAGGTGGTATACGTTAGTGACCACAGTACTGTGGTTAATGCTGAAGCAATAAGTAGAAAGACGTAGTTTCTATGGAAATATTTCATTTCGAATATGATTTTAAATATAAATCTTATAACATGGAAGTCATGTATGGTTCTCCATACCGATATTTTTCTATGGCAAACGATAACAGCCGCAAAATCAAAGAGAACCAAATAATTTTTACTTCCATGTTCCTTAAGGAAATGGAAGTATGGTGATGGCAAAAAAAATCGTGTTCGAGATTATTGCAGATTCTGATTGTACTACACTCAAAACATGAAACAAAGTCATTTTTCGAAAAGTGTCTGTGTGTGTGTCTGTCTGTAGATTTTTTTTTCTATGGCAAACGATAACAGTCGCAAATTCAAACAGAATCGAATAATTTTTTACATAAGCCCTGATTTGTAGAGTACTCACGACCTACTGTTTTTTATGAAGATCGGTTGAGGGAAAGGGGTGGTTTACCTGCAACGGTTTTTTTTTATCAAGAGTAATTTTGTTTGTTTGGCAAACGATAACAGCCGCAAATTCAAACAGAATCAAATTATGTTTCGCATACTGCCCTAAATTGTAGAGTTCTCAAGATCTGTTGATTTTGGTAAAGATCGGTTAACGGAAAGGGGTAGTTTACCGCCAACATTTTATGTTTTAACAAGGGTATTTTCTATGGCAAACGATGACAGCCGCAAATTCAAACATAATCAAATAATGTTTGCATACTGCCCTGAATTGTAGAGTTCTCAAGACCTTTTGTTTTTGGTGAAGATCAGTTAAGGGAAAGGGATAGTTTACCAGCAACGTTTTATGTTTTAAAAGGGTACTTTTTATGGCAAACGATAAGAGCCGCAAATTCAAACAGAAAAAAAAGTTTTTGCATACAGCCCTGATTTCTTGAGTGCTAAAGATCTATTGTTTTTGGTGAAGATCGTTTAAGGAAAAGGGGTAGTTTACCGGCCACGTTTTTTGTTTTATCAAGGGTATTTTGTATGGCAAACGATAACAGCCGCAAATTCAAACAAAACCATATAATATTTTGCATACAACCCTGTATTGTAGAGTTCTCAATACCTATTGGTGTTGGTGAAGATCGGTTAAGGGAAAGGGGTAGTTTACCAGCAACGTCTTGTTTTAAAAGTGTATTTTTTATGGCAAATGACAAGAGCTGCAAATTCAAACATAACCAAATACGTTTTTGCATACAGTCCTGTTTTGTTGAGTACTAAAGACCTATTGTTTTTGGTGAAGATCGGTTAAGGGAAAGGGGTAGTTTACCAGACACGTTTTTTGTATTATCAAGGGTATTTTATATGGAAAACGATAACAGCCGCAAATTCAAACAGAATAATATAATATTTTGCATACAGCCCTGAAATGTAGAGTTCTCAAAAACTGTTGGCTTTGGTAAAGATCGGTTAAGGGAATAGGGTTGTTTACCAGCAACATTTTATGTTTTATCAAGGGTAATTTTTTTTTGACGAACGATAACTGCCGTACATTAAAACAGAATCAACTACTCTTCTGCATACCTTTTTGAATTATACAGTACTCAAGGTCTGTTGATTTTGTTGAAGATCGGTTAAGGGAAAGGGGTAGTTTACCAGCAACGGTTTATGTTTTAACAAGGGTATTTTTTCTATGACGAACGATAACTGCCGTAAATTCAAAGAGAATCAACTAATGTTTTGCATACAGCCCTGAATTGTAGAGTTCTCAAGACCTATTGTTTTTGGTGAAGATCGGTTAATGGAATAGGGTAGTTTACCAGCAACGTTTTATGTTTTATCAATGGTGTTTCTTATGGCAAACGATAACAGCCGCAAATTCAAACAGAATCAAATAATTGTTTGCATACGGCCCTGAATTGTAGAGCACTCAAAACCTGTCGTTTTTGGTGAAGATCGGTTAAGGGAAAGGGGTAGTTTACCTGCAACAGTTTTTTATCAAGGGTAATTTTTTTTCTATAGTAAATGATAACAGCTGCAAATTCAAACAGAATCAAATGATGTTTTTCATATAACCCTGTATTGTAGAGTTCTCAATACCTATTGGTGTTGGTGAAGATCGGTTAAGGGAAAGGGGTAGTTTACCTGCAAGAGTTTTTATCAAGGGTAATTTTTTTCTATAGTAAATGATAACAGCTGCAAATTCAAACAGAATCAAATGATGTTTTTCATATAACCCTGTATTGTAGAGTTCTCAAGACCTATCGTTTTTGGTGAAGATCGGTTAAGGGAAAGGGGTAGTTTACCGGCAACGGTTTTTTATCAAGGGTAATCTTTTTCTATGGTAAACGATAACAGCCACAAATTCAAACAGAATCAAATGATGTTTTGCATACAGCCCTGTATTGTAGAGTTCTCAATACCTATTGGTGTTGGTGAAGATCGGTTAAGGGAAAGGGGTAGTTTACCAGCAGCGTTTTGTTTTAAAAGGGTATTTTCAATGGCAAATGACAAGAGCTGCAAATTCAAACATAATCAAATACGTTTTTGCATACAGTCCTGTTTTGTTGAGTACTAAAGACCTATTGTTTTTGGTGAAGATCGGTTAAGGGAAAGGGGTAGTTTACCTGACACGTTTTTTGTATTATCAAGGGTATTTTATATGGAAAACGATAACAGCCGCAAATTCAAACAGAATCATATAATATTTTGCATACAGCCCTGAAATGTAGAGTTCTCAAAACCTGTTGGTTTTTGTAAAGATCGGTTAAGGGAATAGGGTTGTTTACCAGCAACATTTTATGTTTTATCAAGGGTAATTTTTTTTTGACGAACGATAACTGCCGTACATTAAAACAGAATCAACTACTCTTCTGCATACCTTTTTGAATTATACAGAACTCAAGGTCTGTTGATTTTGTTGAAGATCGGTTAAGGGAAAGGGGTAGTTTACCAGCAACGTTTTATGTTTTACCAATGGTGTTTTCTATGGCAAACTATAACAGCCGCAAATTCAAACAGAATCAAACAATTGTTTGCATACAGGCCTGAATTGTAGAGCACTCAAGACCTTTCGTTTTTGGTGAAGATCGGGTAAGGGAAAGGGGTAGTTTACCTGCAACAGTTTTTTATCAAGGGTAATTTTTTTCTATAGTAAATGATAACAGCTGCAAATTCAAACAGAATCAAATGATGTTTTTCATATAACCCTGTATTGTAGAGTTCTAAATACCTATTGGTGTTGGTGAAGATCGGTTAAGGGAAAGGGGTAGTTTACCAGCAACAGTTTTTTATCAAGGGTAATTTTTTTCTATAGTAAATGATAACAGCTGCAAATTCAAACAGAATCAAATGATGTTTTTCATATAACCCTGTATTGTAGAGTTCTCAATACCTATTGGTGTTGGTGAAGATCGGTTAAAGGAAAGGGGTAGTTTACCAGCAACATTTTATGTTTTAACAAGGGTAATTTTTTTATGACGAACGATAACTGCCGAAAATTCAATGAGAATCAAATAATATTTTGCACCCTTTCCTGCGTTGTAGAGAGCTCAAGGTCTATTGATTTTGGTGAAGATCGGTTAAGGGAAAGGGGAAGTTTACCTGAAACATTTTATGATTTAACAAGAGTAAAGTGCTTAATTTTTATAAATAAAGTATCCTGATAAGGAGCTCATAGTAATCCACTGTAGAAACGTAGATGAAATATCTATAAATGAAGAGGTTATGTGAACGGGTTGGGGGTAATTTCCTATTATTAAAAATTATAATTGAAGGTGGAGGGGAGAATTTTTTATATGTGTACTACGTTATCGGCAACGAAGTAGTTTTTTGTTAAAATTGCTTCCCGGGCTCTTTAGCCGTAGTTCAATGTTTTCTGCAAAACCAGACTTTTCGGCAGTGCCATCGACTGCCATCATTGGTGAAAATCGAGTGCGAAAACGTGAGGTGGTATACGTTAGTGACCACAGTACTGTGGTTAATGCTGAAGCAATAAGTAGAAAGACGTAGTTTCTATGGAAATATTTCATTTCGAATATGATTTTAAATATAAATCTTAGAACATGGAAGTCATGTATGGTTCTCCATACCGATATTTTCTATGGCAAACGATAACAGCCGCAAATTCAAAGAGAACCAAATAATTTTTACTTCCATGTTCCTTAAGGAAATGGAAGTATGGGGATGGCAAAAAAAAATCGTGTTCGAGATTATTGCAGATTCTGATTGTACTACACTCAAAACATGAAACAAAGTCATTTTTCGAAAAGTGTCTGTGTGTGTGTCTGTAGATTTTTTTTTCTATGGCAAACGATAACAGTCGCAAATTCAATCAGAATCGAATAATTTTTTACATAAGCCCTGATTTGTAGAGTACTCACGACCTACTGTTTTTTATGAAGATCGGTTGAGGGAAAGGGGTGGTTTACCTGCAACGGTTTTTTTTTATCAAGAGTAATTTTGTTTGTTTGGCAAACGATAACAGCCGCAAATTCAAACAGAATCAAATAATGTTTCGCATACTGCCCTGAATTGTAGAGTTCTCAATACCTATTGGTGTTGGTGAAGATCGATTAAAGGAAAGGGGTAGTTTACCAGCAACATTTTATGTTTTAACAAGGGTAATTTTTTTTATGACGAACGATAACTGCCGAAAATTCAATGAGAATCAAATAATATTTTGCACCCTTTCCTGCGTTGTAGAGAGCTCAAGGTCTATTGATTTTGGTGAAGATCGGTTAAGGGAAAGGGGTAGTTTACCAGCAACATTTTATGTTGTAACAAGAGAAATGTTTCCATGACGAACGATAACTGCCGCACATTCAAACAGAATCAAATATTTTTTTGCGTGCTTCCCTGAATTTTAGAGGACGGAAGGTCTATTGATTTAGAGAAGATCGGTTAAGAGAAAGGAGTAGTTTACCTGAAACATTTTATGATTTAACAAGAGTAAAGTGCTTAATTCTTATAAATAAAGTATCCTGATAAGAAGCTCATAGTAATCCACTGTAGAAACGTAGATGAAATATCTATAAATGAAGTGATTATGTGAACGGGGTGGGGGTAATTTCCTACTATTAAAAATTATAATTGAAGGTGGAGGGTAGAATTTTTTATATATGTACTACGTTATCGGCAACGAAGTAGTTTTTTGTTAAAATTGCTTCCCGGGCTCTTTAGCCGTAGTCCAATGTTTTCTGCAAAACCAGACTTTTCGGCAGTGACATCGACTGCCATCATTGGTGAAAATCGAGTGCGAAAACGTGAGGTGGTATACGTTAGTGACCACAGTACTGTGGTTAATGCTGAAGCAATAAGTAGAAAGACGTAGTTTCTATGGAAATATTTCATTTCGAATATGATTTTAAATATAAATCTTATAACATGGAAGTCATGTATGGTTCTCCATACCGATATTTTTCTATGGCAAACGATAACAGCCGCAAAATCAAAGAGAACCAAATAATTTTTACTTCCATGTTCCTTAAGGAAATGGAAGTATGGTGATGGCAAAAAAAATCGTGTTCGAGATTATTGCAGATTCTGATTGTACTACACTCAAAACATGAAACAAAGTCATTTTTCGAAAAGTGTCTGTGTGTGTGTCTGTCTGTAGATTTTTTTTTCTATGGCAAACGATAACAGTCGCAAATTCAAACAGAATCGAATAATTTTTTACATAAGCCCTGATTTGTAGAGTACTCACGACCTACTGTTTTTTATGAAGATCGGTTGAGGGAAAGGGGTGGTTTACCTGCAACGGTTTTTTTTTATCAAGAGTAATTTTGTTTGTTTGGCAAACGATAACAGCCGCAAATTCAAACAGAATCAAATTATGTTTCGCATACTGCCCTGAATTGTAGAGTTCTCAAGATCTGTTGATTTTGGTAAAGATCGGTTAACGGAAAGGGGTAGTTTACCGCCAACATTTTATGTTTTAACAAGGGTATTTTCTATGGCAAACGATGACAGCCGCAAATTCAAACATAATCAAATAATGTTTGCATACTGCCCTGAATTGTAGAGTTCTCAAGACCTTTTGTTTTTGGTGAAGATCAGTTAAGGGAAAGGGATAGTTTACCAGCAACGTTTTATGTTTTAAAAGGGTACTTTTTATGGCAAACGATAAGAGCCGCAAATTCAAACAGAAAAAAAAGTTTTTGCATACAGCCCTGATTTCTTGAGTGCTAAAGATCTATTGTTTTTGGTGAAGATCGTTTAAGGAAAAGGGGTAGTTTACCGGCCACGTTTTTTGTTTTATCAAGGGTATTTTGTATGGCAAACGATAACAGCCGCAAATTCAAACAAAACCATATAATATTTTGCATACAGCCCTGTATTGTAGAGTTCTCAA
Source organism: Magicicada septendecula (assembly GCA_034769895.1). Lineage (NCBI taxonomy): Eukaryota > Metazoa > Arthropoda > Insecta > Hemiptera > Cicadidae > Magicicada > Magicicada septendecula. The sequence goes on along the minus strand of CM068367.1, from coordinate 619,138,342 downwards.
TACCTATTGGTGTTGGTGAAGATCGGTTAAGGGAAAGGGGTAGTTTACCAGCAACGTCTTGTTTTAAAAGTGTATTTTTTATGGCAAATGACAAGAGCTGCAAATTCAAACATAACCAAATACGTTTTTGCATACAGTCCTGTTTTGTTGAGTACTAAAGACCTATTGTTTTTGGTGAAGATCGGTTAAGGGAAAGGGGTAGTTTACCAGACACGTTTTTTGTATTATCAAGGGTATTTTATATGGAAAACGATAACAGCCGCAAATTCAAACAGAATAATATAATATTTTGCATACAGCCCTGAAATGTAGAGTTCTCAAAAACTGTTGGCTTTGGTAAAGATCGGTTAAGGGAATAGGGTTGTTTACCAGCAACATTTTATGTTTTATCAAGGGTAATTTTTTTTTGACGAACGATAACTGCCGTACATTAAAACAGAATCAACTACTCTTCTGCATACCTTTTTGAATTATACAGTACTCAAGGTCTGTTGATTTTGTTGAAGATCGGTTAAGGGAAAGGGGTAGTTTACCAGCAACGGTTTATGTTTTAACAAGGGTATTTTTTCTATGACGAACGATAACTGCCGTAAATTCAAAGAGAATCAACTAATGTTTTGCATACAGCCCTGAATTGTAGAGTTCTCAAGACCTATTGTTTTTGGTGAAGATCGGTTAATGGAATAGGGTAGTTTACCAGCAACGTTTTATGTTTTATCAATGGTGTTTCTTATGGCAAACGATAACAGCCGCAAATTCAAACAGAATCAAATAATTGTTTGCATACAGCCCTGAATTGTAGAGCACTCAAGACCTGTCGTTTTTGGTGAAGATCGGTTAAGGGAAAGGGGTAGTTTACCTGCAACAGTTTTTTATCAAGGGTAATTTTTTTTCTATAGTAAATGATAACAGCTGCAAATTCAAACAGAATCAAATGATGTTTTTCATATAACCCTGTATTGTAGAGTTCTCAATACCTATTGGTGTTGGTGAAGATCGGTTAAGGGAAAGGGGTAGTTTACCTGCAAGAGTTTTTTATCAAGGGTAATTTTTTTCTATAGTAAATGATAACAGCTGCAAATTCAAACAGAATCAAATGATGTTTTTCATATAACCCTGTATTGTAGAGTTCTCAAGACCTATCGTTTTTGGTGAAGATCGGTTAAGGGAAAGGGGTAGTTTACCGGCAACGGTTTTTTATCAAGGGTAATCTTTTTCTATGGTAAACGATAACAGCCACAAATTCAAACAGAATCAAATGATGTTTTGCATACAGCCCTGTATTGTAGAGTTCTCAATACCTATTGGTGTTGGTGAAGATCGGTTAAGGGAAAGGGGTAGTTTACCAGCAGGGTTTTGTTTTAAAAGGGTATTTTCAATGGCAAATGACAAGAGCTGCAAATTCAAACATAATCAAATACGTTTTTGCATACAGTCCTGTTTTGTTGAGTACTAAAGACCTATTGTTTTTGGTGAAGATCGGTTAAGGGAAAGGGGTAGTTTACCTGACACGTTTTTTGTATTATCAAGGGTATTTTATATGGAAAACGATAACAGCCGCAAATTCAAACAGAATCATATAATATTTTGCATACAGCCCTGAAATGTAGAGTTCTCAAAACCTGTTGGTTTTTGTAAAGATCGGTTAAGGGAATAGGGTTGTTTACCAGCAACATTTTATGTTTTATCAAGGGTAATTTTTTTTTGACGAACGATAACTGCCGTACATTAAAACAGAATCAACTACTCTTCTGCATACCTTTTTGAATTATACAGAACTCAAGGTCTGTTGATTTTGTTGAAGATCGGTTAAGGGAAAGGGGTAGTTTACCAGCAACGTTTTATGTTTTACCAATGGTGTTTTCTATGGCAAACTATAACAGCCGCAAATTCAAACAGAATCAAACAATTGTTTGCATACAGGCCTGAATTGTAGAGCACTCAAGACCTTTCGTTTTTGGTGAAGATCGGGTAAGGGAAAGGGGTAGTTTACCTGCAACAGTTTTTTATCAAGGGTAATTTTTTTCTATAGTAAATGATAACAGCTGCAAATTCAAACAGAATCAAATGATGTTTTTCATATAACCCTGTATTGTAGAGTTCTCAATACCTATTGGTGTTGGTGAAGATCGGTTAAGGGAAAGGGGTAGTTTACCAGCAACAGTTTTTTATCAAGGGTAATTTTTTTCTATAGTAAATGATAACAGCTGCAAATTCAAACAGAATCAAATGATGTTTTTCATATAACCCTGTATTGTAGAGTTCTCAATACCTATTGGTGTTGGTGAAGATCGGTTAAAGGAAAGGGGTAGTTTACCAGCAACATTTTATGTTTTAACAAGGGTAATTTTTTTATGACGAACGATAACTGCCGAAAATTCAATGAGAATCAAATAATATTTTGCACCCTTTCCTGCGTTGTAGAGAGCTCAAGGTCTATTGATTTTGGTGAAGATCGGTTAAGGGAAAGGGGAAGTTTACCTGAAACATTTTATGATTTAACAAGAGTAAAGTGCTTAATTTTTATAAATAAAGTATCCTGATAAGGAGCTCATAGTAATCCACTGTAGAAACGTAGATGAAATATCTATAAATGAAGAGGTTATGTGAACGGGTTGGGGGTAATTTCCTATTATTAAAAATTATAATTGAAGGTGGAGGGGAGAATTTTTTATATGTGTACTACGTTATCGGCAACGAAGTAGTTTTTTGTTAAAATTGCTTCCCGGGCTCTTTGGCCGTAGTTCAATGTTTTCTGCAAAACCAGACTTTTCGGCAGTGCCATCGACTGCCATCATTGGTGAAAATCGAGTGCGAAAACGTGAGGTGGTATACGTTAGTGACCACAGTACTGTGGTTAATGCTGAAGCAATAAGTAGAAAGACGTAGTTTCTATGGAAATATTTCATTTCGAATATGATTTTAAATATAAATCTTAGAACATGGAAGTCATGTATGGTTCTCCATACCGATATTTTCTATGGCAAACGATAACAGCCGCAAATTCAAAGAGAACCAAATAATTTTTACTTCCATGTTCCTTAAGGAAATGGAAGTATGGGGATGGCAAAAAAAAATCGTGTTCGAGATTATTGCAGATTCTGATTGTACTACACTCAAAACATGAAACAAAGTCATTTTTCGAAAAGTGTCTGTGTGTGTGTCTGTAGATTTTTTTTTCTATGGCAAACGATAACAGTCGCAAATTCAATCAGAATCGAATAATTTTTTACATAAGCCCTGATTTGTAGAGTACTCACGACCTACTGTTTTTTATGAAGATCGGTTGAGGGAAAGGGGTGGTTTACCTGCAACGGTTTTTTTTTATCAAGAGTAATTTTGTTTGTTTGGCAAACGATAACAGCCGCAAATTCAAACAGAATCAAATAATGTTTCGCATACTGCGCTGAATTGTAGAGTTCTCAAGATCTGTTGATTTTGGTAAAGATCGGTTAAGGGAAAGGGGTAGTTTACCGCCAACATTTTATGTTTTAACAAGGGTATTTTCTATGGCAAACGATAACAGCCGCAAATTCAAACATAATCAAATAATGTTTTGCATACTGCCCTGACTTGTAGAGTTCTCAAGACATTTTGTTTTTGGTGAAGATCGGTTAAGGGAAAGGGATAGTTTACCAGCAACGTTTTATTTTATAAAAGGGTATTTTCTATGGCAAACGATAAGAGCCGCAAATTCAATCTGAAAAAAAAGTTTTTGCATACAGCCGTGATTTCTTGAGTGCTAAAGATCTATTGTTTTTGGTGAAGATCGTTTAAGGGAAAGGGGTAGTTTACCGGCCACGTTTTTTGTTTTATCAAGGGTATTTTGTATGGCAAACGATAACAGCCGCAAATTCAAACAAAACCATATAATATTTTGCATACCGCCCTGTATTGTAGAGTTCTCAAGACTTATCGTTTTTGGTGAAGATCGGTTAAGGGAAAGGGGTAGTTTACCGGCAACGGTTTTTTATCAAGGGTAATCTTTTTCTATGGTAAACGATGACAGCCGCAAATTCAAACAGAATCAACTGATGTTTTGCATACAGCGTTGTATTGTAGAGTTCTCAAAACCTATTGGTGTTGGTGAAGATCGGTTAAGGGAATGGGGTAGTTTACCTGCAACGTTTTATGTTTTAAAAGGGTATTTTCTATGGCAAACGACAAGAGCCGCAAATTCAAACATAATCAAATACGTTTTTGCATACAGTCCTGTTTTGTTGAGTACTAAAGACCTATTGTTTTTGGTGAAGATCGGTTATGGGAAAGGGGTAGTTTACCTGACACGTTTTTTGTTTTATCAAGGGTATTTTATATGGAAAACGATAACAGCCGCAAATTCAAACAGAATCATATAATATTTTGCATACAGCCCTGAAATGTAGAGTTCTCAAGACCTGTTGGTTTTTGTGAAGATCGGTTAAGGGAATAGGGTTGTTTACCAGCAACATTTTATGTATTATCAAGGGTAATTTTTTTTTGACGAACGATAACTGCCGTACATTAAAACAGAATCAACTAATCTTCTGCATACCTTTTTGAATTATACAGAACTCAAGGTCTGTTGATTTTGTTGAAGATCGGTTAAGGGAAAGGGGTAGTTTACCAGCAACGGTTTATGTTTTAACAAGGGTATTTTTTCTATGACGAACGATAACTGCCGTAAATTCAAAGAGAATCAACTAATGTTTTGCATACAGCCCTGAATTTTAGAGTTCTCAAGACCTATTGTTTTTGGTGAAGATCGGTTAAGGGAAAGGGGTAGTTTACCAGCAACATTTTATGTTTTAACAAGGGTAATTTTTTATATGACGAACGATAACTGCCGTAAATTCAAACAGAATCAACTAGGTTTTTGCATACCTTTTTGAAATAAAGAGAACTCAAGGTCTGTTGATTTTGTTGAAGATCGGTTAAGGGAAGGGGTAGTTTATCAGCAACGTTTTATGTTTTAAAAAGGGTAATTTTTTTATGACGAACGATAACTGCCGAAAATTCAATGAGAATCAAATAATTTTTTGCACCCTTTCCTGAGTTGTAGAGAGCTCAAGTTCTACTGAGTTTGGTGAAGATCGGTTAAGGGAAAGGGGTAGTTTACCTGCAACATTTTATGTTGTAACAAGAGAAATGTTTCCATGACGAACGATAACTGCCGCACATTCAAACAGAATCAAATATTTTTTTGCGTGCTTCCCTGAATTTTAGAGGACGTAAGGTCTATTGATTTTGGAGAAGATCGGTTAAGAGAAAGGAGTAGTTTACCAGAAACATTTTATGATATAACAAGAGTAAAGTGCTTAATTTTTATAAATAAAGTATCCTGATAAGGAGCTCATAGTAATCCACTGTAGAAACGTAGATGAAATATCTATAAATGAAGAGGTTATGTGAACGGGTTGGGGGTAATTTCCTATTATTAAAAATTATAATTGAAGGTGGAGGGGAGAATTTTTTATATGTGTACTACGTTATCGGCAACGAAGTAGTTTTTTGTTAAAATTGCTTCCCGGGCTCTTTAGCCGTAGTTCAATGTTTTCTGCAAAACCAGACTTTTCGGCAGTGCCATCGACTGCCATCATTGGTGAAAATCGAGTGCGAAAACGTGAGGTGGTATACGTTAGTGACCACAGTACTGTGGTTAATGCTGAAGCAATAAGTAGAAAGACGTAGTTTCTATGGAAATATTTCATTTCGAATATGATTTTAAATATAAATCTTAGAACATGGAAGTCATGTATGGTTCTCCATACCGATATTTTGCCTACGTCCCTGAATTGTAGAGATTTCAAGGACTTTCGATTTTGGTGAAGATCAGTTAACCTGAAGGGGTAGTTTACCTTCAACCTTTTACGTTTTAACAACAGTAAAATACTTGAAAATTCATTTAAACTTTTTCAAACAATGTTAATTGTTAAAAATAAAATAAATTTGTTGCTAGGCAATAAAATTATAATTTTTTCATTTTAATGTAAATTATGTATGAGTTAATATACATGTATAAAATAATATATCGTTCGTGGCAGGCAAGCATATCTCAGTTATGTAATGTTTACGTTTCCATTTTATTATTATGACTACCACAATAAGAAGGCAGGGAAGACACACACACACACACAATTCGCGTTATTTCTGGCCTCACTCATTTTTATTTTCTTACATTTGCACGCTTTTTAAATGGTAAGTGCCGAAACCCATACCAACATAACGCGTGCAAGCCGAAAAAGTGTCCAGCGTGGGGCCATCGACTTCCAAAATCGAGTGCAATAACGTGAGGTGGTATACGTTAGTGACCACAGTACTGTGGTTAAGGCTGAAGCAGTAAGTAGAAAGAAGTAGTTTCTATAGTAATATTTCATTTCGAAAATGATTTTAAATATAAATCTTAGAACATGGAAGTCATGTATGGTTCTCCATACCGATATTTTCTATGATGAACGGTAACTGCCGTAAGTTCAAACAGAATCAAATAATTTTTTGCATATGTGCCCGAGTTGTATAGTACTCAAGGCTTATTGATTTTGGTAAAGATTGGTTAAGGGGAAGGGGTAGTTTACTTGCAACGTTTTATGATTTAACAAGATTAAAGTACTTAATTTTGATAAATAAACTATCCTGAAAAGAAGGTCATAATAATCCACTGTAGAAAGGTAGATGAAATATCTATAAATAAAAAGAGTAGTTGAAGGGGGAGGGGGTAATTTTCTATAAATGAAAATGATAGTTGAAGCGGGATGGGATAATTTTTTATATGTGTACTTCGTTATCAGCAACAAAGAAGTAGTTTGTTGTTAAAATTCCTTCCCTTTGCTGTTTGGCCATGGTCCAATGTTTTCTGCAAAACCAGACAATTCGGCAGTGCTATCAGTGAAAATTGGGTGCGCTAACGTGAGGTGGTATATGTTAGTGACCACAGTACGGTGGTTGCGGCTGAAGCAAGAAGTAGAAAGAAGTAGTTCTATAGAAATTTTTCACTTTGAAAAGGATTTTAATTATGTAAATCTTAGAACCATACATGACTTCCGTGATCTAAGATTTATATTTAAAATAATTTACTTGAATTCGGTTCGATAATTTCTAAAAAAAAAATCTTATAAAACAGATAATATAGTTTTTAATCAAACAAGACATGACAGGTGTCTATAATATATATTTGACAAGAAGCAGAGCTAGATATGGTGACAAAACATCATATAAGTGGATGCTTGAGTTTTGAAGAAATGACATATCAGCTAAAATGGTACCCCCATGTCAGTTGGGTGAAGACTATCCCCAGCCTTCGTGAGGAAGGACTGTACTTTTGGATAAAATGTTTGTAGGTCGAACGAAGAGCTGGCCAAAGAGAGCTGCGATTTGATTCCTGTAATGGAATTAGACTCTCGCTGCGAGTTATCGGTGGAGGGTGAATGATGTGTATAGTGTTATCAAAGTCTTTCCTGTCAGTACTATACTAGTCATTTTTCTTTTTTAAAATTGAGTCTTTCTTTCTTTCCATTCGTCTTCTGATTTCCTGAACGATGATTCTGTTCACCCGTATAATTATAAATTTCTCAGCAAAACATTTCTTGCTTAAAAGGTTTGTGTCTTTTGTTTAACACCCACCATTCTGATCCATGTCATAATGCTATATTCCACACAGGCTAGTAAATAACTAACCATCAGGGAAGTCAAAATATTTTCCAGGAAGGATAAACAATTTTCCAGAGGAGAAAAATTTATATATTTTTCATATATATTAGTTTATAATATGCACATATTAGTTTATAATTCTCATATCATAATAGAAATATGTACACAGATTGTATTAATTTATTAAAACCTTTATTGCTTCAAAATATGCATAAAATTAATGGCTTGTAAAAGTTAATGTGTGATCTCCATTAAGTAGTGCTCAAGTTTCCAAAGTTTTAATATTATGACAAAAAATATTAAATATTATGTCCGTAATCAAAACATCAGAGCAGGTTTTAGTGTGTATGAGGGTACACCATGGACAAAAATTTTCAACATTCCCTATGGAGCGTTGCTCAGAGTAAAGCTGCGAATCTACAGTGTACATTTCACAGAACAAACACACTGAAAAGAAGGAGCGCTCCGAAGTCTCTCATCGACCCTGACCATCTTGCAGAGGGTTCATTCCCTAAAGACAAAAAGTATGTCTATGAACCGTTCCTCTGTAAACACATGCAGTTACACTGGACATCTATCCACAGGAAGCAAATCGCTGTCCACGTTGGACACCTTTTCGGCTTGCACGCATTGTGTTGGTGTGGGTTTCGGCACTTTCCATTTAAAAAGCATGCAAATGTAAGAAAATAAACATGAGTGCGACTAGAAATAATGCGAATTGTGTGCGTGTGTGCGTGTGCATGTGTGTGTGTGTGTGTGTGTGTGTGTGTGTGTGTGTGTGTGTGTGTGTGTGTGTGTGTGTGTGTGTGTGTGTGTGTGTGTGTGTGTGTGTGTGTGTGTGTGTGTGTGTGTGTGTGTGTGTGTGTGTGTGTCCTGCCTGCCTTTTTATTGTGGTAATCACAATAATAAAACTTTGGAAACGTAAACATAACATAATTGAGATATGCTGTAACCCCTCTTTAACTTAGGCTAAAAAAAAAAATATTTTTTTTAATTTTTTTTGAAATTTTTTTTTTTTTTTTAAAAGAGGGGCCACAAGTTAATTAGAAATAGACCAAAGCCTAGAGAAGCCAAAAATGCACTGGATCCAGTGAGACGGGACTTGCAATGAAAACTCATAAATTTAACAATTAATAAAATCCCTTTTATTATTCTATCTCCATTTTGAAAACAACATTAATAACAAAATCAATAAACATAACAGTCAGAATCTAATATCCCCTTAAATTGTTAATTAAAATAATTTATACTCTTTCAACAATGTCACCTGAAAAATTATTAACACATATAAAATTTATTTGCTATCTTCTCTTTGAAATGAATTAAAATTTAAAATCATTAATATTCTTTAAATAAAGTTTCCTGTAAAAATTAATAAATTTAAGATTTATTTTCTATGTTCTCTTTAAAATGATCCATTGAAACTTAATGGAGATAATTTTTATAGACTTCTTGATAATATTAATTAGAATAACAAATTCTCAAACAAATTAATTAAAATTAAATAGTGACAAATCCATATACTTGTTATTAAAGTTAATTAAAATAAATTACTTTCTTAGAAGAAATATTCAGCAAAAATTAATTGAGATAGAATAAATTAATGTCATCAAAATTAAAAGGATATATAACCCTATGTTTCATCTTTCTTTTCTAAAAACCCTATATCTAATTCCCCCAAAAATACACCTAAATGTACAATACATATAACCCCACAAAATACACACACAAATATACAATACATCACATGTTCCACAATACAATACAATTATACATAGATCTCTTGCCACGCCCTTTTCTTACCCCCATGAGGTACATTATTAATTCTTTTATGGACATCCATGTTAGGATTACAATACTTAATTTGTGCATAACACATGACATGTGTATTAGATTATGCTTATGCAACTCCAGTAGTCCCCAGGACATAATAAATTCTAAAATTTGGCCAAGTGCCTAATACTATTATAAAATACGGCCACACAGGGCACTTATACTGAGAGAAATAAAAATTTAGAAAACAATTAACACCCCAGTTATTATAATTAATTAAAAGAATATATATATATAGAAACATTGTAAAGTTGTGAAAATAGAAATATGTCATGAATCTTATAACCCTTTTAAAAAGTAATTTTGGCCCAGAGACCGACATGTTCGTTTGCCAGTCGGTGCATAAATCAACCTGTCTCAACAACACGTTTAACACTGTATGAACAGGCATCAGTACAGGATTAAACTTGTGAATCTATTTAACTACCCCAGAAATTTCTATCCTTATATAAACCAAACTGAATTTAAAAATGAGAAAATATATATATAAAATGAACACTAAATTGAAACAGAGAAATTACAAATTGAATTAATGAATTAAAAGCAGTAATGAACCCTTATACTGAAAATAAGCAGGAATAGCACGTGTGAAAGGTGAACTGCCAAAGATACATGTCAGTCCCTGAGCTAACATATTATACAACAAATTAATAAAATTTACAAATGATTTCACACCCAGTTCACGCACTATACTATCCCGTTAATTGGGGATCCAATTAAAATATTTAAAACTTGAAAGTGTTGTTGTTGACTGATTGAATTGGGTCACTGGCTATTATTGAGTGCATCACTACGAGTAAAGAATATAATGGGTTGAGATCACCTTATTTTTGTCCATGGGGGAGAAGTGGCAATCTCGTGGCCTACATTACAGGTGTTGGTGCTTCGTCATGGCAATTCTTCCGGCAGATGAAGTGAGAGAAGTTCTAGGTGTTCATCTTCAGGTTTTTGAGCTGTTTCCTCGACTTGCTCGGGGAACCCGCAGTTCTATTGAGATCTTAGCCTGTCATAGTGCGAAGAATGGTGAAAAAATATTGCTTCATCTGTCCGGAGTAGAACAGGCAGCCAATTTTGACAAAGTTCCAAGCGAGACAAAGTTAAACAGAATTATTTCCGGCCTCCTCGCTTGCCTACAGCGGCGGGCACTAGAGTGCAGCACCGATCAAACGCTCTCTAGAGCACTCTGAATAGTGCTTATCTTCACTGCTGGAGTGCAGCACAAATTAAACTGCTTTAAATTAGTACTGCGTTTAATGTTTACCGGACGTTATATACAGGTTAATCGCCGATCTAATACTAGATTCGGCACACCCTCACCCCAAAAGGGCAACATAGTTGCCTCACAGTTAAACGCCGGGAGAGTACCCTGCAGTGTACCCCCTCCCAAAACAAGCCGGTGGTCATCGTGGTTAGGTCGGCCCAGAAGCACTTGCTGTCAGGAGAACAGAGGCTCAGAAAGAAAACGAAAGAGACGAAAGAAGGTATGTAGTATGTAAGTGTGCGGGTGCTGCACGCTGACCTGATCAGGGTCAGCCCACAGCAAAGAGAGAAAGCTAAAAAAGACTAAAGAAAAGTTTCGACGTCAGAGACTTCCGACCTCCTGAGGCTTGTCCACTGTAGCCAGAACACGACTGCCACCTTAAAAGGACATCCGCCCTATCTCTACGGGGACTAACCCCCTTCAAAAGTTCTCGATTGCCCCCGACAGCGTTTCAATTTTGAAATATGGCTTACCACTATTTTAGTATCGTCCCCCGGTACGCCCAGCCGGGCCGTCACCGGTGACGTGAATCCCAGGATGCGATATGGCCCTGACCAGCGGTAACATAACTTTGCGCCACGTTTGTCTGCGGCTGAGCTAAGTGGGTGGCTTTGGCAATACACCCAGTCACCAATTCGGAAGGGGTTTGGAATTCGCCCCTGATTATAACGCCGACGGACCCGCTCGTGCGCTCGCAGCAAATTCTTCCGAGCTTCCTTCCACCTCTCCGATGTTTTATTATTGGGCTTCCGCGGCAGAAGATCTTCGATATCCCACAGATTGGTCAACGGGAGTGCGGGCGAGAATCCAAACCCCTTCCGAATTGGTGACTGGGTGTATTGCCAAAGCCACCCACTCAGCTCAGCTGCAGACAAACTTGCCGCAAAGTTATGTTACCGCTGGTCAGGGCCATATCGCATCCTGGGATTCACGTCACCGGTGACGGCCCGGCTGGGCGTACCGGGGGACGATACTAAAATAGTGGTAAGCCATATTTCAAAATTGAAACGTTGTCGGGGGCAATCGAGTACTTTTGAAGGGGGTTAGTCCCCGTAGAGATAGGGCGGATGTCCTTTTAAGGTGGCAGTCGTGTTCTGGCTACAGTGGACAAGCCTCAGGAGGTCGGAAGTCTCCGACGTCGAAACTTTTCTTTAGTCTTTTTTAGCTTTCTCTCTTTGCTGTGGGCTGACCCTGATCAGGTCAGCGTGCAGCACCCGCACACTTACATACTACATACCTTCTTTCGTCTCTTTCGTTTTCTTTCTGAGCCTCTGTTCTCCTGACAGCAAGTGCTGCTGGGCCGACCTAACCACGATGACCACCGGCTTGTTTTGGGCAGGGGGTACACTGCAGGGTACTCTCCCGGCGTTCAACTGTGAGACAACTATGTTGCCCTTTTGGGGTGAGGGTGTGCCGAATCTAGTATTAGATCGGCGATTAACCAGTATATAACGTCCGGTAAACGTTAAACGCAGTACTAATTTAAAGCAGTTTAATTTGTGCTGCACTCCAGCAGTGAAGATAAGCACTATTCAGAGTGCTCTAGAGAGCGTTTGATCGGTGCTGCACTCTAGTGCCCGCCGCTGTAGGCAAGCGAGGAGGCCGGAAATAATTCTGTTTAACTTTGTCTCGCTTGGAACTTCGTCAAAATTGGCTGCCTGTTCTACTCCGGACAGATGAAGCAATATTTTTTCACCATTCTTCGCACTATGACAGGCTAAGATCTCAATAGAACTGCGGGTTCCCCGAGCAAGTCGAGGAAACAGCTCTAAAACCTGAACATGAACACCTAGAACTTCTCTCACTTCATCTGCCGGAGGAATTGCCATGACGAAGCACCAACACCTGTAATGTAGGCCACGAGATTACCACTTCTCCCCCATGGACAAAAATAAGGTGATCTCAACCCATTATATTCTTTACTCGTAGTGATGCACTCAATAATAGCCAGTGACCCAATTCAATCAGTCAACAACAACACTTTCAAGTTTTAAATATTTTAATTGGATCCCCAATTAACGGGACAGTATAGTGCGTGAACTGGGTGTGAAATCATTTGTAAATTTTATTAATTTGTTGTATAATATGTTAGCTCAGGGACTGACATGTATCTTTGGCAGTTCACCTTTCACACATGCTATTCCTGCTTATTTTCAGTATAAGGGTTCATTACTGCTTTTAATTCATTAATTCAATTTGTAATTTCTCTGTTTCAATTTAGTGTTCATTTTATATATATATTTTCTCATTTTTAAATTCAGTTTGGCTTATATAAGGATAGAAATTTCTGGGGTAGTTAAATAGATTCACAAGTTTAATCCTGTACTGATGCCTGTTCATACAGTGTTAAACGTGTTGTTGAGACAGGTTGATTTATGCACCGACTGGCAAACGAACATGTCGGTCTCTGGGCCAAAATTACTTTTTAAAAGGGTTATAAGATTCATGACATATTTCTATTTTCACAACTTAACAATGTTTCTATATATATATATTCTTTTAATTAATTATAATAACTGGGGTGTTAATTGTTTTCTAAATTTCTATTTCTCCCAGTATAAGTACCCTGTGTGGCCGTATTTTATAATAGTATTAGGCACTTGGCCAAATTTTAGAATTTATTATGTCCTGGGGACTACTGGAGTTGCATAAGCATAATCTAATACACATGTCATGTGTTATGCACAAATTAAGTATTGTAATCCTAACATGGATGTCCATAAAAGAATTAATAATGTACCCTGTCCACAAGTTAATTAGAACTAGACCAAAGCCTGGAGAAGCCAAAAATGCGCTGGATCTAGTGAGACGGGACTTGCAATGAAAACTCATAAATTTAACAATTAATAAAATCCCTTTTATTATTCTATCTCCATTTTGAAAACAATATTAATAACAAAATCAATAAACATAACAGTCAGAATCTATTATCCCCTTAAATTGTTAATTAAAATAATTTATACTCTTTCAACAATGTCACCTGAAAAATTATTAACACATATAAAATTTATTTGCTATCTTCTCTTTGAAATGAATTAAAATTTAAAATCATTAATATTCTTTAAATAAAGTTTCCTGTAAAATATTAATAAATATAAGATTTATTTTCTGTTCTCTTTAAAATGATCCATTGAAACTTAATGGAGATAATTTTTATAGACTTCTTGATAATATTAATTAGAATAACAAATTCTCAAACAAATTAATTAAAATTAAATAGTGACAAATCCATATACTTGTTATTAAAGTTAATTAAAATAAATTACTTTCTTAGAAGAAATATTCAGCAAAAATTAATTGAGATAGAATAAATTAATGTCATCAAAATTAAAAGGATATATAACCCTATGTTTCATCTTTCTTTTCTAAAAACCCTATATCTAATTCCCCCAAAAATACACCTAAATGTACAATACATATAACCCCACAAAATACACACGCAAATATACAATACATCACATGTTCCATAATACAATACAATTATACATAGATCTCTTGCCACGCCCTTTTTTTACCCCCATGAGGTACATTATTAATTCTTTTATGGACATCCATGTTAGGATTACAATACTTAATTTGTGCATAACACATGACATGTGTATTAGATTATGCTTATGCAACTCCAGTAGTCCCCAGGACATAATAAATTCTAAAATTTGGCCAAGTGCCTAATACTATTATAAAATACGGCCACACAGGGCACTTATACTGGGAGAAATAGAAATTTAGAAAACAATTAACACCTAGTTATTATAATTAATTAAAGAATATATATATATAGAAACATTGTTAAGTTGTGAAAATAGAAATATGTCATGAATCTTATAACCCTTTTAAAAAGTAATTTTGGCCCAGAGACCGACATGTTCGTTTGCCAGTCGGTGCATAAATCAACCTGTCTCAACAACACGTTTAGCACTGTATGAACAGGCATCAGTACAGGATTAAACTTGTGAATCTATTTAACTACCCCAGAAATTTCTATCCTTATATAAACCAAACTGAATTTAAAAATGAGAAAATATATATATATAAAATGAACACTAAATTGAAACAGAGAAATTACAAATTGAATTAATGAATTAAAAGCAGTAATGAACCCTTATACTGAAAATAAGCAGGAATAGCACGTGTGAAAGGTGAACTGCCAAAGATACATGTCAGTCCCTGAGCTAACATATTATACAACAAATTAATAAAATTTACAAATGATTTCACACCCAGTTCACGCACTATACTGTCCCGTTAATTGGGGATCCAATTAAAATATTTAAAACTTGAAAGTGTTGTTGTTGACTGATTGAATTGGGTCACTGGCTATTATTGAGTGCATCACTATGAGTAAAGAATATAATGGGTTGAGATCACCTTATTTTTGTCCATGGGGGAGAAGTGGCAATCTCGTGGCCTACATTACAGGTGTTGGTGCTTCGTCATGGCAATTCCTCCGGCAGATGAAGTGAGAGAAGTTCTAGGTGTTCATGTTCAGGTTTTAGAGCTGTTTCCTCGACTTGCTCGGGGAACCCGCAGTTCTATTGAGATCTTAGCCTGTCATAGTGAGAAGAATGGTGAAAAAATATTGCTTCATCTGTCCGGAGTAGAACAGGCAGCCAATTTTGACGAAGTTCCAAGCGAGACAAAGTTAAACAGAATTATTTCCTGCCTCCTCGCTTGCCTACAGCGGCGGGCACTAGAGTGCAGCACCGATCAAACGCTCTCTAGAGCACTCTGAATAGTGCTTATCTTCACTGCTGGAGTGCAGCACAAATTAAACTGCTTTAAATTAGTACTGCGTTTAATGTTTACCGGACGTTATGTACTGGTTAATCGCCGATCTAATACTAGATTCGGCACAATGCTTGCCTGCGAGGAACGATGTATTTTCACTCATATATGATTTAAATTAAAATGAAAAAATTATAATTTTTTGTCTGTTTTGCCTGGCAACAAAATTATTTTATTTTTAACAATTACCATTGTTTGAAAAAGTTAAAATTTATTTTCAAGTACTTTACTCGTGTTAAAACTTAAAACATTGCACTTAAACTACCCCTTTCCCTTAACCGATCTTCACCAAAATCAAAGGCCTCTGCAACTCAGGCAGGTATGCAAAAAATTATTTGATTCTGTTTGAATTTGCGGCAGTTATTGTTTGCCACAGAAAAAATTCTACACACACACACACACACACATTTCAAAAAATGACTTTTCTTCATGTTTTGAGGGTAGTACAATCAGAATCAGTCCTTATCTCGACACGATTTGTTTTGCCATCACATACTTACATTTCCTTATGGAACATGGAAGTAAAATGCGGTATGTTTTGTTGTGCAGTATTCCTGTGTGTGATAGCGAGATAAAGTATACTGTTCAGCTCAACTTATAACATTTCTTTGTAGTAACCATATTATCAAAATCAACCTTGAATGTTTAGCTACACAGTACGTATTTTTTATCTGTCCTTATTTTGCTGATATAACATGGTGTATAACCCAGCCAGTTCCATAAAAGTTAAGGTTTATTTTTCAATCAGTGTGCAGAAATAAGGTTTAGGGTAGGGTCTTGTGTAATAATAGACAGTAGTATTTTTTACCACATTGCCTTCCTTGTATGCCTACATATGCAGTCCCACTGCCCATCCTACACTATATTCAATGATACAAAAAATGAGTCTGTTAGTTGTCATTATTAATTTGGGTATTACAAAATATAGTGTGATTTGTAACTGCTCAATATCTGATAAAGTATAAGGATTTTTATTTACTTACTTAACCCTTTGGTGACTGACGTCTGATGTATCGGAAGTCTTGGTTTTGTCGAAAAGGATCGATATCCGATATGTTTAAAATTGCCGCTGTTTTTGCAGGAATCGTTTCTGAGTGCTGTCAATGTTTCAGATGGTAAACAAACATTCGTAGTTTCAATCCAACCACCAGATAGCATAATTTCCTTTTTTTAGAAGTTACATGATACTGAAATGGCAGTTTTCTTGTGTTTTTATTGTTGCTGGCATTCGTGTTGGTTATTTTTATGTTGTTTTTATCGTGTTTTATAAGTAATATTGTTAAATAAACATAATTCTTCATTTATTTAGTGTGGTTTTATAAGTGTTTTTGTGAAAATAACTGTATACTAATTTTGAAAAGTTGATTTAAACTTTAGTGTTGCACAAGTGTTTACATTTTGCACTACAGACTCCATGTATTTTGACGAGTATAGTACAGACATTAATGCTATTATCTTTTCTCCTGTGAGTATTCATTTTTTCCACACAGTGAGAATAATATATAATGGAATCGATTATGGCAGTTTGGAGTGTCAGATATATTTTTGTAAGGCAAGGAGTCAACTTTATTGGTCAAATAGCACTTTATCATTTTAATATTTTTATTTAGAAAGTAATTAACAGACTATATAATACTATATTCCGTATCCACAAATTATACCTTAAAAAGAACACCATTTGTACCAAGTATGTTTCATATGTAGAAGATGATGAAGAAAAATCACAGCCACTACAAAAACAGCAAAAATGGCCTTGGTCTTTTCACAAGTACCAGTGCCAAAATGCCGGTCCCCAAAGGGTTAATGATTTTCCAGTGCTTCCCACAGAAGCATTTAATAAGCACTGACACATAGTCCACGAAGATTACAAAAAACTTTTTGTTTAATTCCGAATTTAGAAACATTTGTAACTATGAAAACCAATAATATTAAGGAAACCAGTATTTTATATCTTACTGTTTATATACAAATGTTTAGTAGGTATAACTCATGCACTTTCATACTGCCCTACCATTTACTATCCTGTGTAATACCCATTCACTGCCATCAGTTATTGATTCCTCAAGAGAATAAAGATTCCAGAAGTCTTGTGAGTTTTAAATTAAAGGTACAATTAATAATAAAATCTTTATTGTTCACATAGACTATACATTACCGTTAAGAATTTGGTTGTGTTACACAGAGAGAATGTATTATTGATAAAAAATAACAGAAATATTGAAAACTACATGAATTTGTTGCCTAATATTGTCATAATACAAAACATTTTTGCATAACATGTAATCTGATTTATTTTTTTACTGTTTCATATAACATTCTTGGAATTAAAAAAAAAAACTGTTTTGTGTTTTACTCTTGTCCGAGTAATACACCAATGTATGGTTATATACACCAGTAACCATACACTCCTCTAATTAGTTTATTATACTGTGGTTAATTATACAAAATTTTAAGTTTATTGTGAAGATATGACAATCAGAATGATCACTGTTGCACACCACTATATAAAAATTATTCCGATTAGCGCTTTCAAGCTTCACAGCCCGTCGTCAGATCGAAATAGACAGGAAATATGTAAAAACAAACCCTTCTCCCTCCCCCCACCCTGCTCACACACAACAAGCTATAAATTAATGACCCTTCCTCACCCCCTAAACCCTGTCCCACCATCTGTACAGTTACATATTTTTCTAGCAAATTCCTTGTGTTTCAGTGTTGTGTGTGTGTGTGTGTGTGTGTGTGTGTGTGTGTGTGTGTGTGTGTGTGTGTGTGTGTGTGTGTGTGTGTGTGTGTGTGTGTGTGTGTGTGTGTGTGTGTGTGTGTGTGCATCCTTTTAAACTACGCTCTTCCTCTCCACACCCGTGGGTCAGTCACACACCCTTATTTTAAAACAACCAATTAGTACCATGCAATATAATGTAAATAACACAGTTGAAAGGAAGCTTAGAGAGGAGTTAGAAAAATTGAAAGAAAGAGAAAAAGGGTTAGACAATTTAATTAATATTAAAATTAAATTTGATAATGAAGAAATATTTTATAACATGATTAAGAAGTAAATGAGAGAGGACAGATAGATAAGATTAAGAATTATATTGCATAGTACTAATTGGTTGTTTTAAAATAAGGGTGTGTGACTGACCCACGGGTGTGGAGAGGAAGAGGGTAGTTTAAAAGGATGCACACACACACACACACACACACACACACATACATACACACACACATACACACACACACACACACACACACACACACACACACACACACACACACAACACTGAAACACAAGGAATTTGCTAGAAAAATATGTAACTGTACAGATGGTGGGACAGGGTTTAGGGGGTGAGGAAGGGTCATTAATTTATAGCTTGTTGTGTGTGAGCAGGGTGGGGGAGAGGGGTGAAGGGTTTGTTTTTACATATTTCCTGTCTATTTCGATCTGACGATGGGCTGTGAAGCTTGAAAGCGCTAATCGGAATAATTTTTATATAGTGGTGTGCAACAGTGATCATTCTAATTGTGATTTCAACCACTAACACAAATTTCTTCATTAAACGTCTGTTAAGATGTGCAATCGAATACAGGTAATGGACAACAACAATGAGGTAATAAACGACAACAATAAGGTAAGTAAAGTTTTTAAATATCTTAAGTTAAAAGTTAAATTGAAGAGGGTTTTAAGTAAAATATGGTTTAATAAACAATGTCTGGATAATAATGTCATCCCAAAGTACGCTCAAGTTAAAATTAAAAATAAGAACAGTGTAGCCAAAAAAGTAAAAGAACAAAGCGAGAAGTTGTGGATAAAACTGGAAATAAGGTCACTCTACGGCTTAATCAATAGATATAATAGGGAATTATATGACAGACACATAGAATTGTTAAGAATATACTCGTATGTAGAGTTAGAAGAAATATTATATAATTTTGGTTTGGGGTACGTAGAAAAGAAATTGGAAAATAAAAATAAAAAAATGGTAGATAAGTTAAATAAATTAATAAGAAAGAAAGAAGTAAAAAAGGAACACCTCTCTAAGAATAACTATGAAAAAAGAGTAATAAACCTTACAGAGGTAAATTTCAATACAGAAGAAAAAGAAATGTTAGCAAAAGGCTTAAAATACGCACCGCCACCAGAATTAAATCAAGAAAAAACGATTATTGAATGCGAAAGCATAATACAAAAACTAGGAAATGAAAATGATAAAAAAAGAATAAGGTGGGAAGTAGGGAATGTAGTAGATAAAATATTTAAGAAAAGTTTGTATAATTCAAAAAATGAACAAAAAATCAAATCAACTGTAACTAAACTAAAAATAGAAGAATGATATTATAGTTACGAAGGCGGACAAAGGAAATACAATGGTACTACTGAGAAAGGACGAATACATAAAGAAAACGGAAGAATTTATAAGGGAAGGACCATACGAGGAAATAAAGTATGATTATACAAGTAAGTACCAGTCAAGGATAAAACAAATGATGAAACAGATAACATTTATAGAAGAAAATAAGAAAAAGTATTTATTGGAAAGTAATCCAACAGCACCAACTTTTAAAAGTCAGGTTAAGATACATAAAGAAGGAAAACCAATTAGACCGATTGTTTCTTTTATTAATGCACCTATTTATAAATTATCAAAGGAAGTTAGCAGAGTACTGAAAGAGAAATATGAATTTGGGACAAAATACAACATAGAGAATAATGTAAAATTGATAGAAAAATTAGAAAATATTAGGATTAATGTAAATACAAATTGATATCACTGGATGTTAAGGACATGTTTACCAATATCACAGTAAATAAAGTTATTAAGTTAATAAACGATAATAATATGGGAGAATACAGGTATAAAAAGCAGTTGATGAAAGTAATTAAAGAATGTGTAAATCAGAACTATTTTAGGTTTAATAACAAGTTTTATATACAGAAAAAAGGTTTACCTATGGGGTCTTCATTATCCTCTATTCTTGCTGAAATATACATGAATGATTTTGAAAAGCAATTAATAACTTCCACTAAGTATAAAGACAATATAAAATTATGGTCTAGATACGTTGATGATGTATTAGTAATTTGGGAAGGAAGCATAGAAGAAGTGCATGAGTTTATAAATGAGGTAAATAATAAGGATAAAAACTTACAATTTAAAGAAGAGATAGGAGGTAAGAAAATAAATTACTTAGATTTAAACATAGAAATTAAAGATAATGAGAAACTACAGTTTGGGATATTTAGGAAAGAGTCGTATTCTGATATAATTATACCAAGAGAGTCGTACCACCCATATAGATATAAAATGGCGGCAATCAATTCATTTTGTTACAGAGCTCAGAAGTATTTAAAAGAGACCGAATCAAAAGATAGGGAGTTAAAAACGATAAAGGGAATTGTAATGAATAATAATTATAACACCAACATAGTGGATAAAGTTATGAAAAGGGTTAACATACAAAAAGCTAAAATAGAACCAGAACAAAAGAATTATGCAGGGTCATTGACATACATAGGTTCACATACTAGAAAAATTATAAAATGTTTTAATAAATATGGAGTAGATATAGCTATTAAAAAATGTGAAACGGTATTTGATAAGATAAGGAATAAGAATATAGAAAAAATTCCAGTATTACAGAAAAGCGGAATTTATAAATTAAAATGTAAAGACTGCAACAAAGTGTACCTAGGTGAGACAGGGCGGAAATTCGTATGCAGGTTGTCTGACCACAAACGTGGAGAAGGTAATAGAACAACCAATTCATTATATGCAAGACATTTCATAGAAGACAACCATAAGTTTGTTAATCCTTTGGAAGAATACGAAATTGTAAAAGTAGTAAATAACACAGTTGAAAGGAAGCTTAGAGAGGAGTTAGAAATATTGAAAGAAAGAGAAAAAGGGTTAG
The DNA here is from genome assembly GCA_034769895.1 of Magicicada septendecula. NCBI lineage: Eukaryota > Metazoa > Arthropoda > Insecta > Hemiptera > Cicadidae > Magicicada > Magicicada septendecula. Next base: position 619,116,930 of record CM068367.1, on the reverse strand, counting down.
ACAATTTAATTAATATTAAAATTAAATTTGATAATGAAGAAATATTTTATAACATGATTAAGAAGTAAATGAGAGAGGACAGATAGATAAGATTAAGGATTATATTGCATAGTACTAATTGGTTGTTTTAAAATAAGGGTGTGTGACTGACCCACGGGTGTGGAGAGGAAGAGGGTAGTTTAAAAGGATGCACACACACACACACACACACACACACACACACACACAAGGAATTTGCTAGAAAAATATGTAACTGTACAGATGGTGGGACAGGGTTTAGGGGGTGAGGAAGGGTCATTAATTTATAGCTTGTTGTGTGTGAGCAGGGTGGGGGAGAGGGGTGAACGGTTTGTTTTTACGTATTTCCTGTCTATTTCGATCTGACGATGGGCTGTGAAGCTTGAAAGCGCTAATCGGAATAATTTTTATATAGTGGTGTGCAACAGTGATCATTCTGATTGTGATTTCAACCACTAACACAAATTTCTTCATTAAACGTGTGAAGATATGGGTAATACTTTTAAGTATCAAAAATATGGCTGAGAACTTGCTGCAAGCATTTCAATCACTATGTAAAAGGTCATCTGGCAAGCCACGACTCGGGTTTGCAATCCCGCAGACTTTATTTTCCTGCGGGAATTTCGTGGGAAATTAGCCATTCCCGCGGGATCCCGCAGTATTTCTATAATATTTTTCATTCATGCAAATTTAAAGGTAATAAGAGAGCCATAATCTTCTATTATTTTTATTTAATCAAATCCAACATAAACCTTTCTTTGTATGTGACAAATAAACAAAAATTCAAACTCAGAATCATTTTTATATAATATGAAGTTATAAACTTATTGTAACTAATTTACTTAAGAGAACGTTTGTAACTATTATTTACTTAACATCAAAAATTATTAGTCTTCCTGGTCCTGTTTAACCAGTCTAAAATAAATCAAAACGCTGTATAATCTCCAATCAACCAAACAAAACAGTTCCATACCAGTAACCAGGGGTGCCCACAGGGGGGGGATCATAGCGCAAGTTGCGTATTGAGAATTTTGGGGGGGGGATTTTTTGGGTGTATTTTAAGGATTTTTTGGGGGGGATTTTTTCAAGAATAACATTTTAAATCCAACATTGATGGAAATTTTTACCGTGTTTGTGCACAAACATATTTTTCCTATCATAATTTAAACTACATTGTACGTCGTTTTTGCGTCATTTCATTGTATTGGTTTTAATAGTACAATTATTTAAAATGTATTTTTAGTTTAGCAACACATTTGTTAAATACAATTTGCTAAGTACAATATTTGCTTGGTTTTTAATTACCATACTCCAATTCCCTTTGAATCTAGCCTGTTTTGTTCAAAGTAATGACACAAAAAATCTAAACAATATAATTAGGGCTAATGATAAAATTCTGTAAGCTTAAACTGGCCATCCACTTTCCAATTGTGACAATTTTAAAAATATCGAAAATCGCACAAATAAAAATTTGTAATTTCTAATAAGTAAGAGTATTATCCACCCTTACCTATACCCAGATTCCTGAATCAACTTGAAATTGTCCAGTACCAACACGCCAAGAAAGGTATTAAGTAAAGAGTAATAATAATAATTACTTTAATTATTAAAAATGCGACTATATAAATAAAGAAATCTCTGAGTCGTAATAAAGTCAAATTAAAGTATTTACATTCTAATTAATGAATAATTAATAATATATAAAAGTACGAACTATTTTCTTAGTGCGTAAATACGCACCAGCTAACTGAGCCCTCACCCCTAAACTATACGCGCAGTCGCCAGTTGAACTTCGACATGAAAAGATGTGAGTTTTGTGTTGTCTACATACACGTAAGTGTATGCCGTTAAACGAATATCCAGTGTAAGATGATTTTATTTTGAAAAATGTAGTGTGTGTAGAGTTAGGAAGAATATACAGAAAGGAAAAATTAGCCAACACATCTCTTTTAAAAATATAAAACTGTAAGTTGTAAGATATGTAACTACCAGACTTTAGTACTGCAAAGTAAGAACTATAATTAAGGTGTAAAATGTGAACTACAAAATCCGGACGAAGAAAACTCAAACTACAACAGTATGAACTTCAAGTAAAAAACCGATCGTCGAGAGCAGATATAATCAACCCGATGTAGCTTCAAGAGTAACCATGTACTCCACCCTAGAAGACGACAGGAGATGACCCCCCAAGGACCCAACAAGAACCTCATATTAAATTCAGGTGATATCCAAACACAACATTTGTAAATTTTCGTTTCAATAAGAGAAGTAACAAAAGAACACTAAAGAACTTTAATAATGTAAAGAAGAAATTATCAGATTTGTAAATTTTGTAATGAAGTAGTAGTAACAGCACTATATATAAATGTAAGATAATAATGTAGATTACCACCAATATTATTCTTCCAATAATTTGGTTGAAGTTTGTGATAAATTAATTATTTTGAGAAAGTTCAGACCTGGATCCGAGGTATTTAAAACAAACATCTAGATGAGTATTTTTGAGATAAAAGAAATAATAAACTTAATATCTTCAAAGCATTAAAAGTAGAATTTACTAAAGTAATTTTTCTTTAAAAAGAAACAAAGTCAAACATAATATTTGAATAGTAATAAAGAGATGTTTTCGCTAACACCAAGTGAGTGAATAAATTTGTGCAAACCTTGTCAATTTCCTATGTCATAATTGTGTTGTAATTTGTTGGTAAGGATGTTTTACTAACAACGGCAGCTAGTTTAATTAACTGGCAAAGAATTGAACTAGTTCCCGACTTTTGTGTTGTCTTAACAAGGGAGACGTCACAAAATTGCGCCACTCTGCTGCTTTAAAAAAAAGAATACTTATGTTGCTGTTGTTGTGTAATCTTATAATTCGTTAACAATAACTTGGACAAACATAAATTTATTCACTCAGAAATAAACAAAAAATAAATGAGTAAAATTTTAATTATGTTATAATAATATTAGTATCGCGACTTTGCCGTATTAAACAAGTCATCGCTGGTAAGTATTCCATTCCAAACCTGTCGGTAGAAGCCAGTCTGTTCATGTTAAATACGTGTTGTGGAATGTAAACTCTCCCCTTTGTATGCACTCATCTCATTCATAACCTCCCCTCGCTAAACCAAACAAACCACCTTAGACACGCTCTTTCCTGTTTTGAATTGTCCTAAATTACCACCCTAGATGACTCCCCAAAACAGCTGACCCTTTGTGCCATTGTTAAAGCAATGAACATTTCATATATGAAATTTCTCTCCACTATACGATGGTATTAGTTTTTGTTTTGATTAATTATATATGTCAGTACAGAAAATTGAATTGTTGTGAGATAAGTTATGTTGATTAAGTAATATAAGATTTAATATGCAATAAGATATATATATGTATGTGTTTAAATGAATTAACGTTAACTATTTTAAACATTGATAAAACGAATTAAAGTAAGTGACATAAGATTTGTCGTTCGTAATACGTCGTGTATTTAAAGTTGTTATTATCAAAAATGGCTCAATTTAACCCCGACTTGTTGTTGAAAGACGAATTAAGCTATGAAGCATTATTGCGTGGTCTTCCCTACTCTAATGTAACTGTCGCGGAACTTCGCAAGACGTTACGTGAAAATAAACCGGACAAACCCTCATTATTAAATCGTTTAAGTGTTTTAGATTTTGAAAGCGAAAAATAAACGTGTTATCATAAGTATACAGAACTAACTTCGATCGCACAAACCCTGCGTGATGAAAAATCCCCCGCAGTAATTTTACGCACCACCCAAAGAATCGAGCATCTGACCCGCCGTATCACCAATTTGTTGAACTGGCCAGGTGATAAAGATACCCCTCATGATGTACAAAAATTCGCCGAGGAAGCATTACAACAATTACCCGAGATAATGCGCGAATTACGTCGACGATCCGAATCGTTTAGATTAGACGAAATTGAAGAAGCAATGACGAAATTAAATATTTCACCTACCCAATCCCCGACTCAAGAACAGCCAAACGGTACTGCAAAACTTCAGATTCTGCAGGAATCAAATATAAATCCATTCAAGGAACGGTTAACTGATAGTCAACTAAATATCCAACCAGTAAACGTTACGTTACTCCCTAATGAACTAGAAAATATGACCCGTACCTACGATTTACCTTCTCACTTGCGGACTAATCAATCTGCGGAAAAACCTAGAATGATGAGTCAAATAAATCTAACTACCGAGCTCTATGGAAAGATAACCCACCCTGTAGAAAGTATTTTGTCTGACATACCAATCACTGATGGGCTGAATATTACAAAGCTCCTTGATTTTATCAAGCACATTTTACAATTAAAGGACCTGCAACAACTAAGAGATAACCAGATTTTGCAAGTAATTTTACCTAAGTGTAGACCTCCATTAAAAGATAGAGTGTTAGAATCCCTAAGGTATAATCATCCGGTAGAAGAACTTCATACCACACTAATAAGACATTTCATTCCCACCGGTATCTACGAAGAATTGAAGCGAAACTTAGTACTTCGTGTACAAGGCACATACGAGAGATTAGCTCATTATATATCTGAGGTAAGAGAATCTGCTTTATTGCTACAAGTTAAATGGAGTGAACAACAGTTAGTAGACACTATCTTAGTAGGAAGATCCCCCGAGGAGCGATCTCGACTAGCACTCATGAAGCGACCTACCACTTTCACCGAACTAGAACTATGTTGTATACATTCATCCAACGTCTGGTATTCTGACCAGAATAGACGCGTTTCTATGTCCCAGAGTCAACACAGAGATTCATTCCAAACTCGACCAATTGGAAATGATACCCGAAACTACCGCGATAAGCGATTCGTAAGTACATATAAAACCCAAAGCTATCCCCATGTTTCATATTCTAAACCAAAACCCCGACAACCTACGAGCGAAGTAAATGAGGAAAGAAGATTTTATAACTGTGGAAAGGCAGGACATATTAGCAAGTTATGTAAACAAAAGCGCTATCAACAGAAAACCGACCAATCAAAAAACATGTGAAGTTGGAAGAACGAAAATCCTACTTCTTCCGAAGCACCAGAAGGAAAGGTAACAACAATAATAAGCATCAAATAAAAATAAACGCATAGACCCTTAGGCCTACTTAACAAGATTTATCGAGAAGTGCAACTCTATTGGTGCATGTAAAACAAGTATATGCCAACTACCCTATTTACAGATAGGAGCAACGAATACTCTTGGTTTAATTGATTCCGGATCTACCCGTAGTATAATTAGTAAACAGTTAGCCACCTTATTAGCTAATCATAATCTGATTAAACGTAGCCAAATGGTGAACATAAAGTGTACCACCGCAAATAAACAAAACCTAAAGATATCGCACAGTATTACGGTGAAATTAAAAATAAAGAATTTTACTTGGTATATTCCCCTACTAGTAGCTGAAGAGTTAGGACAAAACTTAATATTAGGCGCGGATTTCATAAGAAAAACTGCCTTAATCCTTGATATACATGCAAAACAATATTTCTTCAGATTTGATCGTACTCGAAAATATCAGTTCGACTCCGAATTAAGTAACGACGCCATTTGTGAAACCGCAACTATTCATTCAGAGCATCATGAATCGAGTCTGAGTCATTTAAAAGGAAATGAGAGACTAAGAATCCAAAAGTTAATAAAAGAATTTTCAACTGTACTCACTCCCAAGTTAGGATTAACCCATTTAATCGAATATAAAATAAATCTTAGTGACAACAAGGTAATACGACTCCACCCATAAAAATTATCGCCCAAGATGGAAATAATGAGAAACCACATTAACAAACTCCTTGATCAGCACGTCATTGAACTGTCAACTTCTCCATACTCATCACCTGCATTCCTAGTACCAAAAGGAATTGACAAACATAGACTAGTCGTGGATTATAGACAACTAAATAAGAGTATAGAATTTGAATCGATACCACTGCCCGACATTCACAGTGCGTTTCACTATTTTACAAGAGCGAAAATCTTCACCATAATGGATCTCAACCAAGCATTCCACCAAATCCCACTAGCTGAGGAATCAAAACATTTAACTGCTTTTGCTGTCCCATTTAATCTATATCAATTTACGAGAGTACCATTCGGTATATCACAAGGAAGTTCAGTATGCAGCCGACTGTTAGAAAAAATATTCCATGACGTTAAATTTAAATTTGTATATCATTATCTTGACGATATAGTAGTATATAGTGAGTCAACGGATCAACATATTGATCACTTGCGTGAAGTATTATCCAGGTTAAAGAAAGCCGGACTGACCGTAAACCCGAGTAAAGTTAATTTCGCAGTAAAACAATTCTCCTTCTTAGGTCACATAGTATCAGCCGAAGGTAAGGTTAGCATCGATCCCGAACGTACACGCGCAATCCGAGAATTCTTACCTCCGAGAGACGTCAAAGGTATAGCTCGATTTTTACGTATGATTAATTATTTTCATAAGTACATACCCCACTTAGCGGATATAGCAGCCCCATTGAATGCCTTAAGAAAGAAAGGAACGAAATTCGAGTGGACTACTCAACATCAAGAAGCGTTTGAAACACTTAAAGAAAGCATTATATCCCCACCTGTATTGCAGTTAGCGGATTTCAGTAAACCATTTATCGTACAGACCGATAGTTCAAGTGTAGCATTAGGAGCCGTAATATACCAGGAAATAAATAATACTAGACTCCCGATCAGCTATGCATCCCGTACATTGACCGAGCAAGAAAGGAAGTTCTCAGCCTACGAACTTGAATGTTTAGCCGTAGTATTCGCCTTTGATAAATTCAAACCATTTTTGGAACACAAAGAATTTCTACTAGAAACCGATAATCAAGCTTTATCATGGTTATTGAATCACCCAAAACAGTTAGGTCGTATCGGAAGATGGGTGTTAAGATTAAATTGCTACAAGTTCAAAGTGCAACATATTCGTGGTACTCAAAATGTAGTAGCCGATACTCTATCCCGCATGTTCCAACTACCCAATACAAGATCTGGAGAAGACAATATTGAAACCACTACCGTTAATACACTAATTACTAACTTTCCCCTTGCATTTAAGGATATAGCATATCACCAACAACAAGATCCGAAATTGTGCAAAATAATAGAACAAATAGAAAAAGGAAATAATTCTGACAAATATACCTTGAGTAAAAGAGTACTTTGTTTTAAAAAGGCAAACGGAAAATTACTGAGAATAATCGCCCCGGAAATAATCAAACCCATGTTAATGGACTACTACCATTCATCGACAATTGGAGCTCATATGGGAATTAGGAAAACTATACATCGTATTCGCAAGGAATACCACTGGGAAAACATGAATAGTGAAATAAAAAAGTTCGTGAAAGAATGCGAAATTTGTGCCCTGAGCAAACCAGCTAGAACCAGTCAAGTCGGAAAATTAATCTCCGAAATACCTACCACTCCCTTCTCGAAAATATACATAGACTATTCTGGACCTTATCCCCACTCTAAATCCGGAAATACTATGCTGTTAATTTGTGTAGACTCCTTCACTAAATTCGTGTGGATGTATCCTATGCGTCGTGCATTAGCATCTACGACAATTAAAATTCTACAAGAAAGACTATTTAAAGATTATGGTACACCTTTAAACCTAATATCTAACAATGGACCCCAGTTTAAGTCGAAAGAATTTAACGACATGTGTTTTAAATTAGGTATAAATCATATTACCGTGACCGAGTACAGACCGCAAGGAAACCTAGCAGAAAGATACTTGCGTAACTTAAAATCAGCATTAATATCTTATCATGCTAAAGACCAGACAACCTGGGATCAAAATATTTCGTGGATACAATTTGCATTCAATTCAGCGTATCATGAAGGTCATAAATCAACACCATTTGATTTACTGTACAAGTACAAACCCAACCATCCTTTAACCACAAAGTGGAAAATCAATGAGTTATTACCCCGCGACGTAAATGGGAATAACATACGAAAAATTTGGAACGAAGCTCGTGCAAATTTGAGAGCGAATTTACAAAAATCAAGGAAGTATCATGAGCATAATAATAGGCAAATAAAGTATAAAATAGGTGATTTAGTAATGTATAAAACTCATCCTATGAGTAAAGCAGTTGATAGGACCACTTCGAAACTATCATATCGATGGTATGGCCCCTACCAAATTCATAAGTTCATCACCCCCATTACTGTATCCTGTATGAACCCAATACAGAAAATTACGTTCGCAGAAGCCACCTGTCTCAAATAAAAAAATGTTTTTCGTGTCAAAATACAGAAGAAAGACTACGAGAAAGATAGAAAACCGAGAATACTATTTAAGTATTAAGAATAAAATATGTTGTATATACTTATACCGAAATAGGATAAGATTGTGCAACATCCTATACCATAAGTGAGTATAAACTCAAAACCCCTCGTACGAATACTAGCGAGGCCTGATCAACCTTAGCTAATGTCCTGCGAGAATGATATAATACATGAGAAATCTGATGACGATGATGAAGAGAGAGAAAGAAAGAAAGAAAAATAATCCCTAGCGCTGTAAACTAAAAGTAATTCGATTGTTATTACAATACGTGATTATTATTAGTAACATACTCATGAGTATAACTCCGTAAAACGAGTGACCAATTCAAGAAAAAACCGGTAGTAGATGTAAGAATTAAAATAAGGTAGATTTACGTTTTGTGTATTTTATGTATAGTAGATGTAGTAGAATTTAGATGTTACGTAAGTGTAAGATAATCCATTGATGAATAGAAATAATCTGAGAGAGAGAAATTTCAGTATGGAATTCTATGTCCAAATATAATTGTTTATTAGATTTTCTATTATTATTCCACCACCCCGTTTTTCATAGTTAATTGCAGGAGGATGTGACGATTTTAAAAATATCGAAAATCGCACAAATAAAAATTTTTAATTTCTAATAAGTAAGAGTATTATCCACCCTTACCTATACCCAGATTCCTGAATCAACTTGAAATTGTCCAGTACCAACACGCCAAGAAAGGTATTAAGTAAAAATTAATAATAATAATTACTTTAATTATTAAAAATGCGACTATATAAATAAAGAAATCTCTGAGTCGTAATAAAGTCAAATTAAAGTATTTACATTCTAATTAATGAATAATTAATAATATATAAAAGTACGAACTATTTTCTTAGTGCGTAAATACGCACCAGCTAACTGAGCCCTCACCCCTAAACTATACGCGCAGTCGCCAGTTGAACTTCGACATGAAAAGATGTGAGTTTTGTGTTGTCTACATACACGTAAGTGTATGCCGTTAAACGAATATCCAGTGTAAGATGATTTTATTTTGAAAAATATAGTGTGTGTAGAGTTAGGAAGAATATACAGAAAGGAAAAATTAGCCAACACATATCTTTTAAAAATATAAAACTGTAAATTGTAAGATATGTAACTACCAGACTTTAGTACTGCAAAGTAAGAACTATAATTAAGGTGTAAAATGTGAACTACAAAATCCGGACGAAGAAAACTCAAACTACAACAGTATGAACTTCAAGTAAAAAACCGATCGTCGAGAGCAGATATAATCAACCCGATGTAGCTTCAAGAGGAACCATGTACTCCACCCTAGAAGACAACAGGAGATGACCCCCGAAGGACCCAACAACAACCTCATATTAAATTCAGGTGATATCCAAACACAACATTTGTAAATTTTCGTTTCAATAAGAGAAGTAACAAAAGAACACTAAAGAACTTTAATAATGTAAAGAAGAAATTATCAGATTTGTAAATTTTGTAATGAAGTAGTAGTAACAGCACTATATATAAATGTAAGATAATAATGTAGATTACCACCAATATTATTCTTCCAATAATTTGGTTGAAGTTTGTGATAAATTAATTATTTTGAGAAAGTTCAGACCCGGATCCGAGGTATTTAAAACAAACATCTAGATGAGTATTTTTGAGATAAAAGAAATAATAAACTTAATATCTTCAAAGCATTCAAAGCAGAATTTACTAAAGTAATTTTTCTTTAAAAAGAAACAAAGTCAAACATAATATTTGAATAGTAATAAAGAGATGTTTTCGCTAACACCAAGTGAGTGAATAAATTTGTGCAAACCTTGTCAATTTCCTATGTCATAATTGTGTTGTAATTTGTTGGTAAGGATGTTTTACTAACAACGGCAGCTAGTTTAATTAACTGGCAAAGAATTGAACTAGTTCCCGACTTTTGTGTTGTTTTAACAAGGGAGACGTCACACAATATGACCAATATGTTTTAAAATATATCTCTCAAATGTCTTTGCTTCTCATCCACACCCACACCAGTGTAGCGTCAGCATCCACACCTTATCTTTTAAAACAATGATACAATTTAAAACAACTTAACAAGTGTAACAATTATTGTAACTGTAGTGTGGGGTCTTGTTTTGTTTTTCATGACTTTTTTAACTAAAATAATTTGTATAGGCTTATTGAAAACCCCGAGATTTAAGTTTAAAATATACCTAAAACTCGAGTTTTGAAATCTTAATTTTCAAATTTTCCCCTTTTACTGGGGGGCAGTGGCGGCTCGTGAGTAAACTCACCAGGGGTTCACACAGATAATATTGTACGTTATTAATCCATGTGCCTGCTAATATTTGCACTGACAGTAGCATTTCCAATAATTTTTCAACATTAAAGTAAATGACGTTACTAAGAAATTTTAGTAAGTAATATTAACAAAATGAATCTAACATTGTAGTTTACTAAGCTTCAACTGGATTATTTATTTAATTAATCTTAGAAAAATTAAATTTAGTAATAATGATTGCAATCACGTTCTGAAACAATAGTAAAATTATATACATACTACTTACAAGTATCAGTAGGTTAATCGGATCTTTAACAAAAACTAAGTGAACTTCTTGTAAACAAAGTCCATCCTTCGGTCTTTCTTGGAAACAAATCTATCAATCACTATTTCATTAAACTTAGGGAGGGTCTTCACCAGTTCTTTCTCTATTGATAACATGGCTAAGGCATTAAGTCTTTCTTGAGACATCGTACTTCTCAAAAAGGTTTTTATCCTCTTCAGAGTCGAGAAGCATCGTTCGGCTTCAGCTGAAGTCATTGGGATTGACGATATCATCCTTAAAAGCTTATATGACTCTGAAAACGAATCTTTCAGATCATTTTGTATAAGAAATTGCAGTAAGCTCACAGCACCATTCATACATCTTATGTCTTCACATCGGTAAAACACTCCAAGTTCGGTTTTTAGCTTTGCTTTGTCCAAAAAGGGGTATTTTTCTATTGTTTCATCTAATGCAGATTGAGGAAATGATTTACTGTACTCACTAAATTTTTGAGGAACAATAAGGGATACGGCTGAATGGTGCGATGTAAATGAAAACCGCTCTTTTATTTGCGTCAAAATTACATCACATACTTCTTTAGCCGCGATCGTCCTATTAGCATGACCGCCTTCTTCATGTCTTGCTCTTTTGCGTTGTAGAGGCATCTGGTCTACAGCACTTTTCACGGAGTTCATTTTTTCTCTTTATTTATTTATTTCCCTCAGAAAGGTTTCCACGTCCTTTTTTGTTCGCACAGGATCTGTATAGGTAAGCTGAATTTGTCTGTATAAAATGTCGACGTGTGGCATTATATTATGGAAAACTGTAAGCCAAAACACAAAAGTTGGGTCTTCCAGCATTCGCCGGATTGCTCCAGCTTTGGTAATAGAAGATTCTTGTTTAGAGGTTGATTCTATTTCCTCCATACAGGTAATAAGGTCTTCCCGATGTTCGAATACTGTATTTACAGTTCTACTTTTAAAATTCCATCTAGTGCTTGAAGCTCGAGGGATTCTTTTCCCGACAATATTATCCAAAATTTCTGCTCTTTGAGGTGAATTGCTGAAAAAGTTTGTTACATCACTCAAATTCGCGAAAAATATCCGCACTTGCTGATTTTGGCTAGCAGCTCGAGTAATCACTAGATGATGAGCATAGCAATGGATATAAAAAGCATACTCGTAATGTCGTTGAATAATTGTTTGTACACCGGTTAGGTGTCCGCTCATCACATTTGCTCCATCATAACTCTGAGAGATTAACTTTTCCGGCTTATCAACAACATTTTTTAGGGCGCCAAGAATGCATCCAGCGACCGAGTCTGAGTCGTGTCCGGGGGGATGTATAAACCCCCAAAATCTTTCTACTGGTTCTCCATTAGGTAATACGTAGCGAAAAACAATAGCTAATTGAAATGTCAAACTAACATCTGTGGTCTCATCAGCGATTACAGAGAAGAAATCTGCAAATTTTATTTCCTCCTTAATCTTTTCCTGGCAAACAAGAAGCATACAATCGAGCAGGTCGTTTTGAATTTCTTTTGATGTTCCTTTAAAAACGGTTGCATCACGTAAGTGTTCTCTTAGTGAGGCATCAATCTGAGCAGCAAAATCCACTAAGCCTCGAAAAAGCCCAGGATTTGAAGAATCATCTCCTTCCCTGTGTCCCCAAAGTGCCAGTTCAAAAGCGCCGCAAAATTTATTGCAGTCAATTATTTTTGATAATGCATAACGATTTTTCTCTACTTTTTCATTATGTTCTTTTACATTCCTCCGATAAGCGCTGTTCAACTGCTGACGTATGTCGACTTTACCAAGCAAGTTAAACTCTAGCAAAGAGTTCAAATGAGTTTGAGAACATTCATGTTTTTTAATTTTCGAGAGTAAATGACCTAAATCATTCACACCATACTTAATCCAGTTTAAGTTTTCAGAGCTTTGTTTTGCAAATAGCAGACAAGGGAAACAATATAGTTTATTTGTAGCTTCACAACCGCAGAGCCAAGAAGTCTTTTCATATAAAGTTTCTTTAAATTCCCTTTTGAAATCTATATCTTTACCTTTGGTCACTTGTACGATATTAAGCTTTGGGGTCGGACGACCACGTTGTTTTATTTCGAGTTTCTTTTCTAATGAAATACTTGAAAAAATTGTTTCTTTTAACACAGACACAGGGGTAGCAGCCATTGCTAATCGATCACCAACATTAACACAACACAAACACAACTGCACTGGGCGCAAGCAACACTGGGAGAGCGAGTAACGTGACGCCTACAACGGCTAGAACAGCACTGGTTCACAAACCGAATGTGCGCACATTCTTTACATGGGAGAGGTTTGCCCCCACCACCGCGCCAATGCCGCATCACGTCACCGCTCTCATTTGATCCAGCAGCGCACGTACAGAGCTGTGCGCACACCTTACACTGCGTCGACTGCACGACTGTTTTACCAGAACGAGCATTTTGTTATTGCATCATAAAACTAAACCAAATTATTTCCCGTTTATTTAGTGTTTGTTAAAATTAATTAATTTATATTTATTTATGTAGGGGGTTCACGTGCTCATGTGCACCAATTAAGAAACCGCCACTGCTGGGGGGGGGGGGAGTATTCCATACTCCCCAGACCCCCCGGAACGGCTTGCACCCCCTGGGTCATTATTAGTGGGGGGGCTTTTCAATTGGGGGAGTGCTGAGACTTTTGGGGGGGATGGGCACCCCTGCCAGTAACTAAACAAAATAGTTCCATACCGGTAACATATAATAGGTGCGTATTAAGTTACGTGAGTTACATAAAACTAAATCACAAAATATCTTTACAACAAAAATAATAAAAAAAGTTATACCTTTTTCTGAAAATAAGAGCGCAAAAAACGTATAGTGTCTAATGTTTTGTCCCCCAGCCTACTTCTTATAGAACTGCAGATATATCCGGCTGCAGAAAAAGCCCTTTCTGCTCCTACGCTTGTAGGAGTTATAGTGTTCAAATAATCATGAACAAAGGATAAGTATTTGCCTTTTATTCCACTACATTCATATTCAGTCATCTCAGTCATAATATTTTTTTCAAAATTTTTACCTCTCCTCCATATTTACGCTGCAAGTATCCTTTTTTTCTTTATTTAATTGCATTTCTAATTCTTCTTGAAGCGATAAATTTACTTCTATGTTACTTTCTTCATCTTCTGAACTTTCAGACTTATCAGCCTTATCATCTATATTTTTGTCCAAAGTCAACATTCTCTCACAAATCTTTTTAATTTAGAGACGAACACAACTCTTTTTAGGAACTGGAAATGTGTCATCTGGGGTGTTTAGATAGCTCGCATACTTCTTTGGATTATGAAGGCAGAGAATTATTCCAGACAAAACGATCCAACGCTCTTTGATTCTTACTCGAAGAGCAGTGGCTAGATCAGCGCTCACCTCACCTTGTTGCTTATCCAACTTTTCCAATATGAATTGAAGAGTTGTATCAGCCATTAAAAGCGTCGAATCTCTTCTGCACAAGACTTCAATGCCCAGTTTAACCAGCTGCAAACTAAGAGTTAATTCCTTGAGCTTGGTCCATTCTTTGTCGGAGAATTTTATCTCAGTTCCTTCGTCAATTAAAGCTTTGCTTATGCACCCTTTGAGAACGCGAAAACGCTCCAACATATTATACAGGCTACTCCACCTGGTCTTGCAGTCTAGGATTAAGCTCAGTTCTTTTCCAAGGCCTTCTCGTACGTATTTCTGCAACCAAGCATCTTTAGTTGGACATTTTTTTAAAATCTCTACAACCTAATAAGATCTTTGTAACTGGGTATCAGTTCTGCGGGAGACTGCTCTAAATGAGTAACAGTTAAGACCTGCTCCTCACTTGTCTCATCATCGCTTGTATCATCATCATCATCATCTGAGTAATCAGGTGTGGCTACTTCCTCATTTTGAAGTAAATGGCATACTTCCGATTCCGATTCCTTGCTAGGTAGCCTACATTCTTTTTGTATAAAGTATAAACAACTGCAAGTTGAGTACCATGTGCGAAACATAGTTGTTGGTAGCAAGGCATCAATCTGCCAACTTTCTTCATGACACTCGCACCGTCAGTAGAAATTCTGATAATATCAGTATCAAGATGGAGACCAAATTTCTCTAAACGTATATTTTGACTAAATCGATGTAATGTTCTGCGTTGCAAGAGCCGTGGATTCGAATCAACCCGAGATTAAAATGTGTCCCTATATGATGTACATTCACGTTCAAATATCTTCGATTTTTTATAGACGTCCATTCATCGAAAGTCAAAGAAAATTTTTGTCCACGTATTTTAAGATTTTGTAGTTTCTTAATGATGTCAGCTTTAACTGTTTCTGAGAAATTTTCAACAATCGATTTTATAGTATTAGGAGATCAGGAATTCGTTTAGTGTACTTTGGCAGAGAACAGTGGGCAAATACAAATAACAAAATGCGTATATCGAGTAAAATATAACATTATTTATTTTCTTTTTATAACATAACAAAAATCATGAACACTCTTATTCCGCCTTATGGCGTAAAACTGATTTCCAACAACTATTACATCAAAATACGAATAAGTATATCAAGAATTACGCAAACTCAACACTTCTTGTTAGGCCTATATTTTTTCATTCACTCAATCACGCACACTTTCACACTTCTACATTTCTTTTTTATTGAGATCAATTTAAAATTGCCAGTATTTAATTATATTTACTTTCCTTTAATGGTGCGTAGGTTTCATCACATGGGACGTCTCCTTGTGGCATGCACTGTTTGTTGTTTTCACTTTTAACGTTTTTACGGCCGAAACTGTCATTCCAATTTTTTACTGATCACTGATTATTATTATTATGATTTATATTTCTTACGCTCTAATATTAGTTAGAATTTCACATTGTTTGATTTACGTTTTCTGCTGTTTATGCGGTCGATGCGGGCACCCGCGATTGCTGCTGCACAGCGCAAAAGATGGTGGTCGACTGACTTTCAGTATTAAAAATTTCCGTTTGTATCGTCTCTAAACTGGTTCACTCAGCTCCCCGCCATATGTCTCGTCCTCAGTATTGAAAAGTTTCGCTGAACTTAGTATCACTTTTTAACTGGCCACGAACTGATTTTCGTCAAAAACATTCCTTCGTTATTAATCACTGACTACAAATAGTAGTCAGCAACTTGAGATTTGCTGCATAATCATATGTAGTCATGAAAACATTTACTGGCAATCGCGTCACCTTA
The DNA here is from genome assembly GCA_034769895.1 of Magicicada septendecula. NCBI lineage: Eukaryota > Metazoa > Arthropoda > Insecta > Hemiptera > Cicadidae > Magicicada > Magicicada septendecula. The sequence goes on along the minus strand of CM068367.1, from coordinate 619,100,816 downwards.
AGGGGGCCTCATCTGCACATGTTATAGAATTCATAAACTTTTAAAATAATATTTATGTAAATTTAGACCCATTACAATACCCCCCCCCCAATGAGAGGTTTTATGCCGAAGCATAAAAGCTCTCATTGACTTTCATACTTCCTAAAGGGATCAGCCAAGATATGTCGCCAAAACCCCTTACGTTTTATTAAAATAGTGGTTAACTTACCCCTGGTCCAGTGACTGTGACCACACCTGAATGACCTTACTGGACTTCTCTCTCGAGATCCCAACACCGCAAGGCCAGACAGGTACTTGACGCTCCTGCTCTGGCGCGCAGGCCAGCACAGGACCGCCGCCACAGCATCACCAGACACTGAAACATGAAATCAAAAAATATCAAATAGTGGCCTGGTATAATAACATCCCTAACTGATCTGGTTCCCCTTAGCTGTGTTGGTTTTCGTTAAGAAGTACTGAGTTTTTCTTTTTTTTTTCTTTATAGATCCTACACATGGATGAATACTTAGTCTAAGTATAATACATTATAAGAATTCCATACCAACATTCTGTATAACCGTCTCTCGTTAACTCTTACCCCAAAATTCAAAATGATCGCTCTGATTCCCATCAAAATTTAAATTAACATTTCCATTACAACGTATACATACCTTCCATTATAAATATTCCATTCACATTTCAAAATTAACAAACTCCTTATATAGAGTAAAACACATTAAATCAACTACATTAGAACAAATTACGTACTTAACAATCGTTAAGCATCTTCATATTACTCCTTAATACATCAAAATAAAATACTCCTCGTCAACACAACATCATTCATTTACATCAGAAAATCAATTACATACTCTACCTTATTGATGTAACTCATTTTAATATTTCGTTACTAACAACCTAGTAACCACCTTCTCCATCATCACATAATTTATTAAATTATGAATTTATTTTAAATTCCTCCTTCCACACACACTATTACCCCCCCCTGGACTGTAGCACCCAGTTCCCTCTGAATAAAATTTCCAAACATTCCAAAACTTTAATTTCAATTGAACCTGTTTATACTCAACCTTTAATTATTTACCATTAGATTCTCCAAAAATTCAAATTTATTATCAATATTCATTTTACATAACATTTTATTTATTAAACGTTGTGATTATTACCTCAAAATAAACAATTCACCTTTAAATTTGCATATAAAATTATGAACATTACACTTTAATTTCAATTGAACTTTTTACTAATCAACTATCAATTATTTATCATTTACTATACCATTAAATTCTCAAAAAAAAAAAATTTTTTTTATTATTACTTTGTTATTAACATTCATCTTATACAGTATTTCATTTATTATCTCCTTTCAAATTAATTCAATTATTGTATCAAACATATTTCATTACTTTAACAAAATTCACAAAGTTGATTATACTTCACCTTGCTACATCATTACATTTAATATCAACACAAAAGTATATACAATCCACATTATTATCTGTTATCGTTTACGACAAATCATTTCATAAAACAGTCCAATTCAAAACCACTACTCACATAATTAAATGTTCATAAACATTAATTGTTTACCCCCCATCATCGAACAATAACCTGGTCTTATGTCTACACAATTCATTTTTTATTAAATTCATTATATGATTTCTATCAATATTGTGACTATTCAAATTCTCATATTTTTCTACAATACCATAATAATTAACAGGATTATTCCCTATTATTATATCATATAACTTGTCACCATCGAGTATAGTCAAGTCTATACTTAGTATGATCTATTGACCTTAGTATGATCTATTGACCTTATTAGGTCAATTATAATTTCATCATTATTATCATCTGCTGCTGTCCCAGTTACATCATAAGGTAAGTAATCAATATCATCAACCTTATCATCATTTGCTGCACTAACTATTTTGCAAGGTAAGTACTCAATATTATTAACTCTCTCAATATCTAACCTCTCTACTAATTCGTTATAACCTCTATTAACCTTAAACATATCTACCTTCCTATCAAAATACCTTTCATCATAACACCATTTCATACTTTTTCTATCGTTCCATACAGAGGGTACTAAATTATAAAAACACCTCCTGACTTTTCCAGGAACATCACGAAAAATTAAGGGACTACTTGAAAACACATTGCTTTCCTCTAAATTGTTTGCCCTTCAAAAACATTTGTAAACATCTTGGTTTACAATAAACCTGTGGAAAATCTACCCTCTGCTCTATATTCACAAAATAATTCTCTTCATATTCTCTCGCTAACTTATGAACACTGATTTCTACTCTCTCACTACCCCCCACTCTTTCTATATTATCATCATCATTATTTATTTTCACTGTATCACTTTTATATATCTCGTTTTCAACTATCTTACCGCTATTACTTGTTAATTCATTTTTATAACTAACACTTACCTCGTTAATTATTTCTTTGTAATTTTTCGTTATTTTACCACCATTATTCTCACCTGTATTGACGCCATGGTCGTCTGTTACTTCGTTATTTTCATTTTCGTCACACTCGCCCGTGTCGTCATTATTTTCAACACCACTACACCCACTTATTTGTTTTAATTCAACTTCTATATTCTCTAGTATATTATTTATTTCAACAAATTTCTCACTCACTCCATTAAAACTCTCACTTATACTTTTAAATTGGTTATTCATACTTAATTTACTCATTTCTATTTCGCTTCTTATACTCATGAATTCGTTATTCATGTCTCCTAATTTCTCGTCTTGTTTGTCAAGTTTATTATTCATTTCAGTTTTGAATTCATTGAAATTCGTGTTCAAATTATCACTATTCTTATTCTGTTAGTCAAACTTATTATTTATCATTTCCATATTCTTATCGTTATTCTTATCTTGTTGGTCAAACTTATTATTTATTACTTCCATAATCAACGCTAATTGATTATATATATATATTTATCTCGTTATTTCTACTACCCTCAGCTTCGACCATTTCATTTACATTCAATGTTTCGCCTATGCTCTCGTCATTTTTATTCGTGGTTACCATACTATCTTGCGTAACATTCAACACTGACCCCACATCTGCACTTTCATCTAAATTTGTATTTGCGTCTTTCTCTGCCATTTTTCGACTAAATTGTAAATCAACTTCAATGTAAATTTCAACTTTAATTTACAATGTCCAACTGTTACCGGGCGCCAACTGAAGTATTATTCAGTAATTAGTTAATTAAATTTGTCCCTGTTCGGGCGAAACAACTGAAGTATTATCGGTAATTATTTATTAATTTAACATTGTTTTTATGTGTAAAGTTTTATCAAGGCATTCGTTTAGTGTACTTTGGCAGAGAACAGTGGGCAAATACAAATAACAAAATGCATATATCAAGTAAAATATAACATTATTTATTTTCTTTTGATAACATAAAAAAGATCATTAACACTCTTATTCCGCCTTAAGGCGTAAAACTGATTTCCAACAACTATTACATCAAAATACGAATAAGTATATCAATAATTACGCAAACTCAACACTTCTTGTTAGGCCTATATTTTTTCTTTCACTCAATCATGCACACTTTCACACTTCTACATTCCTTTTTTATTGAGCTCAATTTAAAAATGCCAGTACTGTATTTAATTATATTTACTTTCCTTTAATGGTGCGTAGGTTTCATCACATGGGACGTCTTCTTGTGGCGTGCACTGTTTTGTTGTTTTCACTTTTACGTTTTTACGGCCGAAACTGTCACTCCAAATTTTTTCTGATCACTGATTTTTTTACATGATTTATTTTTTACGTGCCAATACTAGTTAGAATTTCACATTGTTTGATTTACGTCTTATGCTGTTTATGAGGGCGAGACGAAAACTATTCCGCCGGCGGCCGAGCGAATTGCTCGCATCCGCTTTGTTCAGATGTTAATTGCCAACTGACTTTTAGTGTTAAAAATTTCCGTTTGTGTCGTCTCTAAACTGGTTCATTCCTCTCCCCGCCATACGTCTTGTCCTCAGTATTGAAAAGTTTCGCTGAACTTGGTATCACCTTTTTAACTGGCCACGAACTGAATTTCGTCAAGAACATTCCTTCGCTGTTAGTCACAGACTACAAATAAACTCGAGATTTGCTGCATAACCTTATATAGTCATGAAAACATTTACTGGCAATCGCGTCACCTTAAGGGGGCCTCATCTGCACATGTTATAGAATTCATAAACTTTTAAAATAATATTTATGTAAATTTAGACCCATTACAATACCCCCCCCCCAATGAGAGGTTTTATGCCGAAGCATAAAAGCTCTCATTGACTTTCATACTTCCTAACGGGATCAGCCAAGATATGTCGCCAAAACCCCTTACGTTTTATTAAAATAGTGGTTAACTTACCCCTGGTCCAGTGACTGTGACCACACCTGAATGACCTTACTGGACTTCTCTCTCGAGATCCCAACACCGCAAGGCCAGACAGGTACTTGACGCTCCTGCTCTGGCGCGCAGGCCAGCACAGGACCGCCGCCACAGCATCACCAGACACTGAAACATGAAATCAAAAAATATCAAATAGTGGCCTGGTATAATAACATCCCTAACTGATCTGGTTCCCCTTAGCTGTGTTGGTTTTCGTTAAGAAGTACTGAGTTTTTCTTTTTTTTTTCTTTATAGATCCTACACATGGATGAATACTTAGTCTAAGTATAATACATTATAAGAATTCCATACCAACATTCTGTATAACCGTCTCTCGTTAACTCTTACCCCAAAATTCAAAATGATCGCTCTGATTCCCATCAAAATTTAAATTAACATTTCCATTACAACGTATACATACCTTCCATTATAAATATTCCATTCACATTTCAAAATTAACAAACTCCTTATATAGAGTAAAACACATTAAATCAACTACATTAGAACAAATTACGTACTTAACAATCGTTAAGCATCTTCATATTACTCCTTAATACATCAAAATAAAATACTCCTCGTCAACACAACATCATTCATTTACATCAGAAAATCAATTACATACTCTACCTTATTGATGTAACTCATTTTAATATTTCGTTACTAACAACCTAGTAACCACCTTCTCCATCATCACATAATTTATTAAATTATGAATTTATTTTAAATTCCTCCTTCCACACACACTATTACCCCCCCCCTGGACTGTAGCACCCAGTTCCCTCTGAATAAAATTTCCAAACATTCCAAAACTTTAATTTCAATTGAACCTGTTTATACTCAACCTTTAATTATTTACCATTAGATTCTCCAAAAATTCAAATTTATTATCAATATTCATTTTACATAACATTTTATTTATTAAACGTTGTGATTATTACCTCAAAATAAACAATTCACCTTTAAATTTGCATATAAAATTATGAACATTACACTTTAATTTCAATTGAACTTTTTACTAATCAACTATCAATTATTTATCATTTACTATACCATTAAATTCTCAAAAAAAAAAAATTTTTTTTATTATTACTTTGTTATTAACATTCATCTTATACAGTATTTCATTTATTATCTCCTTTCAAATTAATTCAATTATTGTATCAAACATATTTCATTACTTTAACAAAATTCACAAAGTTGATTATACTTCACCTTGCTACATCATTACATTTAATATCAACACAAAAGTATATACAATCCACATTATTATCTGTTATCGTTTACGACAAATCATTTCATAAAACAGTCCAATTCAAAACCACTACTCACATAATTAAATGTTCATAAACATTAATTGTTTACCCCCCATCATCGAACAATAACCTGGTCTTATGTCTACACAATTCATTTTTTATTAAATTCATTATATGATTTCTATCAATATTGTGACTATTCAAATTCTCATATTTTTCTACAATACCATAATAATTAACAGGATTATTCCCTATTATTATATCATATAACTTGTCACCATCGAGTATAGTCAAGTCTATACTTAGTATGATCTATTGACCTTAGTATGATCTATTGACCTTATTAGGTCAATTATAATTTCATCATTATTATCATCTGCTGCTGTCCCAGTTACATCATAAGGTAAGTAATCAATATCACCAACCTTATCATCATTTGCTGCACTAACTATTTTGCAAGGTAAGTACTCAATATTATTAACTCTCTCAATATCTAACCTCTCTACTAATTCGTTATAACCTCTATTAACCTTAAACATATCTACCTTCCTATCAAAATACCTTTCATCATAACACCATTTCATACTTTTTCTATCGTTCCATACAGAGGGTACTAAATTATAAAAACACCTCCTGACTTTTCCAGGAACATCACGAAAAATTAAGGGACTACTTGAAAACACATTGCTTTCCTCTAAATTGTTTGCCCTTCAAAAACATTTGTAAACATCTTGGTTTACAATAAACCTGTGGAAAATCTACCCTCTGCTCTATATTCACAAAATAATTCTCTTCATATTCTCTCGCTAACTTATGAACACTGATTTCTACTCTCTCACTACCCCCCACTCTTTCTATATTATCATCATCATTATTTATTTTCACTGTATCACTTTTATATATCTCGTTTTCAACTATCTTACCGCTATTACTTGTTAATTCATTTTTATAACTAACACTTACCTCGTTAATTATTTCTTTGTAATTTTTCGTTATTTTACCACCATTATTCTCACCTGTATTGACGCCATGGTCGTCTGTTACTTCGTTATTTTCATTTTCGTCACACTCGCCCGTGTCGTCATTATTTTCAACACCACTACACCCACTTATTTGTTTTAATTCAACTTCTATATTCTCTAGTTTATTATTTATTTCAACAAATTTCTCACTCACTCCATTAAAACTCTCACTTATACTTTTAAATTGGTTATTCATACTTAATTTACTCATTTCTATTTCGCTTCTTATACTCATGAATTCGTTATTCATGTCTCCTAATTTCTCGTCTTGTTTGTCAAGTTTATTATTCATTTCAGTTTTGAATTCATTGAAATTCGTGTTCAAATTATCACTATTCTTATTCTGTTAGTCAAACTTATTATTTATCATTTCCATATTCTTATCGTTATTCTTATCTTGTTGGTCAAACTTATTATTTATTACTTCCATAATCAACGCTAATTGATTATATATATATATTTATCTCGTTATTTCTACTACCCTCAGCTTCGACCATTTCATTTACATTCAATGTTTCGCCTATGCTCTCGTCATTTTTATTCGTGGTTACCATACTATCTTGCGTAACATTCAACACTGACCCCACATCTGCACTTTCATCTAAATTTGTATTTGCGTCTTTCTCTGCCATTTTTCGACTAAATTGTAAATCAACTTCAATGTAAATTTCAACTTTAATTTACAATGTCCAACTGTTACCGGGCGCCAACTGAAGTATTATTCAGTAATTAGTTAATTAAATTTGTCCCTGTTCGGGCGAAACAACTGAAGTATTATCGGTAATTATTTATTAATTTAACATTGTTTTTATGTGTAAAGTTTTATCAAGGCATTCGTTTAGTGTACTTTGGCAGAGAACAGTGGGCAAATACAAATAACAAAATGCATATATCAAGTAAAATATAACATTATTTATTTTCTTTTGATAACATAAAAAAGATCATTAACACTCTTATTCCGCCTTAAGGCGTAAAACTGATTTCCAACAACTATTACATCAAAATACGAATAAGTATATCAATAATTACGCAAACTCAACACTTCTTGTTAGGCCTATATTTTTTCTTTCACTCAATCATGCACACTTTCACACTTCTACATTCCTTTTTTATTGAGCTCAATTTAAAAATGCCAGTACTGTATTTAATTATATTTACTTTCCTTTAATGGTGCGTAGGTTTCATCACATGGGACGTCTTCTTGTGGCGTGCACTGTTTTGTTGTTTTCACTTTTACGTTTTTACGGCCGAAACTGTCACTCCAAATTTTTTCTGATCACTGATTTTTTTACATGATTTATTTTTTACGTGCCAATACTAGTTAGAATTTCACATTGTTTGATTTACGTCTTATGCTGTTTATGAGGGCGAGACGAAAACTATTCCGCCGGCGGCCGAGCGAATTGCTCGCATCCGCTTTGTTCAGATGTTAATTGCCAACTGACTTTTAGTGTTAAAAATTTCCGTTTGTGTCGTCTCTAAACTGGTTCATTCCTCTCCCCGCCATACGTCTTGTCCTCAGTATTGAAAAGTTTCGCTGAACTTGGTATCACCTTTTTAACTGGCCACGAACTGAATTTCGTCAAGAACATTCCTTCGCTGTTAGTCACAGACTACAAATAAACTCGAGATTTGCTGCATAACCTTATATAGTCATGAAAACATTTACTGGCAATCGCGTCACCTTAAGGGGGCCTCATCTGCACATGTTATAGAATTCATAAACTTTTAAAATAATATTTATGTAAATTTAGACCCATTACAATACCCCCCCCCCAATGAGAGGTTTTATGCCGAAGCATAAAAGCTCTCATTGACTTTCATACTTCCTAACGGGATCAGCCAAGATATGTCGCCAAAACCCCTTACGTTTTATTAAAATAGTGGTTAACTTACCCCTGGTCCAGTGACTGTGACCACACCTGAATGACCTTACTGGACTTCTCTCTCGAGATCCCAACACCGCAAGGCCAGACAGGTACTTGACGCTCCTGCTCTGGCGCGCAGGCCAGCACAGGACCGCCGCCACAGCATCACCAGACACTGAAACATGAAATCAAAAAATATCAAATAGTGGCCTGGTATAATAACATCCCTAACTGATCTGGTTCCCCTTAGCTGTGTTGGTTTTCGTTAAGAAGTACTGAGTTTTTCTTTTTTTTTTCTTTATAGATCCTACACATGGATGAATACTTAGTCTAAGTATAATACATTATAAGAATTCCATACCAACATTCTGTATAACCGTCTCTCGTTAACTCTTACCCCAAAATTCAAAATGATCGCTCTGATTCCCATCAAAATTTAAATTAACATTTCCATTACAACGTATACATACCTTCCATTATAAATATTCCATTCACATTTCAAAATTAACAAACTCCTTATATAGAGTAAAACACATTAAATCAACTACATTAGAACAAATTACGTACTTAACAATCGTTAAGCATCTTCATATTACTCCTTAATACATCAAAATAAAATACTCCTCGTCAACACAACATCATTCATTTACATCAGAAAATCAATTACATACTCTACCTTATTGATGTAACTCATTTTAATATTTCGTTACTAACAACCTAGTAACCACCTTCTCCATCATCACATAATTTATTAAATTATGAATTTATTTTAAATTCCTCCTTCCACACACACTATTACCCCCCCCCTGGACTGTAGCGCCCAGTTCCCTCTGAATAAAATTTCCAAACATTCCAAAACTTTAATTTCAATTGAACCTGTTTATACTCAACCTTTAATTATTTACCATTAGATTCTCCAAAAATTCAAATTTATTATCAATATTCATTTTACATAACATTTTATTTATTAAACGTTGTGATTATTACCTCAAAATAAACAATTCACCTTTAAATTTGCATATAAAATTATGAACATTACACTTTAATTTCAATTGAACTTTTTACTAATCAACTATCAATTATTTATCATTTACTATACCATTAAATTCTCAAAAAAAAAATTTTTTTATTATTACTTTGTTATTAACATTCATCTTATACAATATTTCATTTATTATCTCCTCTCAAATTAATTCAATTATTGTATCAAACATATTTCATTACTTTAACAAAATTCACAAAGTTGATTATACTTCACCTTGCTACATCATTACATTTAATATCAACACAAAAGTATATACAATCCACATTATTATCTGTTATCGTTTACGACAAATCATTTCATAAAACAGTCCAATTCAAAACCACTACTCACATAATTAAATGTTCATAAACAGTAATTGTTTACCCCCCATCATCGAACAATAACCTGGTCTTATGTCTACACAATTCATTTTTTATTAAATTCATTATATGATTTCTATCAATATTGTGACTATTCAAATTCTCATATTTTTCTACAATACCATAATAATTAACAGGATTATTCCCTATTATTATATCATATAACTTGTCACCATCGAGTATAGTCAAGTCTATACTTAGTATGATCTATTGACCTTAGTATGATCTATTGACCTTATTAGGTCAATTATAATTTCATCATTATTATCATCTGCTGCTGTCCCAGTTACATCATAAGGTAAGTAATCAATATCACCAACCTTATCATCATTTGCTGCACTAACTATTTTGCAAGGTAAGTACTCAATATTATTAACTCTCTCAATATCTAACCTCTCTACTAATTCGTTATAACCTCTATTAACCTTAAACATATCTACCTTCCTATCAAAATACCTTTCATCATAACACCATTTCATACTTTTTCTATCGTTCCATACAGAGGGTACTAAATTATAAAAACACCTCCTGACTTTTCCAGGAACATCACGAAAAATTAAGGGACTACTTGAAAACATATTGTTTTCCTCTAAATTGTTTGCCTTTCAAAAACATTTGTAAACATCTTGGTTTACAATAAACCTGTGGAAAATCTACCCTCTGCTCTATATTCACAAAATAATTCTCTTCATATTCTCTCGCTAACTTATAAACACTGATTTCTACTCTCTCACTACTCCCCACTGTTTCTATATTATCATCATCATTATTTATTTTCACTGTATCACTTTTATATATCTCGTTTTCAACTATCTTACCGCTATTACTTGTTAATTCATTTTTATAACTAACACTTACCTCGTTAATTATTTCTTTGTAATTTTTCGTTATTTTACCACCATTATTCTCACCTGTATTGACGCCATGGTCGTCTGTTACTTCGTTATTTTCATTTTCGTCACACTCGCCCGTGTCGTCATTATTTTCAACACCACTACACCCACTTATTTGTTTTAATTCAACTTCTATATTCTCTAGTTTATTATTTATTTCAACAAATTTCTCACTCACTCCATTAAAACTCTCACTTATACTTTTAAATTGGTTATTCATACTTAATTTACTCATTTCTATTTCGCTTCTTATACTCATGAATTCGTTATTCATGTCTCCTAATTTCTCGTCTTGTTTGTCAAGTTTATTATTCATTTCAGTTTTGAATTCATTGAAATTCGTGTCAAATTATCACTATTCTTATTCTGTTAGTCAAACTTATTATTTATCATTTCCATATTCTTATCGTTATTCTTATCTTGTTGGTCAAACTTATTATTTATTACTTCCATAATCAACGCTAATTGATTATATATATATATATTTATCTCGTTATTTCTACTACCCTCAGCTTCGACCATTTCATTTACATTCAATGTTTCGCCTATGCTCTCGTCATTTTCATTCGTGGTTACCATACTATCTTGCGTAACATTCAACACTGACCCCACATCTGCACTTTCATCTAAATTTGTATTTGCGTCTTTCTCTGCCATTTTTCGACTAAATTGTAAATCAACTTCAATGTAAATTTCAACTTTAATTTACAATGTCCAACTGTTACCGGGCGCCAACTGAAGTATTATTCAGTAATTAGTTAATTAAATTTGTCCCTGTTCGGGCGAAACAACTGAAGTATTATCGGTAATTATTTATTAATTTAACATTGTTTTTATGTGTAAAGTTTTATCAAGGCATTCGTTTAGTGTACTTTGGCAGAGAACAGTGGGCAAATACAAATAACAAAATGCATATATCAAGTAAAATATAACATTATTTATTTTCTTTTGATAACATAAAAAAGATCATTAACACTCTTATTCCGCCTTAAGGCGTAAAACTGATTTCCAACAACTATTACATCAAAATACGAATAAGTATATCAATAATTACGCAAATTCAACACTTCTTGTTAGGCCTATATTTTTTCTTTCACTCAATCATGCACACTTTTACATTCCTTTTTTATTGAGCTCAATTTAAAAATGCCAGTACTGTATTTAATTATATTTACTTTCCTTTAATGGTGCGTAGGTTTCATCACATGGGACGTCTTCTTGTGGTGTGCACTGTTTTGTTGTTTTCACTTTTACGTTTTTACGGCCGAAACTGTCACTCCAAATTTTTTCTGATCACTGATTTTTTTACATGATTTATTTTTTACGTGCCAATACTAGTTAGAATTTCACATTGTTTGATTTACGTCTTATGCTGTTTATGAGGGCGAGACGAAAACTATTCCGCCGGCGGCCGAGCGAATTGCTCGCATCCGCTTTGTTCAGATGTTAATTGCCAACTGACTTTTAGTGTTAAAAATTTCCGTTTGTGTCGTCTCTAAACTGGTTCATTCCTCTCCCCGCCATACGTCTTGTCCTCAGTATTGAAAAGTTTCGCTGAACTTGGTATCACCTTTTTAACTGCCCACGAACTGAATTTTGTCAAGAACATTCCTTCGCTGTTAGTCACAGACTACAAATAAACTCGAGATTTGCTGCATAACCTTATATAGTCATGAAAACATTTACTGGCAATCGCGTCACTTTAAGGGGGCCTCATCTGCACATGTTATAGAATTCATAAAATTTGAAAATAATGTTTATGTAAATTTAGACCCATTACATGACGTCCGAGCTACATCAATGGCTGGATGTATAAGTACAAATTTATTGTTCAAAAAATTCCACGCGGATTCCGCACTTTCAGTGCGGGATCCCGCAGGTCTCAAAAGTATGCGGAATCCCACATTGCGGGATTGCAAACCCTAGCCACAACCCACATAGTCTGTTTCCATGAGAATTATTTGTAGACTGAAATATTTCATAACACAGTATTATACAGTATGAGTATGATTGTTATATGATTCTAGAATATGAAAATTGTAAAAATTACTCATAAAAATAAACTCTAGCAAGAAACCATTTTATGTGGAGTAACATAACAAAAATTTTAATTGGCTAAAATTTGGTGCACTTCTTCTTGTGTACAAATGAAGTTAATTGTCTTATCATTCCATGTTTTGGTATAATAACAGTAAACTTTAATAATCAGCCATTTGTTATTAGTATTTTAACTTGTATTTACTTTCTATATTATTAATCTTTACAATTTTGTAGTTAATTTCATTTAAATAGTTTTCTACATTAAAATGTTATCATATTTTTTGAATATTACTTTGTGTATGTTCTTCACTGGTGTTTTTAAATTAATTTTTATGATGTTTATATTCTTATTCCTGGTGTTATGAGTTGCTAAATTGGTACATTAAGATCACAATTTTTTTATATAATTTTGTCTAATTCATAATAGAAGTTTTATTTTTCTCATCGTTCTTTACAGTACATCCTCGTTAGAATCTAATTCACGAGGATTCAACGTAGTAAGCTACGTTGCACAGAAAAATATGTCATTGTCATCAGTAATGTACGGAGGATATTATTTAAAAAAAAAAAGTCAATTATGATAAAAGGAAGGTGGACAAAAATTTGGGTTCTTTCCCAGTAACTATATCTGTACTTTAATTAAGGTGTCATAAATGTCTAAAGGTATTTAGTGATAGCATTCGTCAAAGAGCAAAGTAACCTCCACAATTGCTTGCAGTGTCCCCACCTATGTACAGAAATTAATTTGATTGGAGGGTCAGGGGAGATGTGTGTCACATTTCCTTGCAAGTGAATTTTAATAAATATTGTGAAAACATTGTTAGTTGTTTTCATTTGGTATGCATAGATCAGATGTATTTGTGATACCTTGTGTGTGTGTGTGTGTGTGTATGTGTGTGTGTGTGTGTGTGTGTGTGTGTGTGTGTGTGTGTGTGTGTGTGTGTGTGTATGTGTGTGTGTGTGTGTGTGTGTGTGTGTGTGTGTGTGTGCGTGTGTGCGTGCGTGCGTGTGTGTGTGTGTGTGTGTGTGTGTGTGTGTGTGTGTGTGTGTGTGTGTGTGTGTGTGTGTGTGTGTGTGTGTGTGTGTGTGTGTGTGTGTGTGTGTGTGTGTGTGTGTGTGTGTGTGTGTGTGTGTGTGTGTGTGTGTTCTGATTTCATTCTGAGTTTATTTATTGCAATAACTATTTCTTGTCAATATGTTCATTCTGTTTTGTGTGACATACTTGTGTTAGAGTTAAAAACATACTGTATATCATGTACTCCAATTTGATGTTCACAAAATTCCATCAATATCAAATATCGAAGATGGGAAATAGGGAAACATTATGGAGTAGTCTGAAGAATGCCATTAAAGACAGATCAGTGAGGAACAGTATTAAATAAGACTAGCAAAATATGTGCTTATGCTGATGATGTGATAATAGCTATATCAAGACAACGGTTGGTTGAGGTTTACAAGGAGCTAAGTCAAAAATCCATTGGAATGGGACTGAATGTAAATATCAGCGAAACAAAAAATAAATACATGCTAATTTGTGCATAGAGAGTGATTCATTTGATGTGGTTAATAACTTGAAATACCTGGGTAACATGATAGATAACAAAGTGTCCATAAATACGACGATACATGACATGATACAAATAGGACATAGGGCATATTATGCTAACAGGAGACATCGAGAGTCCAAGCACAAAAATAAAAATATATAAGGCACTTATCAGACTGGTTGTTGCTTATGGAGGTGAGCCATAGACATTAGCAAAAAAGGAACAAGAAACGCTAAGAAAGTGTGAAAGAAAGATTGTATGGTATGTTTATGGCCCAGTTAAGGAAGATGATGGATGGAGAATAAGAAATAACCAGGATATAGGTGAGCTATTGAAGAATGAAGATATTGTATGATTCATAAAGGCTTAACAAATAACATTGACTAGGTCCCCAAGAGTGGTTGGATGATCAGCATATGTAAGAGAAACTCGTGAGGGTACAGGTGTATAAAAACAGAAAGAGGGGTCAACCTATGATAAGATGGTTGGATGATGTGCTGGAAGATTTTAGAACAATGGATGTGAGGGGTTACGCTGTGATGGAAACGGATAGGCGACAATGTGTGAGCCAGGGCTCACATTGGGCTGTAGTGCTAAAGAAGAAGAAAAAGTATGAGGAAAGTGTATATATTGTTTTTAAAATTTGACAAATGAGAAAATAAAGGTGGTCCAACTAAAGTTAATTTGAACATATTATAAGAAGAGTTGCGAAGGCAACAGTTTATGTCAAAAAAAAACTGTAGCTAATGTAGTTGAAGTCAGCAGAATCATTTATTAAGCCTCAGATCCTGGTAAGATCAAGCCAAAATTAAACACAAAAATTAATTTAGATGATTTTATGTGTTTAGTAAATTATATCCATTACAGATTCCATAAAATGAAACATGAAAAGTTTGCTGTCTTAAAACCTAAGGTGACACTGGAAGAAGCTGGAATAAATTTAACTGTAATTATCTTATGAAGATTAGTGACGACACTGAATTTTAAACAGGAAAACTAAAGCCTGTAGGAGAATATTAATTGAAATACATTACTTTTGGCTCCTCTGCACAAAATATCTGATAGATACTTTACAGATTACAGATTCAGTAATGAAGAAGATTTTTATTTATAGTGATGAGACATATGTATATAATAGTCATGCAAAACTATACGAATGGTTCATCAAAAGGGCTAAAGTCTCCTACTTCCATATAGTGGTAAATGCAGGACAGAAAGAATGATTCGTCTCAAATGCATCAGTCAGATGATGATTATTGTCACAATATGAACTTTGATTGTTATGATAAATGGCTCAAAGAAAAATTGATTCCCAATTTATCATTCATATCTGTTTTAGTGACTGATTAAGGTATCTTATAGTGCACAGTGTGTAGTAGAACCCTTCTCACCATAGTCAAAAGCAGTATATTGAATAGCTGCAAAGAAAAGGGATTCCTTTACTAAATGAGTAGCTACTCAAGGCTCTAGTTTTAGAAGTTAATAAAACTGCAGAAACTAATCCACCAAAGAAATGAAGCTTATGAACTTCTTTCAAGCTGTGATCAGAGCATACTTGAGAAACCTTATCACCCAGGCCTGAATGGTATAAAAATAATTTCAGCACAAGTAAGCTACGTTGCACAGAAAAATATGTCATTGTCATCAGTAATGTACGGAGGATATTATTTTAAAAAAAAAAGTCAATTATGATAAAAGGAAGGTGGACAAAAATTTGGGTTCTTTCCCAGTAACTATATCTGTACTTTAATTAAGAAAGTTATGTTAGTGGTTATAATCACAAACAGAATTATCACTGTTGCACACCACTATAGTATAGATATAATTTATGTCTGTACTGTTCATTTTTGATACTTTGATTATGCAATAGTTGATACTGCTTGTAATTTTAGTAAAATTATAGAAAGCGTGTTAAGTGATAGTTTTATGCTATTACATTCTGATTGTTTCATGCTATTAAATTGTTTGTTTTTGGTCATTATTAGGTTAATAGGCAAATTGAAAGAACACAGGAAAATCAGTACACCTTTAACATAATATTTGATTTTTGGTGCAGATCACACAAAAAAAAACTCAAAATAAGGTGGGTTGATAGAGCCCTTGCAGGTTAATACACAGGTCTCTCATTATGTGACAACTTACTTTTTGCTTTAAATAATAAGTATTAAACATTTTTTTGGTGCCAAAACTGTTTTGTGGGTTTGCTTTCTCATAGTCACACACTACATTTTCAGTGTTTTTGGTATGTTGTATACTGCCCATTGATTACAGTACAGTCTGTAAAGATGTGTTTTCTGCTTTAACCACGGTATGTTTGCATTAAAAAAAGTTATGTTTTCGTGTGCAAGGTAAGTTTGGTAGGTTAGCCCTAAACACAGTTTCATAGCCGTAATATACATTCATTATGAACATCAGTTTAAGTGTATGTTCAGTGTGTTTATGAACAAAAATAAATGTCACAATAATGCTTAGTTCTGTTAGCTTTCAGTTGTGTTAGTTTTACATTTGTTGAGATTGTCACCAAATTGTACTCTGTTACAATTATTGTTTTTAATTATTAAAAATTATATTTTGCCAAACCATTAATTTTGCTTTTTAAACGGTAAACTAAAAACCCAAAACATTCTTACCTAACATCTCACATAAAACCATTACCAATTTTCATATTACATTTAGCAATATAATCATTTACAATTGTACACTTCTTCTTTTCCACTACATGACATAGTGATGTTATTGTGTACTCAAAACATCGAAAATATAGTACAGGTATAGTTATTATGAAAGTCCTGAAATTTGTGACAAAGTTTTAGCTGTAGCACATAATTATGTGGCCACTGAACACTTAGTGGATGACATAACCAAACATTTAATTATAAATTTGGAAGAAGACAGTGACAGTAATGATAGTAATAAATCAGCTGATTAGATATGTTGTTCTCAACTATTAGATCAAGTTAAATAACTAACACTTACTTAATTTTCTATAATTACGCATTTAATTTTAGTTTTTATAATTTAATTATGTTATATTTTAATATATTTTTTAATTATATGTAGCATCAGAATTGCTTAGACAAGATAAAATTTTCCGTATAACACAATCTCCTATGTTTGTAATTTTGATGACATTTGTGCATTGTGAATTTTAATAATTAGTGGTGCAAACAGATTTATGAACAAGTCTAAAATGTGCTACTGAGAACATCTTGGTGATAAACTTCCGATTAGTTGAAATGTTACAAGGCATGTAGACAGCTCCTTTAACTGTTCCTTTTACTTATTTTAAATACATTAAATTTAATCAAGTGAATCATTTTCATTTTTACGATTTTTGTGTATGTTTAATACAATGATGATGGTGGCAGTAGTAGTGCACAAGTTAATGTTTTTGCTGTGGAGAGTGGGGATGGTATGAGGGTCAAATTATCCTGCTGCTGGCCACACACCTCCCACCTGCAAGCAGTTCTGGAGCGAAGTATACTTATCTTAATTTGGACCCTGAACACAATTATAAACATAACATACTTATATTCTGACTGAGACAGAGGCTAATGCAATTTCAGATTGCCTCAAATTAATAGATCTGCCATTGACAATTTCTGTCATTTCATTTGACCAAGAATTTTAATTTCAATGGATTGAAAGGTAAAGATGTTATCTTTCCACAAAATACTCTTTGTTATTAATTTAAAATATATTTTCAGTTGTTAGATGTACATTATTTTCAGAGATTGATCAGGATAACATTAAACTATTGATACTTCCTGTATAATAACATTAATAAGCTGAACATAAGAATTTAATGTTTAATGTAAAAGTTAATTGGTATTTTAAATTGTTTAATGTCTCACTGACAGTTTGCTAATAAAACATGATTTGGTTTCATAAAATTAACATTATTTCATAAAGTGTATTAAAAATAATTTGCTCTTTGGCTTGTGTAAGCTTAGGATGGAAGTACAGTATAAATTTTAATTTAAACTATGGTTTAAATTCATTGTGATTGGACCCATGTGTGCTCTTGTACAGATAAATACTCAGGTATTTGTCAAGACTAAAAGTGTAAGAATCTCTTAACTGACTGTAATGAAATGGGAATATGTGTTAAATATGGAATAAAAGTAGTTAAAACGACCTCCAGTACCTTTAGATATTTATGTCTTTTCAAGACTACCATGTATCAAACTGAAATGATATAAAAAATCCAAGTTTTGGTATATATAACTTTTTAGTATTTTTTTATTAAACATACAATTATATTCTGTTAAGTTTTGTAACATCTGTTGTTGATTATGATTTATTGGCAGCATAATTATCAGTGATGAAAGATTGTCTTCCCTAAGTTCAATAAAACCAGGGAATTTGCCAAACATGTGCAATAAACAAATCCTATAAAATTAAAATTAATTTATTTACATCTTATATATTTATTCTACCATATGTTTATTTATTATTTATAGTAAGTTTTATTTGTATTATTTTTATAGTTTGTACATACTGTATTATATTTGGTTTGTTGTGTATATATTGTGAGTTCACATACATTTTATTGTAAACAAATATATTTATTGTAGCTAAAATTGCTAATGTGTGAACTTTGTTTAAGTTTTTAATATATATGCTATGACGTTAAGTTTTTGAAATGGGTCTATTATTATAAGTTTCAGTAAGTCAGTGGAAGTCATTCCATAAGAATGTTTGTAGTTCTTCAAAGACCACTCTTGCATATGTACCCGGGCATAGGATTTTGTTTGGCTAAAGTGTTTCGAAGTTTGTCCACCTGTTGCCCATTATTTATTAAATATAAAGTTAATTTTAATTTAGTCTGTGTTTATTTATACAATGCACCTGATTATATCTTGCTTTTGTAAAATAAGGTTTATTATATGGAATGAATGGTGAATTTGAATAACTCTTACCTGCTTACCTCATTATGGACCTTTGATAGTACTCCACATGTATTGAGGCATGAAGAAACAATGTAAGTACCAGTGAGTGATTTAATTGTAATAACGACTGTTATTATTAACATTACAATTGGTTATTTATCACATATTCAGTTTTTATTCCCAACTTAACTTAGGTAACGTTACGGATATGTGAAAGTAACTTAAAATTTTTTAAAAATATTTTAGTATTGTAAAAAGTAGAACTGATCATATCTGACATTTTTCAGAACTTTACTTCTGATGAATGTTAAAATTTCCAGTTTGTTAATACTTTCAGGTCAGCACCACTTTCTATTTTGTAATGTCTTTATTTTTAATCCATTTTCAAGCTCATGGCATAGTTACTGGAATGTTCTTAGAACACAGTGTATTGCTGTCTACCAAACTTTACACTCCGTGTTCATTTTATGTATTGAACACACACACACACATTAGACTAAATTGAATGCAGTAAACTAATAATAAATCAGCCTTTTTTGATTTCATTTGTAACAGTCCGTTAAGGACCAAGGCATACCGCACGGCTTTTTGTGTTAGTGTGATGGTGTATGGCTAGTACTACGCGCCACCAGCCGCTAGTTGCGGTATTCACAGCCAGGAGGCGGCGCTGTTATCTCAGCGCCTACTCAGTTTGCCTCACGACGCTGAGTGCACACCGTAACGGAACCTCCGCCGGGAATTGAACCCGGGACCATGAGCGCATCAATCGCCCGCGTTAGCCACTAGACCACCTGGAGGCTCCATGTAAATGTTAGGTTACAATTTGAAATGAGTGAAAATTCTAAACCATCCTACAAGCAGACTTTAATGGCTATGGAAACAATTAATTTCAAGACACAAATATGGTCTGTTGATTTCCGGTGTCTTGCACATGTCTAAATAAACTATGCAGCTCCTGGCTGTGGTACAACTCAAGTTACACCACCGGCAGAAATAAATCAGCCATCCAGTAACCATGGGCGGTGGTAGCTGTATGGTGGACAGGGAGTTTTTTATATGTGCATGTGATTGCAAGTGTATCTTTGTTATTTATGTAGCCTAACATCCCAGACAAGACTGCAGTGTTGTTGTCCCTAGCGACTGGGGCTGGCAGGCAGATGGAGTTGTGAGCCTGACTTGATCCTGTAGCTGCAGCACAGCAATTGTGATTGTGAATCACAAACAAAACCATTGTGCCAGCACGTGCCAAAGAATGTGTCTTCTGAATAAAATTGCTGACTGCTCACATGAAACACCCAGTGTTACCATATAAAAAAGTGGTATCAAGAAATTGTTTGAACATTTGTATTACACTCTTCATTTTATTTGAATGAGGATGAGCGTACTGATGTTCAAATGTCCACTTAAATGCAGCTTTAGAAGAAAACCTGAAGTGAGTCATTTTTTTACTTCCATGTTCCATAAGGAAATGGAAGTTTGGTGATGGCGAAAACAATTGTGTTCGAGATAAAGGCTGATTCTAATTGTACTGCCCTCAAAAAATGAAAAGTCATTTTCCGAAAAGTGTGTCTGTGTGTAGAATTTTTTCTATGGCAAACGATAACTGCCCATATTCAAACAGAATAAAATAATTTTTTGCAATTTGTGCCTGAGTTGTAGAGGACTCAAGGCCTATTGATTTTGGTGAAGATCGGTTAAGAGAAAGGGATAGTTTACCTGCAACGTTTTATGTTTTAACAAGAGTACAGTAAAGTTTACTAGACATGAAACAACCGTTTTCGTGCTAACAGCACAGGTTATGTAATGCGCATGCGTCAACAGAGAAACATACCTTAGTTTTCTCTGAGACGCTGTGGAGGTTATTGTGTGAGTACTTTTCAAAAAACATCAGTATTCATCAAATATGAAGCGTTTAGTTTCATTTCATTTTAATAAGAACAGCGTAATAGTAATAGATAATGCCTCCTACCACAATGTACAAATAAATACACCAACATCATTAACAAAAAAAGGCAGACATGATTAACTGGTTAAAAAACCATAACATTCCTTGTAGTCCATCTATGTTAAAGCCTGAGCTGTATGCACTAATTAAACAAAACAAACCAACTTACAAAACTTTTAAAATAGATGCTATTTTGGCAAACCAAGGACATTCTGTTTTATAACTTCTACACTATCAGCCGGATTTTAATCCTATGGAACTGACTTGGGCAACCGTGAAGAAGCGTGTTGAAAGAAAAACCGTGCATTTTTCTGTGGATAGTTTCAAAGGAATTTTATTGTATTTCTCCTGCAGACTAGAGATCAAGACGTGACGTAATGAAAATTGTAAATGACTACATGAGATCGAACCAAATAAGGGATACTGTAACAGATCGTTTAGAAAATAATGTAAGACGAGATAGCAGCAGTGAAGGCAACTTGAGTGATAGTGATAATAGGCTAACGGTGATAACAGTGATGGAAATATTAGTAGGGTGAAGAACTGACCTAAATAATTATTGTAATTGCATGTAAGTAAATGTGCTCTATGGTACTTAAATAGTTTCAGTCTAATTGTTGCATTAATATTGTCTCTCTAGTTCTTTACGGATAGTTTATATCTGCTTGTTTTTTAAACACACACACACACACACACACAATCATTTCACGTACGAGGCTGTTATTAATGTTACTTATTCAAACAAATTGAAGATGCCAGAGCAATGTGGATCATATATTACAATGTTTTTCTTGAATCGTAACATGTACACAAAGTGTACACATTCCAAAATATACAACGATTGTTGATGTCTAGCCTCGACTTTCGAGAAACATTGCAACAGACACAACACGCCAAGTCACTGTTTACAAAATAATGGAAATCTTTATTAGGCCTACATTGTCTCTTTCTGTTGTGTCTGACGCTTGTTTCGTCTTACAAAATGTCCACGTTTACTGTCGTAATCGAAATCAAAACTTACCTACAACCAAATTTTGTAAGTAACCAAATTTTAGGTAAAAAACTTAAAAACAATTAAAAGAATAACAAAAGAATTTTCAAATTATAAGAATAATTGGTTAGTAAAAAGTTAGGTAAGTTAGTAAAAAGTAAGTTACATGCGTGCGTGCGTGCGTGCGTATGTGTGTGTGTGTGTGTGTGTGTGTGTTTTGGTAGGGTTGTAAAATTTAGTTTGGTAAAGTATTTAGTAATATAATTAAAAATGTAGCTAATGAAATGTAAAAAACAATAAATACATAAAAACGTTAAAAATTAAAAATAAACAATTGAAAACACTATAAGAATCATAGACAATAAAAACTAAATAAATAAAGTTATAAATATAATAAAACGAAAATAATTGTGAATCGACAAAGCAGTGTAACTGCTTTATTTCAGCTGTCATTATAAGCGATATCAGTTTTCAAATTTTACTACTTTTACAGAGAAAAACGTAAATTTAACTATTATCTTTCATCTTTAATTATTAAAGAAGCGTAACTTCGGCACATTAGGTATAAAAAGTCAACCCGTGTCAAAATAGATTACTCTTGTCACATTCGCGTCTTATTAACAATTCAGAGAGTAGACCAATATTTTCAACTGCGTTAGTAGACATTTTCCTCTCTCGTGCCTTTCACTGCTGCCGTCTTCTCCCCACTACAATCTGCACGCTGATTCATGTCTATTTAATATTACTGTAAAGTACTTAATTTTGATAAAGAAAGTATCCTGAAAAGAAAGTCATAATAATCCACTCTAGAAAGGTAGATGAAATATCTATAAATGAAAAGGGTAGTTGAAGGGAGAGGGGGTAATTTTTTGTAAATGAAAATGATAGTTGAAGGGGGAGGGGATAATTTTTTATATGTGTACTATGTTATCGGCAACAAAGAAGTAGTTTGTTGTTAAAATTCTTTCCCGGGCTGTTTGGCCATGGTCCAATGTTTTCTGAAAAACCAGACATTTCCGCAGTGCCATCGACTGCCATCATCAGTGGAAATAGAGTGCACTAACTTGAGGTGGTATACGTTAGTATCCACAGTTCTGTGGTTAAGGCTAAAGAAAGAAAGTAGAAAGAAGTGTTTCTATCGAAATATTTCATTTCGAATATGATTTTAAATATAAATCTTAGAACATGGAAGTCATGTATGGTTCTCCATACCGATATTTTAAAATAGATATTGTCATCAGCTAGTTCTTTTTATTACAAACATTCTGGTATAAGTCCAATTCAAAAATTTTCCATATCATGAAAGTTATTGACATTAAAGTGTTTTTATGAATACTCCCTAAAATGATTACATACCCTCACACACGTGCAGCTAAGCAACACTCGCACTATCTCACAGCACTTAAAATAATTCATAAGCCTAAATATACTTTACACTAAACTTTCTAACAATGTTCCTTATCTACTAAGTCGTAATGTTCAAACCTGCACTCTCTACTTATTCACACAGTGTCTTTATATGCTATCATATGCCTTTACTCTCTACTACATTACATATGCAAACCGGTATATATTGCAATGTATAGGTATCGCATAGAATAAGTAGTCAATTTATATGTTCTTGAAATGAAATGGATTGAAAATGATGCTATTATTTTTGACAATCTACTGACTTTTAATACAGTTTATACAAAATAATTAATCTGTCTCTGTTGATTTTTGCAACACAATTAAAACTTACTTTCTTTACAATGAAATAAATTAATATTTAAAAGCTCTTTTTGTCTTATTTACCATAAGGTCTTTACTGATGTGGTAGAGTCTTTCTTTTAAATATATATTTTCTTCAACTGTGCATAAATAATATAAGTTCTCTTCCCTTTAATGTCGACTGCAGATCCTCCAGACAATGAGTTATTCCTGGCTGGAAGAAAACATGGGTCAATTTCCTCTGTCTGGCTTCAGGATTGCTTTTGGGCATGTACATATTTCTCACGGGCACAGTTATATAGCTCTCACTGTGAATCGGTATAGTTATTGGTACTGGTGTGTTATGTTTACACCCTTTTTCAGTCAGCTTGAAGTGTTTATATCCCTAACCAGAATACAGTACACCCTCTGTAATACAGCACTGCGGTAGTCCGACCCCTCCAAGAGTCTGGCGTTGTCAGGTGGCTGCTGGCGACCATAGAGGGGGAAAAAAGTCGCTGACCATAAAGTGAGTGCACCATTAATCCCTCACTGTGTACAGAGCCGTTTATTTGCAGTTGTTTCTTTCTTGGTGTAATTATTTGCCATGTTTACGTAATTTAAGATTGTGAGTGCAAAATATCGTCACATGCTGAACTGCACGAGTTGCGAGATACAATCACTGAGAAACTAGTAGACAAAACAGATGATTTGACAACGGATGATATAAACAAGTGCCTGGCAAGTGACAAAGATGAAGAAAACTGCTTTATGACAGACGATGAAATAGTCAATGTGATGACCAGAGAAGAGGAGGAGGAAGAGGAAGAGGGAGAAGCAGCGACAGTGGTTCATATAGTAGGCAATGATATGGAAGTGGATGCCTTCACAACTTCTATTAAGTGGGGAGTTGAAAATGTTATGCTTGCTTGCGGAATTCTTGTGTTGAAAAAACTGCAAGAAAAAGCGTTAAAAGTATTCAAGCCAAACAGAAAAAAATTTACAGCTTTTTCATTCCAATGGGTGTACTAACTGTACATTACGCTTCGAGTTTAATTTTTTTCTATGAGTGACTAAATTATAAACATGAAACTAATTTGAATAATTTTAAGAAAAAGTTGAAGATAATTTACTATATTTTTAATCCGCTGTTTTAATCAGGTGTAAGTTTTTTCATGTTTTACAATTGTGTGTACAATATACTTTACTTACTTTACTTTATCCAATGCCAGCTCTTGGCATCTCTGCCATTCGCCTACGAGCCTCCCAGTATAGACATGTATCGCGTCTGTTTTGTACGTCCGTCAGTCCTGTGCACTGCTGTAGGTGCGGACCGTCCATCTTGCTGGTGGTACAGAGTGGGCAGATACGGAGTCGGCTAGCCCAATCCTATGCAGATGCGCTTGTAGATAATCGTGGCCAGTTAGGAGTCTGAATTTGGCGACTGCTTCTGCTCTTGGGAGATTCCGAGGGATTTGTTTGTCGTGAGCTAATCTTTCACATTGCTTTCCCGTGCAGGCTTCGCGTAAGAAGTTTTTGGTCCTGTGTGTGTGTACAATATACACTACTTTTTGTCATTTAAATGTTTTTCTAATAACTATCCATTAATCCGGCATTTCCACTGAACCGGTACCAACATGGTCTGATATCTGTCAGATTAGTGAAAATGTACTGCATATTGAACTTTCACAGAATAGCACAATTATAATACTTCTTGCAGTTACTCTATTAATTTTCAAACTTGTTTTCATCGCAATAGGTAGAGCAATCATCATGTACCAAGCGGCATTTACACATTATCGATTCTGAAGAGACACTGATTAATCCATTCATAGATATTTCCATCGACTGAATTCTCGTAATCTGATTGGTTCTCACTAACCCCTACTCATGGTTTCTACAGATAATAGATGTTCTTGTCCAAGAAGGCTTCTGAACAGAAACAATTCTTGTACAAGAACCTGATTAATTTTATGATAAAATTTATGGGTATAAAACCTTTTTACTTACAAAATGCATATATTTAGTTACTGATTATTAAAATTACTATTGTCATCAGATCTTTTTATTACAACCATTCTGATGTAAGCCCTATCTCAAATTTTCCCATATCATATTAAAATTAACACATTTTTTATGAATATTCCATAAAATAATTTCATACCCTCACACACATCACTACGCATGTGGATAAGCAATCTTACGCACCATTGCACAGCACTTAAAGTTGTTGTACAAGCTCGAAAATGCTTAAAATTAACATTTTTCACAATGTTCTTTATCAACTAATTTACAATGTTCAAACCTGCAATACAGACAGGAAGAAGGGATTTTTTCTGAATTAGAGAAAGTAGGGTTTTTTACACAAGTATTTTATTCCAGTTTTACAATGCATTGCCTTATTATAAGAGACATGGCTAATTTTGAAACTGACAGGACATGGCCATTTTTTATTCTTCTTACAATTTGAGTATAACTAGTTTTTGTTTCTACAACCATATTTGTCTCAGTGTAGTATAACACATATTTGTTTAAATTGCCAATAAATAAAAGAAAATTTGTAATTCAATAATAAAGAATTTAATTCTGAGAAATTTGATACAAACAAAGTCAACAAAAAACAAATGGATGTTATAAAAAATCAAATTTCATTGAACACAACAAAAATGTAAGAAATTGTTATAATTCAAAACAAAAGCATAAACCCTGATGTTTCAGAGAAATCAGTTTAATTCTCTACAGCTTAAACATAATGTTTGAAATGTTTCCCTTGATTGTGTATCACAAAATGTGGTGTGATGTATACGATCAACGGAAGCTTTTCTAACAGTATCACGGTTGTTCTTGAGATGTTCAAAGCATTACCGGTATACATTCTGTTCATTAATTCTTCCCTTGAATTAATTTTTACTTCATAAACTAGCTTCTTTAAATGGCCCATCAGGTAATAGTCCAGGGAATTTAAACCAGGGGACCTAGGAAGCCCATCTTGAATTGGTTTTTCTTGACCAATTCAAGACATCTGTCTAGATATCTTAAGATTTATGAGCTGTCTAACTTCATTTGAATAATGAGGTGGTGCACCATCATGTTGAGAGAACATTTGCAGCCTTTTTTAAAGATGTATATTTTTGAACAGGATTGGCACTGATTTTATAAAAAAATCCTTGTATATAATATCAGCAAGGCGACCTTGAATAATAAATGGTACAACTAACTGGTTCCCAGTTATACCATACCATACATTTAATGATAACTAGTTTTGAAAGTTTGACTAATATTTCATTTGGATTGTCAGTTGTTCACCTGTAACTATTTTTCAAATGTGTTCTGCTTCTCACAAAAATAGATTCATCAGTGAATAAACATAGCCTAATTAATGATATTTAAACTTTCTTGTACCCACTGGTAAAAAACTTACTCTTCACACTTAGTCACCTGGTTGAAGATGTTGAACAGTATGCAAATGATAGGTATAAAAATGTTTTCTTTAGTGTTCTCCAGACTTTAATACAACGTACATCTCAATGATGCAAAATCCTTCTGGTGCTGAGTTGAGGACTGTGCTGTATCAATTGAATAATACTTTCTTATTCAGATACAGGCTGTTCTGCATGGCGTTCAATTAGAACAAGCAACCACTGGAAACAACCCGTTAGTTCGTAAATTATGAAAAACCAGGGGAAATATTTTTTGTTGAGGTACTCTTCTGTTTGGAAATCTTAATTGGTATTTACATTTTGAACCCCAGAAATTTCCATACAGAAACCATACACAAAAACAGTATCTGCTCACTCGTGATTTGAAAATTGCAAAGGCATTTTGAAATTATGTTTATGAAAAAACACACTACAAATTCAAGGTTAGTTATGGTAAGTAATTTAGCTAATGTATTATAAAATAATTGTTAAACTGCTGTTACATGAATTGAATTAAATTTTTAAGTCTGAACAGTACAGCATTGCCAAATGTAGTTTTTTATAAATTTATAAAAATAATTTAGTAAATGTTGTTAAAATTATTTTTTGTTTTAAAATTATTCTATCAATATTAAGTGAAATTGATGTTTTTTTGTTATCTGAATAAATTGTTGTTATTAATAAATTATTATTACTATAAAATAAATAAACAGTTTGCAGTATATTACCAGAAGAAGAAATTTCTTATATTTTTGTTGTTTCTTCTTCAATAACAATTTTTTTTAATAACATTCAATTGATTTTCATGTGTACATATTGTGGAGTACCACAAGGAGTTTTTTGATATGGAGTGTATAGATCTGGAGAAATGAAAAAAAGAAACACTGACTAAGAACTGAAAATGAATCTTTTCTTGTAATCTGGCATTAGACACATAACAATCTACTTTTATTTCTGAAAGTACAGTAAGAAATCTACTCAGTTGAGGAAGTGCTGAGAATCTGTAACACCAAACATACAGGTATTTACTAATTAAAAACATTCATAATAATATTATGTAAAGTACACTAGAAAACACTCCAAACTTACTTAAACTAATACTTAAATACAAACTGCAACAACCTTCAAATAAATTTATAAATTTTCATGAATTTTTATCTGCTACTGATCATGCAAAATTGTTTTACTCAAGTAGAAAAGAAGAGATGAGTTTTATGAGAGGGATCTAATTACATTATGTATGACTAGAGATAACATCTGAGCAATGGCGTCACTGAAAACTGCTCCTGAGGGGGATGGGCAGGGCCATATTTAGGCATGTGCAACATGTGCAGGTGCACAGGGCGGCAAAATTTTGAGGGCGGCAAAATATAGCTGGTTAAAAAAAAAACATCGCTTCATATCATTATAAAGCCTGAAGTAGATTAGCGTTCTGGCTCTGGCATTAAAGTAGTATGGTACTTTTAGTGCACCACTTCTCTTCGAGATGGCAGCACCTATATTGAAATTACTCGGCTAGACGCTCGTGGCTCGTACACCTACGCGGATGCAGTAGTGTGCATATTCTTTGGTGTGTATGTTGTTATTAGTTCAGAGTTAAGTTGGCGTTTCATCGTTCCACGTGGTTCCAACTTGTTATTAACTTTCAAAATCAAGGCATTTTATACGATACGCCGAGTATTTTAACTGTTGACAGTGAATTATTCAGTTTTAAATGTTCTACAAAACAGTATTTCTATAGGTTTTTCCGTTAAGATATAATAGCTTCGGGACGGTATGGATGGGCGATCTAGGTTAAGTGGTGCTGCATATCGCAAGAAAGCTGAGGAAAAAAGACAGAGGGAGAGTAAAATTTTGCAGAAAATACCTCGACTGGACTCATATTTCAGTGGTGAAAACAAAAGTGAACAGTGTAGGCCTGAAAATTCGGGTGAAATTATAGTGGAAAACAGTAAAGACAATGTGGAAGTCGAAAATCTCGAAGTACAGGAACAAGCTACGCTCTCTACAGAAGTGGATTTTGCAGTGTCTATTCCTAGTAATGATTCATTCTATTGGGAAAACACTACCACACTCGGGATTACTTGATAAAAAACGGTATTAATCAAAACAAAGACGCTGACTTTTCACAGTCCTCGCGGCGATATGCTGATGGAACACAACGGTTTTGCAGCAAGAAACTATTCCATAGGATTTTAGTAAATGGGGAAATTATGAACCGTGAATATCTTGTTTATTCTCCCAGCCAAGGATCACTGTTCTGTGCCCCATGCAAATTATTCGGTGGTACATCTCAGTTTGCAACATCTGGTTTCAATGATTGGAGCCATGCTGGCATAAGAATAGCCGAACATGAAAATTCTGCTTCTCACAGAGACTGCTTGTTAAAATTGAAAAGTAGAGGAAATGAGATGAACAGAATTGACAAAGATTGCTCAGCCAGCATAAACATGAAGTTACATATTGGAGAAATGTACTAAAAAGAGTTGTTTCTGTAGTTAAAAAACTAGCTTCTAGGGGTTTAGCATTTCGTGGAGACGAAGAGAAGTTTGGCTCTGTGAAAAATGGAAATTTCATGATGTGTTTGGAATTAATTGCAGAGTACGATTCTTTTCTGGCTGACCATATTGCACGGTTCGGTAATCCTGGAAAAGGATCTACATCATACTTGTCACCAGCAACTTATGAAGAATTAATACATCTTATGGGAAAGTCAGTGAGTGAAAAAATAGGCAATGAAGTTATTTCTTCTAAATATTTTTCAGTCATAGTAGATTCTACGCCAGATTTATCTCATAATGACCAGTTCAGTGTAGTTGTTAGATATGTAACTGATTGTGGGCTGTCAGTTGAAAGATTTCTGTGTTTTATGAAAAATACAGGCCATACTGGAGAAAAGCTTTTTGAAGCACTAATGAATTCTTTAGAACAACATGGTCTGAAAGTTGATAACTGTAGAGGTCAATCATATGACAATGTGGCCAACATGTCTGGAATATATTCTGGCTTGCAAGCAAGACTCAAGGAAAGAAATCCTCTTGTTTTCTTCATTCCATGTGCAGCTCACTCATTGAATCTAGTTGGTTCACAAGCAGTGAAATGCTGTATTGCTGCAGTACGGTTTTTTGAGTTATTGCAAAGTTTATATAATTACTTCGCAGATTCTACAGGGAGGTGGAATATCTTGGAAACATTTTTTGATTCTGTAACCATGACATTGAAATCACTGTCAACAACTCGATGGTGTGCACGTGAGGATGCTTGCAAGAGCTTGGATGCAGATTGGAAAGCAGTGGTTTCTGCATTAAGAACTATTTCAGAAAATGAAATGGGTAAAGGTAGATGTCAAGCTGAGGGTCTTCTTAGGAAATTAAATAGCATTGAGGTAGCATTCATGACATCAGTGTGGGGTTCTATTCTTCAACAATTTGGCAAAGTCATGAAAAAATTGCAGGCTCAGGAAATGGACATTTCCACTGTTATTGAAATGTACGACTCTCTTACAGTGTATTTAACTGAGCTTCAGACCTGTTTCCCCAATCACAGAGATTCAGCTGAAAAGAAACTTAATCAGATCAGGAGTCTGGAATCAGTTCCTTCTTCTTCAGCTGTTGAGATTTCAAGACCAAAACGTCAAATTAAACGTAGGCAATTTTTTGATGAATCATCTGAATCAGAAGCGGAACCAGAAAGTCCTGAAGAAGAACTAGGATCAGGTGAATCAGATGACTTGGAACATGACAAGATCTGGAGACGAATGGAAATTTCATATTTCAAGATCATACAAACTCTCCAGACTGAGTTACAGAAGAGAGTTAATGTCTACAAAGAATATAATTTAATATTTTCATTTCTCTCAAATATCACCAAACTAGAAGCTCCTCAAATTTATGTTGCTGCAGAGAAACTTTGAGCCATTTATGATTCCGACATAGAAAGCAGCTTTGGTGAAGAATGCATCCATTTGAAAAGCTATCTGTTATCTATGAAGACAGAAGATGGTAACAAATTATCGTCTCTTCCATTTCTCTGCAAAATGTTGGCTTCGAAGAAAATTAGTGATATCTACCCAAATGTGTACACTGCACTCAAGATCTACAACTGTACTCCAGCAACAAACTGTTCTGCTGAAAGGTCATTTTCAGTTTTAAAACGAATCAAGAACTATCTACGGACAGCACAGAATCAAGAACGAATGGTCAGTCTTGGAGTGCTCGCCATAGAATCAGACATCACTGTCAGTCTGGATTTTGAGGAAGTGATAAATGCATTTGCAAATGCAAAAGTCAGAAGAAAGTCATTTCTCTAAGTTCGGTAAGTTTCACAAAATGGTTAGTATCAAATTGCAGTGTTTCTACCATATACGTTTGACTGACCAAACTGGATGTTTCAGTGATATTTTTAATTGAGGTTATTAAACTGTAGTGATTATATTCTATGTGTTTACCATATATCGTCTTCAGAATAATGTATAAATGTTTAACTTGCACCTTTGTTTCATATATTGTGTATTCAGTTAAGTTTAAATACTGTCTATAATACAGTTTAAAATTGAAGTAAGTAATTAAACAATTTATTGTCCATAGTCTGTAAACAAATAGCGACACTGAAGGGAATAGCTCAGGGAATAGGGGGCGTAAAATTAATGACTGCACAGGGGCGTTATACATCCAAAATATGGGCCTGGGGATGGGACTGGCTTCTGTAGAGGGGGGGACTTGCCTAAGGCTGGAACCCCATTTTCCTCAGGACAAATGAGAAATTCAGAATTCTTCCCATATAATTTCAAAAATACATGTTATAAATTCTTTGCAACTCGAAGTTTTTGAGTAAACCAATGTGAAAGTTCAAGGGTTGAAAGAATAACAAAATGTTCTGATTTCAAAATATTCTACCTTGATTAAACATTATTCAAATTAAATGTAATAAATCTCATGTCATTAGGAACCATGTTATTTCTAAATTTGTATTCTTCATAAATCTTGTAAAAACAAATATTTCTGAATATATTTTGATAAAAACCTGGTTTTATTACTCCTTCATACTTTAATTTAAAGATGTTAGCCCACAAATGTTTTAAGCAACTTATAAACTGTGTTAAAGTAGGTTATTTTTTGTGTAAAATCCAGCAATAAAAAATTATATTTTTCTGAACTAAAGTCAAGAAACTGTTAACTTACTTATGCAAAGAAGATGGTTCAAACCATAGAGACATTAGACTAGAGGAGTCATGACATAGACAACCATGTAAGGGGAAGTGTGTCTGGGCAAAAAAAAAATAAATAAAACAAAAATAGTAGTTTCTTTCATTTTCTGGCATTTTTTGTTTTTGTTTTATGGTGAAATATATACATTACTTACCAAACTTTGAGAGATTGTCATTATTAAGAAAAGTTTATTTTAATAACTAACAAATATTGTAATTACTTTTATTTTCATAGTCATTTATACACCTTACTTTAACATGCACAACTGGCTTTGAAATAGGCCTATGTTAAGTGATTATGTGAGTTTGCTGAAATGTGTAACAGCTCCTCTCCCCCACAGTTATGCCCCTGTATCTGAGTATAGAATCTTATATAATTTCTGATAATTATTGCAGAAATAATCAAAATATCACACAAAATTTTTCTGTAGAATAAATTTTAGTTAGGTACATTTTTTACAACCAATAAATTAAAACAATAAAAGTTTTATAATGCTCTTCTCCAAAACCATTTGATATTTTTATTAGATTTAATTAAAAATTTTAACAAATATAGAAACTACACGTTGCACTCCACTAGTTGCAATACTATCGATAATGCTTACAAGCCTTTCAGCTCATCTTCAGATAGAAAAAATGAGAATAACATAATACCTATATGTTACATACATTTCTACCCCCTTAAAGAGGGCATACAGAATTTTAAAAACAACTGTGCAGGTAAACAACTCTTGTCCCCAACTGCCTGTCATACATGGGTGTGTTCAGTAACCCGTCTCAGTATATTTCCATTGTTTTTCATATACATTTTAGGTATTTTATTGTTACTACTATATATCAACTACTTAACACTTCCAAGACCTATCGACTCAATTCTTTTTTCTTATATTATAAAATATGTCTTCACTTTCAAAATAAATTTTAATATTCGTTAAATTATTTAAACCTTTTTCTCTTTATTACAAATCCTATACAAGTGTTTGGCAGCTGTATTAATAATCACTGTATTAATAACTTCACAGTTTTCTAGTGGATTGATAAACTTACAGTTCTCCTCTAAAATATCCAGCATATAGTGTACTCGATTACCTGTTTCCTTCTCCTGTTTTGTGGTCTGCCACAAAACAAAAGAAAGCACAAAAAAGAGAAGTATATTAAAATAAGCATACAATAAATACTGTACGCACATATTTACGCCCTGCCTCATCAAAATAAACTTTGCTGCTCTCCTTGCATTTTAATTTACTTACTTCACTCTTCTGTAAAATAGGAAATTTTTTATACTGTTTTTTGTACCATATCAAATACTGTTTTATACTTTTTTACTGCTATCTGCTCCATATTTTTTAAAACATTGGACTATTTTTCTAGTCTGTGCTCCTATATTCATTATTGACCCCAATTGTTTAAATTCCTTTTTGTTTTCAGCTGTTTTGTTCTTATTCATATTTTCTATCACATTATCTACTATATTCATGTTATAATTATTGCTCTTCACAATTCTGTTTATCCCTTTATCTCTCTATATTTCCCTTTTCTGTCTCTTAAACACTTTGTGCCTATAACAGAAGGAATTTATTGCTGCTATTTTGTATCTGTATGGATGGTATGATTTTTTAGGAATAGTTAAATCTAATTATGATTTTTTCCTGAATATATGAAATTCTAGTTTCTTATTTATTCATTTTTATCCATAAATCTAGGTAATTCAATTTCTTATCTTCAATATTTCTCTTAAACTGTACATTTTCATTCCTACTATTCACCTCATTTAAAAATGTTTTACTTCTTCTAGGTTATCTTCCAAAATCACCAGTATGTCATCACCATATCTAGTCCACATCTTATATCCTCTTTGTGCTTTGTAGAGTTCAATAACATATTTTTCAAAGTCTTTGATGTACGTTTTGGCAAGAATAGAAGATGACGAAGACCATGAGTAATCCTCACTTTTTAAAATAAATCTGTTATTGAACCTAAAATAATTCTGTTGTAAACGTTCTTTTATTATATCCACTAACTGTTTTTTTTATACTTATAATTTTCCACATGTATCAGAACTTCATTAATAAAGCTAAAAAAGAAAGTAAGGAAGAATAATATTATAGTTACGAAGGCAGATAGAGAAAATACTTTAGTTCTAAATGCCATACAATTTATCAATTTCTTTCTCATAATTCATTCATATTACTGTTGAAAATTCCGCCATATTACCACTGAAGTTGTCATAGTACGTCAGTACTTAAAATACATCTACATTATGCTTTCATCCTTTTGTAAATACTATATTTTAGTTATAATATACAATAATGAATTGTGAATTTACTCAGACTAAAAAACCTGCTATTCACCAGTTGGTTTTTAACCACTAAGTGAGGTAGCTTCAAAAATTTCATGGAATCAGCACCTTATGTTTAAAATAATAATTGTGTCACGGAAATTGTTGTTTCATAAGTTGGCAGTGCTCATGGCATCACAATATGGCCAGTCCTCATGATCTTCCTTCCTATAGAACAATAGCACAGTGGTATGTTTCTTTAACATGCATGTGACATCAGCATTGATAAAAATTTCTGTAACTGAACAGCATACAAATATCAAATTTTGCATTTTGCTTCAAAAATCGCTATCAGGGACAGTAATGTTCCTCAAGATAGCATCTGGTGAATCAGCAGTGAACAAAATCACAAGTATATGAGTGGTACAAGGTTTGCATGAGGGTCATGTTAGTGTTAATACTGGGCACCTGTCTTCTGCGACAAATGATGAAATCATTGACTGTGTTCAAGGAATTGTTGAAGATGACAGAAGGACATCTGTTGGGGAAACAGCATCAGAAGTTGGAAGAGATGCAGCATTCTCCATAATGACTTGAAAATGCATCAGTTTGCCAACACATTGTTCCAAAAATGCTGTTTACAGATCAGAGAGAAACACAAATGACACTGGCAGGAGACCTTATCACTATGGCTGATAGAGACAAAAATTTTCTGAACACTACAATCACTATGGACAAGATGTGGTGTTTTTTTGTGACCCACAGACAAAACACCAGCTGTCAGAATGGAAATCAAAATCATATTCTTGAACACAGAAGTTTTGTTTGGGCAAGATACAGGGAAAGTTATGTTAGATTTTTTTTTTATTTGCAGAAAATTTTCCACTATGAATTTGTTGCACAAGGCTAAACAGTGAACAAGGAAATGCACGTTGATATCCTTCATCATCTACAAGATACAATCAGAAGAAAGTGCACTGAAAAATGGAGCAAAACTGGGTTCTTTGCATGACAGTGGAGCAGCACATCTATCAATCCTAGTCGAGGAGTACTTTGCATGCCACAGTATGACCGCTCTTGAGTTTACACAATATTCTCCTGACATGGCACCACCAGACATTTACTTGTTCCCTCACTTGAAATCGACTCTGAAAGGGAAAGGCGACAAGTATGCTTATAACATTATTGACAAAACAGTTGAAGAGGATTCTAAGAATGGGTTCCGGGAGTGCTATGTTTCAACTTTATTGACATTGTCAAAAATGTTTAGCTGCTGAAGGAAACTCCTTCAAAAGAAATATGATATAAAATTCTTGGATTTCATTGTCCATGACGTGTCCGTTAATTTAACAACATATAATTAAATCACTACCGACTCAGAACACAAAGTTTTTTATGGGTAAAAACGTAAACGTTTTACCTTATAGCCTGAACCAGTTTTCACTTTTAAAAAGCTTCTTCAGAGGCTGCCACTGGGAGCACCATCCATCTTGTTCTTGGCAACGGTATCAACTTTTGAAGGATCGATGTTATGTGTGTGGGGTGTGATATGTTCGAATAAAGCGTGTGATTTGAATTGTGTCTGTTCATTTAGGATGTCGTTTTTATGTGTTTTCGTGTGTTTGTGTATTTCTAATTGTTCAAGGATGTCTAGTTTTCAGCCTTTGTGTGTACATGTAGAATATCCACGTTGTTGTCGATGTTTTTATATGTGTGGTTTGCTTCAATGAGGTGGTTTGCAAAGGTAGATTTGGAAGTGGAGTGTTTTTTTTTTTTGTGATTATGTTCAGAGTTTCTGTTATTTCTTTGATAAGTTTGTCTGGTGTGTTGTTCTGTTTGAGTTTGTTTTGTAGGATGGTGATTGTTTCAGAGATAGGGATGTTTCTGTACAGGTTTTTAATATAAATTTTTTGTTTTATTTTGTTCTGTGATTCCACTACTCCATTCCACTCCCGAATCCACCTTTGCAAACCACACATACAAAAACATCGACAATTATTCTACATGTACACACAAAAAGCCAAAAACTAGACACTCTTGAACAATTGGAAATACACAAACACACGAAAACACATAAAAACAACATCCTAAACGAACAGACACAATTCAAATCACACGCATTATTTGAACATATCACACTCCACACACACAACATCGATCCTTCAAAAGTCAATAATGTCGCCAAGAACAAGACGGGCAGTGCTCCCAGCGGCAGCCTCTGAAGAAGCTTTTTAAAAGTGAAAACTGGTTCAGGCTATAAGGTAAAACTTTTACGTTTGTACCCATAAAAAACTTTGTGTTCCGAGTCAGTAGTGATTTAATTATATGATATAAAACAATTTAATGTATACTGTTTTTATGAAAAAAAAACTAATTCTAGGAACTTTTTGAATCTACCCTGTTTGATGCAGGAGATAATAAAAACTGTAGTCGTAATACGATTGAAGTGGACTGTATTTTACACTACACCACACAACGTCTCATTCCACACTGACTCACACACCACGAGTGGGTACCTCACCCACCGTGCATACCCACTCTCACACATTAATACAAACTCAACCATGCCCCCCACCTTGAAGGAACATCCTTCAACTTTACACAAAATGAATACATAGGAAATAAAACAATTACATCTTATAACTAGTGTCCATTTAAAAAATTGCTTCAAGAGTAAAGTCTTATTCAGATTTTGGTAACAGGCACAGTTTTGTGATAGGTCTCTTCTTTGTCCCATTTGCCGTTCTTAAAGAGACCACACGAGCGATGCTGTCTTGTCCTGGATGAATATCGATAACACGAGCCAATTTCCATTGAAGAGGGGGAATGTTGTCTTCCTTCATGATTACCAAGTCTTCAGGGCTGATATTCGGTGACGAGGTTGTCCACTTTCGTCTCTGTTGCAGGGTGTTGAGGTAGTCTCTCGACCATCAAGACCAAAAATGTTGCTGGATTTGTTGAATTTGTTGCCACTGATTCAGTCTGTTTGCAGGAAGGTCTGTGATGGAGGGTTCAGGATAATTTGTGAGAATGTCACCAATAAGGAAATGTGAAGGATTTAATGCAGCAAGATCACTTGGTTCATCGGGTAAGGGAACAAGAGGACATGAGTTTATGCAAGCCTCTACTTGGGTCAACAAAGTAATGAACTGAATATAAGTGAGAAGAGTTTTCCCTACTACTCGTTTTAAATGTGTTTTCACAAGCTTGACTGAAGACTCCCATAAACCCCCAAAGTGTGGAGCTCTAGGAGGTTGAAAATGCCAAGTAATCTCATCCAAGGATAATGCTGTAGTTATATCTCTTTAAAATTCTTCAGTTTTCCACAGTGCGACAAGTTCTTGAAGTTCACGGTAAGCACCCATAAAATTTGTACCACTGTCAGAGTAAATATCCACGTCTTGAAGTGAATCTTCGTAACGCGGCAATGAATGATTCTGTTGTCAAATCTTCGACTAATTCTAGATGAAGTGCCTTTGTACTGAAACAGATGAAAAGTGTGATGTAGCATTTTGCTGGCCTGACTCCCCTTCTTTTTGACATTTTGACAAAAACAGGTCCACAGTAATCAACACCAGTCGTATAAAATGGACGAATTGAAGGTTGTACTCTTGATTTCGGTAACGGACCCATTATCTGTATTTGTTTTTTTGGGTTTGCTTTAAAACAAGCGATGCACTGGTGAAAAATTCTTTTAACTAAATTTTTGGCGAATGACATTCAATAATAACTGGGGTCCTGCATGTAATGTTTTGATATGAAGGTGTGTAGCGATCAAATCTGTTAACCTGTGCCCCTTTGGTAATATGAGTGGATGCATTTGGTCTGGATGTAAAACTGATTGCTGTAATCATACACCAACTCGTAACACATTATATTCATCAATAAATGGATTTAATGAAACAAGTTTGCTTTTCTTATCTATGGATTTGCCAGATTCTAAAGCATTGAATTCAATTGGAAAGAATTTTTTCTGTACCATTGTGATTAAAGTACGTTCTGCTGCTTGAAGTTCGCTTACTAGTAGAGGACCACTTACACGATGCTTTTTCACTTGACAATTATGAGGGAATCTTAAACAATATGTGATCACTCATTGAGCTCGTGTGAAGGTAGAAAAATTGTTTAAGTTAATACCTTCTGTGATAGCAACGGTTCAATGAACACGCTGTCGACGTTCTGGTATATTGTCGAAGTCTGGAAGTATGATAGGTTCTTCTAAATTTATCTATCTTGGACAAATATAGAAATGATGGTCCTTTCCAATACCTATCAGCTTGTAGCAGTTCTAATGGGAGTAATCCTCTTGACAGTTAATCTGCAGGATTATCGTCACTCTTCACATGCTTCCATGAGTTGACATCTGTGCTATCTTGTATCTTAGAAACTCGGTTTGCCACAAACATAGTCCAATGTGTTGTGGGAGCCTGAATCCATGCTAAAGTAATAGTTGAATCCGTATAATAAGTAACAGAGTTAATCTGGAGGTGTAGAGCATCTAGTGTTGATGTACACAGTTCTGACAACAATAAGGCTCCACATAACTCAAGTCTGGGAAGAGATATTCTCTTCAGAGGCACGACACGTGATTTTGACGTAATTAAATTTACCGTAATGTGTCCCTCAGTGTCGATGGTTTTTAGATAGAAGCAGGCACTATAGGCCAACTCTGATGCATCAGAAAACCCATGAATTTCTATCTTTGGAGCATTTCGTCTGTTGGTCAAAATGGCTCTAGGGACACGAATTTCTGCTAGTAGATGTAAAGATTCTTGAAACTGATTCCACTTACCACTTATTTCATCAGGGACTGCGTCATCCCACCCAATTTGACATGACCACAGCCGTTGCATGATCAAATTAGTTAGTAAAATTACCGGACCTATAAGTCCAAGAGGATCAAAAATCGTTCCTATAGCAGATAATATTGTGCGTTTAGTTGGTTGCCGATCAGTCATTTTACCTTTATTGATGGAAAATTGAAAAGTGTCTTATTTAGGGTTCCACATAAGGCCAAGTCTTTTCACTGTTGTTTCTTCATCTATTTCAATGCAATATCAATCGTGTAGGATGTCATCTCGTAGTACATTTGATAATATGTCTGGATTATTTGCGCCCCATTTTCTTAAGTGAAATCCACCTCAGCACGTTATTTCAGTTACGTCCTGTTGGATGCCGTACATGTTGGATACGTACAATTGGATGCCTTCTTCAATTGTTTCGACCCCTGTGAGGACGTCATCCACATAACAATCTTCCATGATGACTCTTGATGCTGCCGGTAAATGGCGTTTTTCATCGAGAGTAAGCTGCTTCAATGTTGTGGTTGCCAAATATGGAGCACTTGCGGTCCCATATGTTACTGTTGACAACTTGTATGTTTTAATTGGATTATCAGGGGTGTCTCTCCATAATATTAATTGAAGATTTTGTTGTGTTGGGTGTATGTTAATCTGACGATACATTTTTTCAATATCAGGTATCATTACAAATCTATGTGTTCTGGATCTGATAAGAATGCTGATTAAATCTGATTGCACCTTTGGTCCCACAACTGATATGTCGTTTAGAGAAACAACCGAATCTGTTTTTGATGAGGCGTCAAACACTACTCTCAATTTGGTTGTTGTTGAGTTTTTGCTTAATACCGCATGATGAGGAATATAGTATGCCTTTGACTGTTCAGCCTCAGTTGATGTTATTTCCCTCATGTGACCTAACTCTTTCTATTCTCTCATGAAATTTACATACTGTCGCTGTAAGTCTGGATTACTTGACAACCATTTCTCCACCAATAAAAATCTTCGTAATGCTATGTCCTTAGATTAACCCAATTCACTGACTTCTCCCTTCAATGGTAGTTGATCACAGTACCCTTCCATGTTCATCTCTGGTCATTGTTTGCATGAATAAATCTTCACAAAATTTATCATTTCCAGTATATTGTTTCTCGCCATTGTGATCTTCAAGATCCCAGAATCGTTGCATGATTTTGTTGATATCATGATGTGTTGACAAATGACATACAGAAGTTGAATTTGCCTTCTGATTCACCTTTATCTTGCCAGAAATAATCCAGCCAAATACTGTGTTTTGTAAGGTGGGTGTAGAATCACAAATTTTAAATCTGCTTTCACATAGTAAATCAAAGAATAATTCTGCTCCTATTAATAGGTCGATGTCACCAGGTTGACTGAACTGAGGATGAGCCAACTGAAGGTTTGGAGGAATGTCTAGGCTAGATCTGTCAATGGATATTGTAAGTAATTGTTGAGTGATAGAACTTAAGACTAGGCAATCAATGGCAGTCGAGAATGAATTAAATCTGGATTTGATTATACACTGAACAATTCTTGTCGGGTTTGTTATAGACTGCCCTATTCCACTCACTTCACTAGAAATGGTCCTTGTGGGTAAGCCTAATTTCTTTACTGTCTTATTTGTAATGAAATTCGACTGAGAGCCTGACTCTAACAACACTCTACACAACTGTGGACCTCCTCGATTGTCCTGAATAGTTACTATGGCTGTAGACAACAAAATGGATGAAACAGCTCCTTTGTAGGAGGTATGTGGAGTGGACGTGACAGATGTTTTCTGACGATCACCTTCATCCTTATAACCTGACGGGTTGGATTCAACATGAGTCAAAACACGATTGTCACTCAGCTTCTGAGGATAATGCAGAAGAGTATTGTGATGTTTACCACAGAGTTTGCATGAACCTGCACCACAGTTAGAAGTTTTATGATCACTGGATGAAAGTCTATTAAAACAAAATCCTAACTTTCGTACTTCACCTTCCCTG
Organism: Magicicada septendecula; assembly: GCA_034769895.1. Classification (NCBI taxonomy): domain Eukaryota; kingdom Metazoa; phylum Arthropoda; class Insecta; order Hemiptera; family Cicadidae; genus Magicicada; species Magicicada septendecula. Next base: position 619,059,141 of record CM068367.1, on the reverse strand, counting down.
TCAGCAATAGAAAGAGACTTGAATTTGTCACAAAGGTAAATAGGATGAAATTTGTTGCACAATGAACAGCTCTTAGCTGACACAACCTGTTTGTTAATTAAGGATCTCTTCTTTTGAAATCGCTCCACTAATAAATCCCAACCGATTTTGTAATTTTCTCCTGAACCTTCAAGCGACTGTAGAATGCTAGCTGCTTTGTCTTTCAACGACAATTTGAGATAATGAAATTTTTGGCAATCTGTCAGATTCGTATTATTATGAATAAGGGATAGGAATGTGTCATGAAATAATGACCATTCATCATATTCACCAGAAAATGTAGACAGCTTAATAGCCGGCAGTGTAATTGGCGTCCAGCTTGGATTGATTTTTGCTGAATTTGGTTTGTTGTCTACTTCACTATCGGTAACACTTTGAATTATCGCTTGAGCCTCTGACAATAATTTGAAATAATTATTCTCAAAGGTTGACCATTCTTCACTCTGTTCATCCGACTGATTTATGACATCAATTTCAGTTTGTATTTTTTCAAATTCAGGCAATAATTGTTCGAATTTCACTAACCTACGTTTTAACTGATTAATGTCTGATGGGTCTTTGAGATAGTTACTGAACCTAGTCAACTGTCCCTTAAGTACACTTCTTTTTACAGTTAATGCCTTTAATTCAAGCGCTTCCATATTATCACTAGTCATTTTAGTCTTAAATTGTTAAATAATTAGATTGAATTGAATAGAGGCTTGCAAATATAGATAGGTTGTTGTTCTTTATATAATACAAATGAAACTGTTGACAGCTAGATGAATGGAAGGTATTCATACATAGGCTGTGACGTCTCCCTTTTAAGACTTCACAAAAGTCGGGAACTAGTTCAATTCGTTACCGGTTAATTAAACTAGCTGCCGTTGTTAGTAAAACTTCCTTACTAACAAATTATAACACATTATTACATAGGAAATAGTCAAGGATTGCATAAATTTATTCACTCACTTGGTGTTAGCAAAAACATCTCTTTATTACTATTCAAATCTCATGGTTTACTTTGTTTTTTAAAAGAATTACTCTAGTAAATTCTGCTTTTAATGCTTTAAAAATATTAAATGTATTATTCCTTTTATCTCAAAAGTACTCATCTAGATGTTTGTTTTAAGTACCTCGGATCCGGGTCTGAACTTTGTTAAAAATTAATTTATCACAACTTTAACCAAATTATTTGAAGAATAATATTGGTTGTAAACTACAGAATTACCTTACATTTAGATATCGTGATGTTACTACTACTTCATTACAGAAATTACAAATCTTATAATTTATTCTTTACATTATCAAAAGTTCTTTACTGTTCTTTTGTTGAAACAAAACTTTACAAATGTTATGTTTGGATATCACCTGAATTTATCATGAGGTTGTTGTGGTGTCCCTGATGGTCATCTTCTGTCATCTTCTAGTATGCAATACATGGTTCCTGTTGATGCTACATTTGGTTGATTGTATCTGGTAGTCTCGACGATCGGATTTTTTACTTGAAGTTCATACTGTTGTAGTTTGAATTTTCCACTTCTGGAGTTTGTAGTTCACATTTTGCACCTTAATTACAGTTCATATTTTGCAGTACTAAAGTCTGGTAAGTCACATATCTTACTACTTACAGTTTCATTTTTTTAAGAGATGTGTCGGCTAAGTTTTCCGTTCTTTTTTTTATTAACTCTTAGCACACTACATTATATATTTTTTTATTATTATTTCCACGCTACATTCTTTTAAAATAATATCACCACAAACTGGATATAATGTTTTTTAACGGCATACATCTTCGTGTATGTGGACAACACAAAACTGACATCTTTACATGTCGAAGTTTCACCAGCGACTGTGTGCATAGTTTAGCAGCGAGGGGTCAGTAAGCTGGCGCGGTTTTACGCACTGAGAAAATAGTTCGTTCTTTATTTAGTATTCATTAATTAAATTGTTAATTATACTTTATGCTAACTTAGTTACGAATTAGAAATTTCCTTATTTATATAGTCGTATTTTAAATAATTAACGTAATTATTATTATAATTTAAATAACACCGTTCTTTGCGTGTTGGTATGGGACAATTTCAAGTTGATGCAGGAATCTAGGTATAGGTAAGGGGTGGATAATACTCTTACTGGTCAGAAAGCAAAAATTTTTTATTTGTGCGATTTACGATATTTTTTAAAATCGTCACAAGGCTAGTAATTAACGTTGCAAGGAACACACGAGATAAGAGACTGAATGAATGCTGTTACACTTATCTGCGTGCTGAATTCTTTTTGCGTGTTTGCTGACTGGTAGCAAGGTCACAGCGTTGTGTTGACAGTTGAAGTCGTATTGCGTATTGCATCACTACATACAAACTTTGAGCTCAAGACCACTACACACCAAGTTGAGCTGTTCAACTATTCAAGTTGAGATTGTTCACTACAATCCGTTTTGCACTTCACAATGAAACTTCACACACTGCACCGTTTTAATTTCTTGAATTATTTAAATAACAGTTAAGCACGCTCACCAAAGTTGCACAATAAAATGTACGATTCGTGATCCGGCCCTGAGGACCAATGATTGATGCAGGAGATAATAAAAACTGTAGTCGTAATAAGATTGAAGTGGCTGTATTTTGCACTACACCACTCAACGTCTCATTCCACACTGACTCACACGCCATGAGTGGGTACCCCCACCCACCGCGCATACCCACTCTCACACATTAATACAAACTCAACCAACCTCATATTATTTTACTTTAGAAATCAAGTTACAAGTCTATAGGTTATGCAAATGTAGTTTTTATACAAGAGTTTTTTACTCAGCAGTTCATTGCTGTTTGGCCTACATAATCATTAGGCCTACTGAATTTACAGTGTACTGAGTTATGTTGAGTATATGATAAAAATAACCATTTGGTAAATAATTTATTTTTTAAACAGTGTTAATATTTTTTAAATCTTACAAATTGTGTTTTATAATTACACTCAACTTGTTCAACTATAAATCACATAAATAAACTACAAAATAAATGATATATTTTTACTTGAATGACAGCAAAATTTAACAATTTACCTCTTCTACTGATGTATATAAGATATCATCTGAAGAACAAATATTCTCTTCAACACACGTATAACTATCTTGCATTATATCATTTACTTTCAAGCTGTTGGCAAGTGAACTCAGCTGTTGGTTTGTATCACTTGTATTGTTTGTACTACTGTCAGTATTATTAACATAAAGTGAGTTTTGCTCAAGTTCTTCAGATAAACTGGAAGATGAACTATTGCTTTCAACAATATGCTGACTGACAGGAGTAGAGGTATTGCACTGATCTGAGTAAACAAAAATTAAATAGGAAATGAACTATTATAATACTGGAAAAGTGTTACTAGCAAAGTAAATTAAAACTGATTGTTTTTGTTATAACATGGAACATTATGTTGGCTTATTTTAAAACACACATATATATATATACACAGGCACACATATACACATATGATGTGTGTAAGTAAGCATGCCAATGTAAGCATATTATATACTCTACATGAAACTGAAATTCAAATAATCACAAACATTGTTACTATAGGCTTATTTATTTACACTATCCAGTTTCACAGTCTCAATTTTAAATTATAACTCTTGCTTTAACACTTCACAGCCTAGGTCTTATTGTTTTTCTAGTTTAGTGATCAATTTTAGTGATTTTATATGGCCATCTGGTTTAATTTATGTTCTGTACTTATTTTAATAAAGGGATTTTGATAAGGAGAGGTTAAGTAAATAAACTATAGGCAAATACCAATTTTTGAAAAACATGGTTGGTTGTAGCATAATATGGATTGATGTGTTATGTATGGGCATTCTAATATGGACATTATGTTCGGTAATGTAATTCTATAAAACATTATTTGTTTAAGAAAGTTATTTTATAAAAATTGAGCAATCATAACTTTAGTTTGGAGGTTTCTATTATCAGGGTTGTAAGTAAACTCATAACCTAAAATGTTGAAGGAAAATTAATCTAACCTTTTTTTTTAAGTTTGAGTCATGCATACTTTTATTTTGAGATTTTTTTTCTTATTTAAGATACTATGGTGTTATCAGCAAAATTGTGAGAAATCAAAAATAATGCTTGGTTCTCGATCCTATCAAGACTACATGCAAGAGCAAATGGCATATGCAGTTTTTGCTGTTAGAAGAGGAATGAGTCTTAGGGCTGTTGTAACTAAGTATTCAGCTATGAGAGAGTGTAACGGTACAGAAGTGTGTGATCCAGTTTTAATTTCAATTCAGTAATTAATAAATTCACTTTCCCCTGTAAGTAGCCCCAAGCAGCAGTGCACATACAGCTAGTCTAAACAATTGCCCAGACGGATTGTGTAACCGCCCAGCAGCAGGCTTTTTGTGAAACCCAGTCTGCAGTGTGTCAGTAGAGAGTGAACAACAGACAGCCAGCATCAGACAGTAAAGTTGTAATTTAAAATTAAACAGTGGCCTCGGGCGCAAGATAGGCCGAAAATAATCTAATCGGCCTATCAAGTAAAGTGTTAATGTGCAGTTTGCCAAAAAATGTGCTTGCGAACAATGTAAGCCGACCGATTGAAAAGAATAGTGCTGGTATTTGTGAAACAGCCTTAAAATTTGTGATTGAGAAAATAATCCAAGTTAAACAGTATAAAATCAGTTTTCGGAGTGTTCTACAAACAAAAAGTGCGTAACACGTGGTGGCGGAAATTGTGGATTGCATTGACCAGATGAGTAGCCAACTAAAGAACATAATCAATTGAATAAAATCAAACACCATTTTTAGTAATTTCCTTTGTCATGTATAACGATTAAATTTCAAACGAGATCTCTAAGGGAAAAAATTTACTACTGGTTCATAATAGTTTGTTAGAGGCTAGTTGATTAAGAAATGTTTATTTTATTAATTCATAAAATTTCACCTTAAAATAAATTCAGATTTTATTTAATATAAAGTATATGTTAGAGTAAGTCATTACGCCAAAACCATTTCCTAGTTTTCTGTGTTGACAACTCGTCTAACGAAATCGGGGGTTTTCTGAGATTTATTACAGTCAGATAGCGGGATTATGTTACAATTTTTATAAGGGCAAGAGTGTTCAAAGTTTACATGTAAAACTAAAAAACATGTTGGCGACCTGGGTAATTTTTAAAGGTAAGTTTTACGGGGACTATGACGGTAAGTAAAATTCTGGCAGCGGTAAGTATTATTTTATGATGAGTGTATTATATGTAATTAAAAAGTTAAAAGGCGAGTACCATTACAAATGGCGACCCTGCCAGGATGTTCGTATAAATATTATAGGAGCTAGACCTGTTTTAAAGCACAGAAAATAGGAATTGGTAACGGCGTATTTGTAGAAATAATCATATATATATTTACGCTATAAAAGGTTATGTTTTGATAGGGTTATTGTGTTTACTTGTCCTGTTGACAATGATTGTGTTAGGTGTTTTGATTTTATAAGATAATAGTGGTTTTTTATATATAAAGGGTATATTAGAAATAACATTTTTGAACATGACCGATGTACAAGATAAGAATAGACCTAACGATAGTGTAGGGGTGGAAGAAAAAGAGTATACATTAAATGACATACTTAACCTTTGTAATAAACGGTTTGACGAGATGGACAAAAAGTGGGATAAATTATTTGAAAAGTGGGATAAATTATTGCGGAAACCAGAGACAGATAAATTAAAGGAGAATACAGGTGAATCAAAACAGGTAAGCGATAATAATTTTGTTAATGATAGTGAGGGAATAATTAACCAGGTGAGTGATAACGATAATTCTAATAATGAATTAATAAATAACAGTGACAAAATAGTGGGAGAGGTAGTGTTGACTAGTGAATATAATGATGGTGATTACAATCCTGAGGTAAGTGGGAGTAATACAAGTAATTATAATGATGAAATAACATTAAATAAGAATAATGATTATATAGCTGAAAATGGGGTATCTAAGGATGATACGGTAAGTAACAGTGGTGAAATTAAAAACGTGGTGTTAGAGTGTAAAGTTGTGAGCAAAGAAAGTGTTGATGAGGTTATAAGTGTGTGTGTAGAGAGGTTAAATGGGCAAAGGGCAGATGTTCCCCAAGTTTATGGTGAAACAGAGTTTTCACAGGTGTTTAATGAGGACAGAGTTTCCTCCTATATTTGTATGGAAGACAAAGTGTCTTCAGATGGTCCCTGTATTTTTTGTGATTTAACTGGTAAAGCCAGTAGAGGTAATAAATATTTAATGGTGCCCTTTGCATGGAATGGGAGAGTTCAGTGTGGTTATGAGAGGTATTGTAAAGAAAGAGAGAGAGAAATAAAAATTTTTGAGGTTAATAGAGGGTATGAAATGTTGGTGCAGGTGTTAGATAGGGAGAGAGATGATGAAAGAGAGAGAGAGGAATATCTGAATAACACTGTTATAAATAATGATAAAATAATTGATTTGATATTTAGAAAAACTACTGACGGAGACTGGATAAAATTAATTGATCGTGACAGGTTGTATGAGATAATAAATGGTATGATGATGAACTTAGAAATAATGGTTTATGAAAACAATAATAATAAACTAAAGGTGGACAAAAATCATTTAGTCTATAAATATGTGAGATATCTTTTTGACGATGGAGGCTAGACCATAAAACAATAAAAGACAGTTAAATATTTTGTTTTAAGGATTTTGACTTGGCTGATTTTGACATTGAAGTGTGATATAACTGAATAATTAATGATGACGATTTGTAAATACATGTTTAGTGAAAGTAATTGTATGTATTATAAAATGTTGGATAACCAATGTATGTATGTAGTAGAAATTGTTGTGATGATAATAATAATATTAATATTTTGCAGCCTAAATAAATAACAAAAATTAATTGGGAAGAAGATAACTAATGAGTTGTAATTATTGTATTTAGTGAAAGTAATTAAAAATGTTGTATTCATTAATTGATTTAATTAAAATAATTTGAAATGTTTAAATATTTTGCTTGATTTAAATGTTATACGGTTGAAATTTTCTAATGAGTTTAAATTGTTTTATGAGATTTGATGTTAATAAATAAATGTTAAATTTTTTGTATGAGATAACATTGTTGTTAAATGTTTCAGAGGTTACGTGGAGATATTGGTGTGTGTGTGGTGTGTATTTTGTATTCATGCCAATAGGTGGATAATGTATTGTAAGTATAAAGTTCATTATACCAGTCAGATAGAATAAAATGCTTACAGGTGTGAAAAAATGTTGATTCAATAATATGAATTGAGATAATAGCATTAAATAGAAATTGTAATTAAAAAAGAAATAATGAAAGGTAAATTAAAATTATATTCGGTCTGAACTGTAAGAAATAGACATCGATAAATATGTTATCTAAAAGATTTACAAAAATTCGAAGGAAGTATATCTGTTAGTATGATGTAACCAGAAAGTTTAGACTATGTGAGTGTTGAGACTGAGAGTGTTTATGTAAACAGGTAGGTTGTGTGACCAATGTTTACAGCCAGATGTGTTGAAGTTGATAACTGTTGCAGTTTGATGAATCAGTACCATTGAGTAGATTCTATTATGAAACAAAAGAAACATCTGATGTGATGGAGATAATATTTTAATCCTTTGTACAATGTTAGTTAAATAAATGAAATTGTCTCGAACAAATAAGATTGAAATAATGAGGTAATTACCATAATTTAGAGTCTTGAGATAATAAAATTAAATTAATTTGGTAATTAAATTAATTGGAAAGAGGATTTTAATAACAAATTTAAATTTATTCTGACTTAAACTTCAAATGTGATTGTAAAATAAATGAAATATGTACTTTCATTATTTAATGTCATTAAACAAAATTTTTGTTTAGCCTATATAAATATAGTAGTCAAGTGGATATAATTTGTATTTTAGGTACTATTACTGTGAGTTAACATAATCATGTATAATCAATGTGTCATTTTGGATGGGCAATATTGTATGGGGAATATTATTCAATTTAACTGGAATTTATGTGTACCATTGTAAACCAATATTGTTTTATTAATATTATTGTTTAGGGTCTATAATATAAAATGAGCCAGTATGTTGTCAATGAACCAGTACAGCTAAGAGGAAACAAATCAGTTGTGGGATATGGAGGGATGGAAAGCCGTTTGTCAATTTTTAATTACATGTTTTAAAGTCAGGCGATACTGGGTCGGGTATCTGTTCGATTTTTCGGTGTTGGGATCTCGTACAGAGAAGTCCAGTAAGATCGGATGGGTGCTGTCGCAGTCGCCAGACTAGGGGGGTAAGAACCCATGATTTAGTAGAGTGTTCAGGGGGGTTGCGGCGCCATATCCTCACTGATCCTCTTAGGTTTAGGCAATAAGAGTTTGAACGCTCCGGCTTTCAACCTCTTATTGGGGGGGTATTGTAACGGTACAGAAGTGTGTGATCCAGTTTTAATTTCAATTCAGTAATTAATAAATTCACTTTCCCCTGTAAGGAGCCCCAAGCAGCAGTGCACATACAGCTAGTCTAAACAATTGCCCAGACGGATTGTGTAACCGCCCAGCAGCAGGCTTTTTGTGAAACCCAGTCTGCAGTGTGTCAGTAGAGAGTGAACAACAGACAGCCAGCATCAGACAGTAAAGTTGTAATTTAAAATTAAACAGTGGCCTCGGGCGCAAGATAGGCCGAAAATAATCTAATCGGCCTATCAAGTAAAGTGTTAATGTGCAGTTTGCCAAAAAATGTGCTTGCGAGCAATGTAAGCCGACCGATTGAAAAGAATAGTGCTGGTATTTGTGAAACAGCCTTAAAATTTGTGATTGAGAAAATAATCCAAGTTAAACAGTATAAAATCAGTTTTCGGAGTGTTCTACAAACAAAAAGTGCGTAACATGTGGTGGTGGAAATTGTGGATTGCATTGACCAGATGAGTAGCCAACTAAAGAACATAATCAATTGAATAAAATCAAACACCATTTTTAGTAATTTCCTTTGTCATGTATAACGTATTAAATTTCAAACGAGATCTCTAAGGGAAAAAATTTACTACTGGTTCATAATAGTTTGTTAGAGGCTAGTTGATTAAGAAATGTTTATTTTATTAATTCATAAAATTTCACCTTAAAATAAATTCAGATTTTATTTAATATAAAGTATGTGTTAGAGTAAGTCATTACGCCATAACCATTTCCTAGTTTTCTGTGTTGACAACTCGTCTAACGAAATCGGGGGTTTTCTGAGATTTATTACAGTCAGATAGCGGGATTATGTTACAATTTTTATAAGGGCAAGAGTGTTCAAAGTTTACATGTAAAACTAAAAAACATGTTGGCGACCTGGGTAATTTTTAAAGGTAAGTTTTACGGGGACTATGACGGTAAGTAAAATTCTGGCAGCGGTAAGTATTATTTTATGATGAGTGTATTATATGTAATTAAAAAGTTAAAAGGCGAGTACCATTACAAGAGGCTTCACAAGAAAGAGTTTACTTGATATCAGGAACCTGATATGCAACTTCAAAGTGGAGTGTTTGAAAGCAAATATTTGAGGAATGGTTTTCTCTATCATACTACCATATGTAAGGAAATTTAAAAAACAACAAATTCATTTTAATTGGAGATAATCTTTCATCCCACTTTTCACTTAAAGTGTTGGAAGCTGCAAAATTAATTATATTAATTCAAATGTTTACCAGCCAACTCCACTCATATCTTTGAATGCACATCCTTTTAAAGAAGCACTGTGAAGTATATTAACAGAATTTAAATCTGGCATTAGTGGAAAAACTGTCTGTAATGAAAGCAGAAATGTCTGGTTTGCTGAATTTAGTTTATTAAAAGATTTATCCAAATGCAGAGAAGCCAATACAAGCTGGCATTCATAAGTGTGAAATTTTCTCATCGAATCACAATGAACTACTTGACTGCTTGCCAAATGAAAATTCTGCACAAACAACTGATAATCATCCAGTGGCAGACAATATGTCAGAGTATGTGTTAAGTTTTTTGAAAGAAATGTAGTTTTTTGAAATACACAAAGAAAAAATGGGCCTACTAGAAAGCGAAAGTTGCTTTTATATCCACAAAAAAAGCATTTCTGTTGAGGATATGATATCAGAACTTCAGATCAGTCTTCCCAAGTTGATGTTATGGTGTCTATATCTATTGAAGAGTCTCCAACTGCTTAACCACTTAACAGGAACAAGTGGTTAAGTAGTTAAAAAAATGCAGGTTTATCAGACTCTGAAAGTGATATAGAAACTACGGTAATTTATCTGAGAGTGGTGATGAAAACTGGGAAGAGTTGGAATCAAGAATGATAGTGTAAGAAGATACTGACAGAACTTAAGAGGACCAAAAAACAGGAAGCCTATGTTTTGGCTGAATTTTTTATTAAAACAAAAATTAAAATGCACTAAAATGCTTTATTAAAATTTATATTGGTAAAGTAATAGAAGATGTCAGTATCTGTATCGAAGATGAAGTGAATAGTTATATTTCTTAGGAAGTCCTATGCTTTTCTGTGTAACCTAAAGAAAAATATATCAGTTGTCAATTTAAGTGAAATAATTGTGATTCTTCCTAAGCCTGTTGACCAAAGGCAGGGCAAACTGAGTTTATATATAAAATTTACTGGCTTAAACTTAAAATGAAAATTTACACAAATATGCTACATTTTTTTTCAAGTGGTCCCATTAAAACATTTATTTTTAATAAAGCATTTTGTTAAGTACGATTAGTTTTTTATGTCCTTTTTTGTTAAATTGTACAACTTTTCATTTTAGAATTGAGTTAAATAAATGTTTAACTCACTGAGTAAAATGTGAAAGAAGAAGAGGAGAAGCTGTACTGACGCCAACATCTAGTCGGTCACTATGTGAAGGAAGAAGACTATACACTATGAATAGTTTCCTCAGCATCCACTAAAGAAGTCAGAAAGATATTTTGCCTGGAGCAGTACATCTTCCACATGATTAGCCAAGTCTCCTTAAATTAAAAACACTAAAAAGCAGTTTGATCATTATAAGTAGCCAGCAAAAGTAAGTGAGTTCACTATTGTTACAGACATGGTCACCAAGACAGTTGTCTAATGTCTGGTTGAAGAACAAACAAGTAATAGACTTAACACCCAAAATGTCAAAGAATGGCAAAACCAAGTAAACAGTATAACCTCAAATGGTAGAAGGCAATCGTGTAATGTAGTTTTTAGTAGGAAAAGAAGCTTGCCTGATTTTTATTTATCCAGGTTTCCCATCATTCATTCACATACTCCTCTCTACCCATCTCTCTCCTCTCTACTGTTTCACAACAATACCAGCCAATAGAAATTGTAATATGCATCATTGTTTTCTCTTTTTATTAATCTAGTTATTTACTTAAACAATAAGTTTATTTTTTAAACTTTCAATTTAAATATGTAGTTAATAGAATATACTCGAATGCAATTTAAATATCATTTAGATTGTGTAATAGCTTATTTTGGTGATATTAGTTTTTAATAAATTTGTTTCATACCAGTGAGTATGCTATTCAAGGTCCCTACCCACCCTACTTCTCAGTAACATTTTTTTTAACAAGGAAGTATAGAAATGTGAGAATACATTAAATGGACTTCAGAATCCATGTTTCTGAATGTACATTTATATAAATGACTGCATACACATGGGTGTATGCATGTGAGTGTATGTGTGTGTGTAGTACTGCTCACATACCTTCTACAACTTGAAGAAAAATTGTCAAAGCCTCTAGAGAATTCTTTGTACTATTAATATTTTCAAGCCTCTTAATTACAGATAAACCACTGGCTTCATAAAATATTTTTAGACCAACTTCACTTTCAGTAGTTAAAAAAAATAATGCAGGAACTACACCCACAATTACCTGTACATCACAAGATTCTGATTAGAAAACAAAACACATGTACTTGTGAATAGATATGAGATATCATGTACATTTATCTATGAATATATTTGTACTAATATGCATGCGTGTGTGTGTGTGCGCGCGCGCGCTCTTATAAATTTTGGCAGATGTTTACATTTACATATTACAAAAATAGTTATTTTTAGACAAGTGTTAATATATGATTTTCTTATTGCATTGTGTGATATACAAGTCACAGAAACAATTTCTGCCTTCACTACACATCCATGAATTATTAGATACATCAGATACAATATAATTACTTTATACAATATCAATTACAATGACATAAACTGAAAAAAAGGTGGGAGATAAATTTAACAGTACACACACACACACACACACACACACACACACACACACACACACACACACAAGTACATATATTAAATTTTAGTAACTAGGATCGGTCAACCCCTTCATTCTTGCCCCATTATTTTATCCTAGATCTAAAAAAAATCTTTCACTTTTGCCACCACCAGTTTCTTACTGTTTTATAGGGTTTCAGCTCACAATAACATGCAGCACTTGTGTCTGAGTTGGTTATCACCTTGCTGATATGAACAGGATTTGACCGTGCTCACTCAAAATTCAATAACATACTCCAGGGAAGAATTATCAAACACTCTTGTGCTAAAATTCAAATGACCAAGTAACTATAGTTTTTCTGGCATACCAACTGGTAGAATTTTGTATCAAGACTTTGTAGTCACCTCTTCTTAGCCTGTTGCGTATCTGAATTACAAGGAGAATGTTCATACGTTGTTGTGTGAACACGTTCAATAGAATATGTTGTGATTCTATTGTGTGCCATACATCAAGTGTACAAAACATTATCAAACCAAACACATCTATGTCTTTAGAAACAGATACAAGAAGACAAGAAAAAGAACGCAAAGAAAATTTGCTGTTTCTGGAGGAAAAAAAACAAGCCACTGTTTTCAGTCAAGTGATTAAAACCACAAATGAAGCTACAGACTACTGTCATAAAATTGCCCAGTACATACCTTCAAAAGGTAGACCATTTACAGATGGAGAATAATCAAGGAAACATTTTTAGGTAGTGCCGAAATTTTGGTTAGTGAGTTATCTAACAAAGACACAATACTGTCTCAGATATGAGAGATATCTGTTTCTGTGAAATCACTTTAAACATGGAACAGTGAGTTTGAAGATGCTGTGATGTAAAAACACTAAACCAAGATTTGAGCTGCAGAATTTATTTTCATACTTGCCAAAGTGTTGTTGTGAATAAAGTAGCTCGACTAACTACAGTTTAGTTGCATTATGATTACGAATGTATGAAGAATTATGATAAGTAATATTTCTCTTGCTTGATTTTATTGACAAGGGGAACACATTAAGATTGTTAACTTTAGTCACCTTTGTTAATTTTGAAAGTAACAACATTAGTAAAATAATCTGTGTTACAATGATAGTGTCCCTGAATTACTGGTGTTCAGACCTAAATGTGTTCAAACTATGATTCGCCTGTGACGTCGGCTGCATGTCGTTATCACCTGACCAGCTAAGGTCGGTCCCCCCCCACAATCTATCAGTCAACTCACAGAACTCCAGGAGTCAACAGCCTGTTCCGCACGTGCGTTACGCAAATTCACTTTACGGCCGTCAATATGTGAAAATTTAATTAATTCAATTTTAATTAGCTTAACTTAATAGATATGCAGTCGTATGGGCACGCGCGGATTTGCAGAATCGCATAAGTATGATTTAATCTGTTTTTTTATAATAAACAGTTTTATACGTCCACTTTTATCGTTTTACATTCAATTAAACCCAGCCTATGGTTTAAAGTGTGAACTGCCGTTAACCCCAAGCTACGCAAGGGGACACCAAGTTCAAACACAACATATGGTCCACCAGGGCCGGATTTAATTTCGATTTAATGCAGCAGTTCAGAGTGACGGACTTTAAGCGTTGTAAGGGAGTTAGTGCATGCTCGTTTTCGGATATTAGTGCATCATAGCTGTATGCGTCTGAGTATTATTCGGGCATTGAAACTGTTATGGGTAAGTTCCGCAAAATCATTTAATTTGTAAATCAAATGCGTAAAATTTCGGTTCGCAATAAGTTCACAAGTGTCTACCGGACAATCTATTACATGCAGCGCAGACAGAATTGGACAGGTACGACACACCTACGCAGGAGACGCATCTTTATTTTACCGCATTGCAGAAATCCGACATCATGAGCTGTCGCTATCAAGAGATAACAACCCGTTCTACTCAATGGCAACAACGTCATCCTGGTTAACTCTTATCCGCCATCAGCTGATAATCTCTACAACCGTATGTAACTTATTATCTCGAATCAGTGGAAATTCAAGTAAGACGTTTTTGCCATGTTATGTTCTGAATTATTAGTTATGTTATGTTATGTTGTATTATATGGCACAGCCAGCGCTTCATTTCTTGCTACCAGGTGTCTATTCCAGGTTGCGAATGACAACCTCAATCAATTTCCCTCGGCATGCCGAGTTATTGCTAACGACTTAATTATTGCGTCGATGATTTAATTACCGGCTGCGATGATATAGATGAGCTCAAACGGTTGAGGTCGGATGTAAGTGAATTACTTCGACAATATGGGTTTCCCTTGCATAAATGGTCTTCCAACAGCCAAGAAATCATAAACCAAGGCGGCACTGCCATACCTCTAAACAAGTTCCGATATGATTGCTTATAAGACAACGCTCAAACCTTGCCATGAGGCATTTACCAAAAGAAATGTTCTTTCAGTAATTGCGGGCATTTATGACCCATTGGGTCTACTTGGTCCCATAGTTTTTCTATACAAACGTTTCATGCAGCAGCTTTGGCAAGCAAAAACGAATTGGGATGAGGTTTTATCAGATTCTCTTCTCTCCAAATGGAGGGAATTGTATAGTAAACTAAATCTAGTCAATAAGATTAATGTGAACCGTTGCATAAAGTCTAACCCATACATGAGATCGTTTCAAATTCACGGGTTCGTGGATGCTTCCTGTGAGGGTTATGGTTGTTGCATATAAGCAAGAATTGTATATGATAATAGGCATGTCCCATCTAATTTACTGTGTTCGAAATCCAGGGTAGCCCCCTTAAAACAAATTAACTTCCCAGACTTGAGCTATGCGGTTGTCTTCTGCTTGTCCGTTTGCTTCAAAAGGTTATTCATGCATTGAACATACATGTTCATGAGATTCATTTGTACTCCGACTCCATGGTCACCCTCCACTGGATACACGGTGAGTCCTCCAGGTGGAAGACCTTCGTTGCCAATCGTGTGGCTGAAATACAGCAGGGTTCCAATAACGCTGACTGGCATCATGTGAAGTCCCAGTATAACCCCGCCGATATTCTATCTCGTGGTTGTAATCCAGACAAATTGCAGAACTTCCAATTGTGGTGGCATGGTCCGGCATGGCTTTTGCAAGATCCAATTCGCCACCCCAAATTCAGCACAAATGATTCGACACCATACGGGAGTGCCAATCTGAACAAAAACAATCGGCAATTCTTGAATGTATGGCTAGCGTCGTCGCTACCGATATAAGTGAAGGCTTTTCCACTCTTCAGAAATTGATACGCATTATCAGCTATTGCTTCAGATTTATCTATAATCTGAGATCGAATTCCCCTGGTTCGGAACATTACCTGCGACTGTCCACGGATGATTAAACAGCACTTTAAATTTCTTTATACGCCAATCTCAATTGACATACTTTCACAAGGAGATCATTGATATAAAGAATGGCAATCTATCCAAATCTAGCAAAATTATCTCTCTTGATCCATTCATCGATGATTCGGGTTTACTTCGGGTTGGAGGTCGTCTCCAACATTCCGATTTGCCTTACGATACTAAGCATCAGATTATTCTGCACCCAAAGGCCCACCTCACTAGATTAATAATAGAGGCTGAGCATTCGAGGCTGCTTCACGCATAGGCGTTCAGTTAACGCATAGTCAACTGACGGTATTGGATCGTCAACAGCAAGAATGTTGTCAGTTCTGTCATCCGTAAGTGCATCAAATGCTTTTGCTTCAGAACCCACAAGCAAACGCAGCAACTTGGTCAGTTGCCTTCGTCAAGAGTGGTATTGACCAAGGCCTTTTCTTCGTCTGCTGTAGATTATGGCAGCCCTATCGTGATCCATCATGGCGGGCAGTGATCCAAGGCTACCTCAAAGGCATACATACGCTTGTTTGTCTGTCTCCCTACGAAGGCGATTCATTTGGAATTGGTGACTGACCTGACTGCTGAGGCATTTATTGCCACATTTAAACGATTCATTGCCCGCCGCAGCATTCCCGGGGAAATGATGTCTGACAACGGCACTAATTTTAAGGCCGCGAGTTCCACTTTGCGCGAGTTATACAAATTATTCACCTCTGAAGAATTTAAAACGAGTATTCACTCATTCTCACTTGCCCAGGGTTTAAAGTGGTCGTTCATCCACCCTCCTCACTGCACTTCAGCGGCCTTTGGGAGAGTGGTGTAAAAAGCATCAAGCATCATCTGCGCCGCACCATTGGCGCCACCATTCTTAACTTTGAGGAATTATATATGATCCTTACTCAAATTGAGGCGTGTTTGAACTCCCGTCCTCTTTCTGCCATCTCATCTGATGCTAGGGATCCGAAGCCCCTTATACCCGGACACTTCTTAATTGCCTTGGCCTTGACAGCCCTCCCCGATGCTGACCTTGCAGCCACTCCATGCAACCAACTGCGAGGCTGGCAATTGCTGCAGAAATTTGTACAATCTATCTGGAGCAGGTGGTACAAGGACTAACTGCACCAGCTTCAACAACGTAATAAATGGCAGACACCCAAGGGGAACCTCGCGGAGGGTGATGTGGTCATAATTATAGAGGATATCGCCCCTCCATTACACTGGAGTTTGGGTGTGGTCACTAAGATTTTCATGGTCGACGACCAGTTGGTGTGCGTCGTTGACGTCCGCATTCCCCGTGGTATATTGCGTCGACCTATTCATAAGCTGTGCGCTTTAACTGTGTCCAACGAATAAGGATTGTCTTCACTTTGTGGGTTTCACTCTATGCGAAGGGGTGTTATTCTTCTGGTCCTCAGTAATGTTGCCTTGTGCAGAGGACTTCATTCAATTTGCATACTCGTCCAACTCATGTATTTTATTCAATCTATGTATTCTATTAAATTTATGTATTGTATTCAATTTATGTGATTTAGGCTATGCAATTCATGTATTCTATTCAATTTACGTATTTTTTTCAATTATGTGTTGCAACCAATTTATGTAGCCGCTGTTGGCGTCATGGGTGAGTAAACTGCTCACTGCATCAAGCTCGGGAAAAATCGAGATCTTCGATTTTTGATGGGCAGTATGTTCAGACCTAAAATGTGTTCAAACTATGATTCGCCTGTGCCGTCGGCTGCATGTCGTTATCTCCCAACCAGCTAAGGTCGGTCCCCCCCCCTACAATCTATCAGTCAACTCACAGAGCTCCAGGAGTCAACAGCCTGTTCCGCGCGTGCTTTATGCAAATTCACTTTACTGACATCAATATGTGAAAATTTAATTAATTCAATTTTAATTAGCTTAACTTAATAGATATGCAGTCATACAGGCACGTGCGGATTTGCAGAATCGCATAAGTATGATTTAATCTGTTTTTTTAATAAACCGTTTTATACAGTCCACTTTTATCGGTTTACATTCAATTAAATCCAGGGTTTAAAGTGTGAACAGCCGTTAACCCCAAGCTACGCAAGGGGACAGCAAGTTTAACCGCAACAACTGGAAAACATACATTTTTTAAGCTTCTGGAGGTCATATTGGATTTAAATGTTGCACTTTCATTGTATTACAAATCAGAAGGCTTAGTGTGTAAAGATTTCACTAATGAACTTTGTATAGGCAGTTAGTAACAAGAACAAGATAGTAAATTTCATCGTCTTCAATAATGGATAGGTAATTCCAGACTTATACCTAAACGAAATGGAGAATATATATAGTTACAATACAAAAAGCCACCCCCAATACCAGGGAAAAAAATGATGAATCAACTATATAAAATGTTTAAACTAATGAAAATAAAATGACTATGACGCGACAAACGTCTATGACCCAACCCAAGTGATTGACTCAATAAAATGAAATAAATGAAATCAAATGAGAAGGTAAATGAAAAGGAAACAAACAAAATATAAATGAAATAAAATGAGAAGAAATGAAAAGACACAAACGAATAATATAGAACAGAAAAGGAGGAATGTTACACTCAAATAAAGTAATGAAAAAGAATCAAATAAATAAAAAATATAAATGATAATTATTAAAATCAAATAAAGCAATGACAAAATAAAGTACACTAACCAAAGAAATAGAGATTAAATGTTATAAATAACTCTATAATGATATGAAACTTGTTAACAGTATAACTAACCATTGTGAAGTGAGAGATAGATACATAGAGAACATGATTAAGTGAGAAAGAGAATTTAATGTTAGGGAATACCCACTAGTAACACTTAAATACCATAAAAAAGTGCAAAGTGCCAGTGTAAACCCCCAAAATAGGTATAGACACCTAAAAACCAGTGATAAACACTAAAGGTTGTAACATGACATAAGGTAGTGAAGATCCAATGATATTTAACTATAAAAATAAAAAGCTGAAAACAAGAATAAGAGGCAAAAAACTTATAAACTCAGAGATCAATAACCCAGTAACCCAAATGACAAATGACTGTTAAACTGACAATGACCTGACACAATAGATCGGATAAATACCAAAAGGAACCACGAAACAATGAAGAAGCAGCTAAGACCTAAATGTAATCAAGACATCAAGAATGAACATTGTAAATCCCAAATAATGACCATTATCCTGTAGTTTAACAAATGAACTGATGTAATTATAGTGTAGATGAGATTTACCTAGGGTAACAATGTTAATGAAAAAAATAATGCCATGTATATTTGATTGATAAAGGAATGTGTTTATAAATATAAGTCAGGGAATTAATAATCCACACACCCTAATTAATTAATAAATAGTGATGAATATAACCAAAATTAGTAAACATACCCTAAGGCAAATCAAGGCCACAATTAATTACCCAAACAGTGATCATTTGTGAAGGGAAATAAAATTAACCATTGTAATCAGTAAACCCCATGATGATACTAATATCTAAAACAACCAGTGAATAGTTAAGTGAGTGAAAGAAGGAGAATACTAAAATAAAGTGGTAACATGTAGTGAGAGCATGTTACACTTAGCCAGTGAAAGTGTAGAAATCAAAAACCTTCTAGGAAGGAAAAAGTGCAATTGGTGAACTTCAAAAGTGTTCTAATTAGTGAACTATGTTAGAATAGCAGGAAGACCAATGACAAACCTTGTATTAGTAAATAAGAAGAACTTATTATGATGTAATTAGATTAAGCTATAGATAATAAGAATTATAGGATAAGGTAGAGTTTAAGGCATTGGAATGAAAGACAGACCAGAACGATAGACACTTTTGCTAGTGAAGGAATGGAGGAATAGTATATATTGTGTAAAGTATAAATTGATGTTAGTATAATAAGGATGTTGTTACTGTTTTAAAGAACCCATTATAATGTAATGAATTGTTAACTGAACCCGATAGTAGAAGGGAGCAGTAAGATAGTTAAAAGTTATTTCAGGCTTGAACCTGTAAAAAAAAAAAAATGTTTATTACTATAATAAGAGGTGGAGTTAGGAACACCGATGTTTATTGCTTGTTTTGTTATAAAATTGTGTTAGAACTACCAAATGTAAAGGTAATATGTTACTAAGAAATGTTAGATAGGAGTAGAGTAAAATCTAGGCTCTAGGCCTAACTGTTAAATAAGAATTTAGTAGATCTGAGAACAAATAATAGTCTAATGTTGAAGCAGAGTATACCAAATGGTTAAACAAATTAGAGGAGTATTCCTAATACCAAAATATATGAATAACAACCAATTTTGAATAAAATATATGTAAAATATAAATATGAAAAAAATAATAACAATGTAATTAGCTATTCAAAAGTAACCATGAGGGATATCAAAATGACCATCATGAAAAATTATGAACAATGGTACTCATGTAATAACCCTAGCTATTAATATAAGATAGAAATCTTCATTTGAAGATATTTTGGTAAAATTAGACTAAAAAAGACGTTAAAACATAACAATGACTTAGATTAATGACCAATGAGAATTAGCATAATTTATTAGGTAACCATAGCAACCAGAAATTTATTGCCAAAAAACCGTTAGATTTTCGCTATTGTATTATTGACCGACGCCGAGAGTGGATCGAGTAGCTCTCACACCAAAATTTTATTACTAATAAGTGAATTTTAACTTAAATTAAACCGAAGGAAGAGCATAACAACAGTTCAGGGAATCCTGAATAAGATTTTGTTTATTAAATTTATCCACAAACCGTAATTATACAAGGAAGCCAAGAAGACGCCGCAAAGAAGAGATGACGACGGATCCCGAAGGAAGATCATAAGGACATATATCAACTGAAGAAGACGGACGATCACAGAAGGAGTACGAAGCCGGTGTCTACGAGAAAAACCGTCGGGACGAGATAAATAAAATTCTGAAGAATAGAAGAAGACGGCATCGCAGGATATATCCGGAAGAAGAAGACGACATCGCAGGATCTTCAGCGGAAAATCGATGAGTATAAACATAATCCCATTAAACGAATTCTAAATTTTTTGGTCAAATTAATAAATAACTATTTCACTTCACTGATCACTATTCTGATTTAGAACTGAATGCATTGGTAAAATCACTATTTGAACTTTAATCAGTTAATAATTATTAAAAATCAAAATATAATAAATAATTAACAAACCTTTCTAATAGACGAATCATAACCAAAAATTTTACTAAGTTTCATTGGTAATTACTTACTTGAATGTGTTAAGATATTAATTTTTTTGTGTAACTAGTATTAAGGATTGTTATAAATTTGTGTGTTTTAGCCGTAGTTAAATATTTCTGTAGCC
Organism: Magicicada septendecula; assembly: GCA_034769895.1. Lineage (NCBI taxonomy): Eukaryota > Metazoa > Arthropoda > Insecta > Hemiptera > Cicadidae > Magicicada > Magicicada septendecula. The sequence goes on along the minus strand of CM068367.1, from coordinate 619,038,153 downwards.
AAAAGGACTTATTAACACCCCTGAGTAAAAACATTTTAATTGTAAACTAACGTTAAGATGGTTTGTGTACAAAAACAGTGGAACTGACTACCAACTGTACAAGTAATAGCCGGTGCTAAAAATAAATTTAATGTATCACAAAGTAATTGAAATCTTCTAAAGTGTCAATAAATGTTCTCATTCTGCAACACTGTATGTTTGATTCAAATAATTTACGGTAATAAATAAGAGTTTATTGAAGTGAAAACAACAAAACAAGACGTTAGCCAAGTCGACACTGCAGAAAGGCGTGCGCCAATCAGGTGGCGAGGCGGTAACATTCAAATCAAACAGAGAGAGATACGGTTTACCCGTAAATGGTAAGAGCAGATACAATTCGACTTGGTACACGCTGATAACAGTGACAGAATTCATTAAAATTATTAATAACTTTAATTTTACATACATACTAAACCACGAACCCAACGAGCGAGTCAACAGACGCTCGACACGCACACATACACGGTACGAAGATAGATCGACTTACAGAATCACATTATATTCATTATATTAATTATTAAAATATAACCCGCATAAAGATTATATTACAAAGTGGCGCCCAACGTTGGGCGCAAGGAAACCACACACCGGCCAATCATCCGCCAGCCAACCCCAATAATTATCGAGGTTTTAATAACCATAATAACAACAATAATTACCCGAAAAATTATAATCAGAATTACCCCAACAACAATAACAATCCAAACCATTCTTACAACAGGGGAAATAACCAAAATGGAGGTGGTTATAACAGACCCAATAATCAATACCACAGTAATAACCAGTCAATACCGAATCAAACATACAGGCGACGGGTAAACTATATAAATGCAGAAGGTAGAAACGACGGGAGACGTAGTTATAGAAGACCGAGGAGCCGGAGTGCTGAAGAAAACAGAAGGAGTCGAGAACAAATAACTCGCAATGACCACTCGATCGAGAGAAGGCAAAACACTGAGGATAATCACCCCGTCAGATCAGAACACCGCGCCGAAGGCAACGACCATGCAAACCAATTAAGGTATAGACGGGAAGATTAACTTACAAGAAAAAAAGAGTGTATATAACAGGGCCCATTGTACAGTCATAAATGCCCTATCTCATAGTAAAAGACAACAAAAACAATACCTATGTCATAAGTGAGATCACAACTAAGAAAATAAAAGGGACTTACAACCAGTCTTCTTTGAAAAAGTATTATGAACCAGTGTCAGAAAATTAAAGAGAATTTTGAAAGTAACAATTATCAAAATTGGAAAATAAATGTAAGCACAACTTACAATAAGTATTTGATTGGAACTATTATTATATGAATGAAAGGGAATTTAGAAGAAAGATAAGCTAAATTCAAAACAAAGTAAGGCCAAACTTACGACCAAGTGTGAAACAAAATGTGTAAACCCATGTAATTTTGAAAAATATGTATAATGAAATATCATAAAAAATTGATATAAAATAATAAAATGTTACACAAATAATGATGACGCTACATAACATCATTAACTAACCCTATCACATAAGGGAATAATAATAAAAATTAATGTTTCACAAAAAGAAAAGACAAGACAATCAAATAAAAAATAAGTCTGACATATTAACTGAACAATTAATGAAAATATAAGTGAGCCAGAAACCAGCTACAATGTTAATTTTAAGTATCAATGAGCATTAAAATGATGACAAATAAAATCACTACCATATAAAATAAGCCAATGAAACAATACAAAATGCCTACTAAATATCGCCATAAGCTTAAACGAAGGAATCCAAATAAGTTACTGAGATGAAAAGTCATGAGATGTATAAAAGAGAGAATAATTAATCCCCAAAAGTGTTTTATTGTATTAATATTATGTGAGTCGGAAATAAACGACTATTATTATAATTATTATGAATATTATTATGTGATGATTTTATGTTGAGATACGTCCAACAATTATTTATGTTATTGAGCAGATAGGCAAAGCCTCTGAACTCAAAATGTGCATAAATGGATAGCAGAGTAATAGAGCCACACGTGCCCTCTGGCTAGTACCAATTTATATGAAGGAGAGAGAAGAAAAATTTTAGGGAAATAGAACATAAAAGGGAATAATAAAGAAAGAAAATAATACCAATTACCATATTATGAACCATGACTTAATAAAAAATGAATACAGAAGAAGTAGCGATTGATGAATTCCTGAATAATAACAACTTGATAAAATAAACTATATTGATGATTTCAGAAAAAATATAATAATCTTTGTTTCGAAATAATCAATTTTGGTGGCGATGCATTATGTAACATGACATAAGGTAGTGAAGATCCAATGATATTTAACTATAAAAATAAAAAGCTGAAAACAAGAATAAGAGGCAAAAAACTTATAAACTCAGAGATCAATAACCCAATAACCCAAATGACAAATGACTGTTAAACTGACAATGACCTGACACAATAGATCGGATAAATACCAAAAGGAACCACGAAACAATGAAGAAGCAGCTAAGACCTAAATGTAATCAAGACATCAAGAATGAACATTGTAAATCCCAAATAATGACCATTATCCTGTAGTTTAACAAATGAACTGATGTAATTATAGTGTAGATGAGATTTACCTAGGGTAACAATGTTAATGAAAAATAATAATGCCATGTATATTTGATTGATAAAGGAATGTGTTTATAAATATAAGTCAGGGAATTAATAATCCACACACCCTAATTAATTAATAAATAGTGATGAATATAACCAAAATTAGTAAACATACCCTAAGGCAAGTCAAGGCCACAATTAGTTACCCAAACAGTGATCATTTGTGAAGGGAAATAAAATTAACCATTGTAATCAGTAAACCCCATGATGATACTAATATCTAAAACAACCAGTGAATAGTTACGTGAGTGAAAGAAGGAGAATACTAAAATAAAGTGGTAACATGTAGTGAGAGCATGTTACACTTAGCCAGTGAAAGTGTAGAAATCAAAAACCTTCTAGGAAGGAAAAAGTGCAATTGGTGAACTTCAAAAGTGTTCTAATTAGTGAACTATGTTAGAATAGCAGGAAGACCAATGACAAACCTTGTATTAGTAAATAAGAAGAACTTATTATGATGTAATTAGATTAAGCTATAGATAATAAGAATTATAGGATAAGGTAGAGTTTAAGGCATTGGAATGAAAGACAGACCAGAACGATAGACACTTTTGCTAGTGAAGGAATGGAGGAATAGTATATATTGTGTAAAGTATAAATTGATGTTAGTATAATAAGGATGTTGTTACTGTTTTAAAGAATCCATTATAATGTAATGAATTGTTAACTGAACCAGATAGTAGAAGGGAGCAGTAAGATAGTTAAAAGTTATTTCAGGCTTGAACCTGTAAAAAAAAAAAAAATGTTTATTACTATAATAAGAGGTGGAGTTAGGAACACCGATGTTTATTGCTTGTTTTGTTTAAAAATTATGTTAGAACTACCAAATGTAAAGGTAATATGTTACTAAGAAATGTTAGATAGGAGTAGAGTAAAATCTAGGCTCTAGGCCTAACTGTTAAATAAGAATTTAGTAGATCTGAGAACAAATAATAGTCTAATGTTGAAGCAGAGTATACCAAATGGTTAAACAAATTAGAGGAGTATTCCTAATACCAAAATATATGAATAACAACCATATTGAATAAAATATATGTAAAATATAAATATGAAAAAAATAATAACAATGTAATTAGCTATTCAAAAGTAACCATGAGGGATATCAAAATGACCATCATGAAAAATTATGAACAATGGTACTCATGTAATAACCCTAGCTATTAATATAAGATAGAAATCTTCATTTGAAGATATTTTGGTAAAATTAGACTAAAAAAGACGTTAAAACATAACAATGACTTAGATTAATGACCAATGAGAATTAGCATAATTTATTAGGTAACCATAGCAACCAGAAATTTATTGCCAAAAAACCGTTAGATTTTCGCTATTGTATTATTGACCGACGCCGAGAGTGGATCGAGTAGCTCTCACACCAAAATTTTATTACTAATAAGTGAATTTTAACTTAAATTAAACCGAAGGAAGAGCATAACAACAGTTCAGGGAATCCTGAATAAGATTTTGTTTATTAAATTTATCCACAAACCGTAATTATACAAGGAAGCCAAGAAGACGCCGCAAAGAAGAGATGACGACGGATCCCGAAGGAAGATCATAAGGACATATATCAACTGAAGAAGACGGACGATCACAGAAGGAGTACGAGGCCGGTGTCTACGAGAAAAACCGTCGGGACGAGATAAATAAAATTCTGAAGAATAGAAGAAGACGGCATCGCAGGATATATCCGGAAGAAGAAGACGACATCGCAGGATCTTCAGCGGAAAATCGATGAGTATAAACATAATCCCATTAAACGAATTCTAAATTTTTTGGTCAAATTAATAAATAACTATTTCACTTCACTGATCACTATTCTGATTTAGAACTGAATGCATTGGTAAAATCACTATTTGAACTTTAATAAGTTAATAATTATTAAAAATCAAAATATAATAAATAATTAACAAACCTTTCTAATAGACGAATCATAACCAAAAATTTTACTAAGTTTCATTGGTAATTACTTACTTGAATGTGTTAAGATATTAATTTTTTTGTGTAACTAGTATTAAGGATTGTTATAAATTTGTGTGTTTTAGCCGTAGTTAAATATTTCTGTAGCCAAAAGGACTTATTAACACCCCTGAGTAAAAACATTTTAATTGTAAACTAACGTTAAGATGGTTTGTGTACAAAAACAGTGGAACTGACTACCAACTGTACAAGTAATAGCCGGTGCTAAAAATAAATTTAATGTATCACAAAGTAATTGAAATCTTCTAAAGTGTCAATAAATGTTCTCATTCTGCAACACTGTATGTTTGATTCAAATAATTTACGGTAATAAATAAGAGTTTATTGAAGTGAAAACAACAAAACAAGACGTTAGCCAAGTCGACACTGCAGAAAGGCGTGCGCCAATCAGGTGGCGAGGCGGTAACATTCAAATCAAACAGAGAGAGATACGGTTTACCCGTAAATGGTAAGAGCAGATACAATTCGACTTGGTACACGCTGATAACAGTGACAGAATTCATTAAAATTATTAATAACTTTAATTTTACATACATACTAAACCACGAACCCAACGAGCGAGTCAACAGACGCTCGACACGCACACATACACGGTACGAAGATAGATCGACTTACAGAATCACATTATATTCATTATATTAATTATTAAAATATAACCCGCATAAAGATTATATTACAAAGTGGCGCCCAACGTTGGGCGCAAGGAAACCACACACCGGCCAATCATCCGCCAGCCAACCCCAATAATTATCGAGGTTTTAATAACCATAATAACAACAATAATTACCCGAAAAATTATAATCAGAATTACCCCAACAACAATAACAATCCAAACCATTCTTACAACAGGGGAAATAACCAAAATGGAGGTGGTTATAACAGACCCAATAATCAATACCACAGTAATAACCAGTCAATACCGAATCAAACATACAGGCGACGGGTAAACTATATAAATGCAGAAGGTAGAAACGACGGGAGACGTAGTTATAGAAGACCGAGGAGCCGGAGTGCTGAAGAAAACAGAAGGAGTCGAGAACAAATAACTCGCAATGACCACTCGATCGAGAGAAGGCAAAACACTGAGGATAATCACCCCGTCAGATCAGAGCACCGCGCCGAAGGCAACGACCATGCAAACCAATTAAGGTATAGACGGGAAGATTAACTTACAAGAAAAAAAGAGTGTATATAACAGGGCCCATTGTACAGTCATAAATGCCCTATCTCATAGTAAAAGACAACAAAAACAATACCTATGTCATAAGTGAGATCACAACTAAGAAAATAAAAGGGACTTACAACCAGTCTTCTTTGAAAAAGTATTATGAACCAGTGTCAGAAAATTAAAGAGAATTTTGAAAGTAACAATTATCAAAATTGGAAAATAAATGTAAGCACAACTTACAATAAGTATTTGATTGGAACTATTATTATATGAATGAAAGGGAATTTAGAAGAAAGATAAGCTAAATTCAAAACAAAGTAAGGCCAAACTTACGACCAAGTGTGAAACAAAATGTGTAAACCCATGTAATTTTGAAAAATATGTATAATGAAATATCATAAAAAATTGATATAAAATAATAAAATGTTACACAAATAATGATGACGCTACATAACATCATTAACTAACCCTATCACATAAGGGAATAATAATAAAAATTAATGTTTCACAAAAAGAAAAGACAAGACAATCAAATAAAAAATAAGTCTGACATATTAACTGAACAATTAATGAAAATATAAGTGAGCCAGAAACCAGCTACAATGTTAATTTTAAGTATCAATGAGCATTAAAATGATGACAAATAAAATCACTACCATATAAAATAAGCCAATGAAACAATACAAAATGCCTACTAAATATCGCCATAAGCTTAAACGAAGGAATCCAAATAAGTTACTGAGATGAAAAGTCATGAGATGTATAAAAGAGAGAATAATTAATCCCCAAAAGTGTTTTATTGTATTAATATTATGTGAGTCGGAAATAAACGACTATTATTATAATTATTATGAATATTATTATGTGATGATTTTATGTTGAGATACGTCCAACAATTATTTATGTTATTGAGCAGATAGGCAAAGCCTCTGAACTCAAAATGTGCATAAATGGATAGCAGAGTAATAGAGCCACACGTGCCCTCTGGCTAGTACCAATTTATATGAAGGAGAGAGAAGAAAAATTTTAGGGAAATAGAACATAAAAGGGAATAATAAAGAAAGAAAATAATACCAATTACCATATTATGAACCATGACTTAATAAAAAATGAATACAGAAGAAGTAGCGATTGATGAATTCCTGAATAATAACAACTTGATAAAATAAACTATATTGATGATTTCAGAAAAAATATAATAATCTTTGTTTCGAAATAATCAATTTTGGTGGCGATGCATTATGTAACATGACATAAGGTAGTGAAGATCCAATGATATTTAACTATAAAAATAAAAAGCTGAAAACAAGAATAAGAGGCAAAAAACTTATAAACTCAGAGATCAATAACCCAATAACCCAAATGACAAATGACTGTTAAACTGACAATGACCTGACACAATAGATCGGATAAATACCAAAAGGAACCACGAAACAATGAAGAAGCAGCTAAGACCTAAATGTAATCAAGACATCAAGAATGAACATTGTAAATCCCAAATAATGACCATTATCCTGTAGTTTAACAAATGAACTGATGTAATTATAGTGTAGATGAGATTTACCTAGGGTAACAATGTTAATGAAAAATAATAATGCCATGTATATTTGATTGATAAAGGAATGTGTTTATAAATATAAGTCAGGGAATTAATAATCCACACACCCTAATTAATTAATAAATAGTGATGAATATAACCAAAATTAGTAAACATACCCTAAGGCAAGTCAAGGCCACAATTAGTTACCCAAACAGTGATCATTTGTGAAGGGAAATAAAATTAACCATTGTAATCAGTAAACCCCATGATGATACTAATATCTAAAACAACCAGTGAATAGTTACGTGAGTGAAAGAAGGAGAATACTAAAATAAAGTGGTAACATGTAGTGAGAGCATGTTACACTTAGCCAGTGAAAGTGTAGAAATCAAAAACCTTCTAGGAAGGAAAAAGTGCAATTGGTGAACTTCAAAAGTGTTCTAATTAGTGAACTATGTTAGAATAGCAGGAAGACCAATGACAAACCTTGTATTAGTAAATAAGAAGAACTTATTATGATGTAATTAGATTAAGCTATAGATAATAAGAATTATAGGATAAGGTAGAGTTTAAGGCATTGGAATGAAAGACAGACCAGAACGATAGACACTTTTGCTAGTGAAGGAATGGAGGAATAGTATATATTGTGTAAAGTATAAATTGATGTTAGTATAATAAGGATGTTGTTACTGTTTTAAAGAATCCATTATAATGTAATGAATTGTTAACTGAACCAGATAGTAGAAGGGAGCAGTAAGATAGTTAAAAGTTATTTCAGGCTTGAACCTGTAAAAAAAAAAAAAAAGTTTATTACTATAATAAGAGGTGGAGTTAGGAACACCGATGTTTATTGCTTGTTTTGTTTAAAAATTATGTTAGAACTACCAAATGTAAAGGTAATATGTTACTAAGAAATGTTAGATAGGAGTAGAGTAAAATCTAGGCTCTAGGCCTAACTGTTAAATAAGAATTTAGTAGATCTGAGAACAAATAATAGTCTAATGTTGAAGCAGAGTATACCAAATGGTTAAACAAATTAGAGGAGTATTCCTAATACCAAAATATATGAATAACAACCAATTTTGAATAAAATATATGTAAAATATAAATATGAAAAAAATAATAACAATGTAATTAGCTATTCAAAAGTAACCATGAGGGATATCAAAATGACCATCATGAAAAATTATGAACAATGGTACTCATGTAATAACCCTAGCTATTAATATAAGATAGAAATCTTCATTTGAAGATATTTTGGTAAAATTAGACTAAAAAAGACGTTAAAACATAACAATGACTTAGATTAATGACCAATGAGAATTAGCATAATTTATTAGGTAACCATAGCAACCAGAAATTTATTGCCAAAAAACCGTTAGATTTTCGCTATTGTATTATTGACCGACGCCGAGAGTGGATCGAGTAGCTCTCACACCAAAATTTTATTACTAATAAGTGAATTTTAACTTAAATTAAACCGAAGGAAGAGCATAACAACAGTTCAGGGAATCCTGAATAAGATTTTGTTTATTAAATTTATCCACAAACCGTAATTATACAAGGAAGCCAAGAAGACGCCGCAAAGAAGAGATGACGACGGATCCCGAAGGAAGATCATAAGGACATATATCAACTGAAGAAGACGGACGATCACAGAAGGAGTACGAGGCCGGTGTCTACGAGAAAAACCGTCGGGACGAGATAAATAAAATTCTGAAGAATAGAAGAAGACGGCATCGCAGGATATATCCGGAAGAAGAAGACGACATCGCAGGATCTTCAGCGGAAAATCGATGAGTATAAACATAATCCCATTAAACGAATTCTAAATTTTTTGGTCAAATTAATAAATAACTATTTCACTTCACTGATCACTATTCTGATTTAGAACTGAATGCATTGGTAAAATCACTATTTGAACTTTAATAAGTTAATAATTATTAAAAATCAAAATATAATAAATAATTAACAAACCTTTCTAATAGACGAATCATAACCAAAAATTTTACTAAGTTTCATTGGTAATTACTTACTTGAATGTGTTAAGATATTAATTTTTTTGTGTAACTAGTATTAAGGATTGTTATAAATTTGTGTGTTTTAGCCGTAGTTAAATATTTCTGTAGCCAAAAGGACTTATTAACACCCCTGAGTAAAAACATTTTAATTGTAAACTAACGTTAAGATGGTTTGTGTACAAAAACAGTGGAACTGACTACCAACTGTACAAGTAATAGCCGGTGCTAAAAATAAATTTAATGTATCACAAAGTAATTGAAATCTTCTAAAGTGTCAATAAATGTTCTCATTCTGCAACACTGTATGTTTGATTCAAATAATTTACGGTAATAAATAAGAGTTTATTGAAGTGAAAACAACAAAACAAGACGTTAGCCAAGTCGACACTGCAGAAAGGCGTGCGCCAATCAGGTGGCGAGGCGGTAACATTCAAATCAAACAGAGAGAGATACGGTTTACCCGTAAATGGTAAGAGCAGATACAATTCGACTTGGTACACGCTGATAACAGTGACAGAATTCATTAAAATTATTAATAACTTTAATTTTACATACATACTAAACCACGAACCCAACGAGCGAGTCAACAGACACTCGACACGCACACATACACGGTACGAAGATAGATCGACTTACAGAATCACATTATATTCATTATATTAATTATTAAAATATAACCCGCATAAAGATTATATTACAAAGTGGCGCCCAACGTTGGGCGCAAGGAAACCACACACCGGCCAATCATCCGCCAGCCAACCCCAATAATTATCGAGGTTTTAATAACCATAATAACAACAATAATTACCCGAAAAATTATAATCAGAATTACCCCAACAACAATAACAATCCAAACCATTCTTACAACAGGGGAAATAACCAAAATGGAGGTGGTTATAACAGACCCAATAATCAATACCACAGTAATAACCAGTCAATACCGAATCAAACATACAGGCGACGGGTAAACTATATAAATGCAGAAGGTAGAAACGACGGGAGACGTAGTTATAGAAGACCGAGGAGCCGGAGTGCTGAAGAAAACAGAAGGAGTCGAGAACAAATAACTCGCAATGACCACTCGATCGAGAGAAGGCAAAACACTGAGGATAATCACCCCGTCAGATCAGAGCACCGCGCCGAAGGCAACGACCATGCAAACCAATTAAGGTATAGACGGGAAGATTAACTTACAAGAAAAAAAGAGTGTATATAACAGGGCCCATTGTACAGTCATAAATGCCCTATCTCATAGTAAAAGACAACAAAAACAATACCTATGTCATAAGTGAGATCACAACTAAGAAAATAAAAGGGACTTACAACCAGTCTTCTTTGAAAAAGTATTATGAACCAGTGTCAGAAAATTAAAGAGAATTTTGAAAGTAACAATTATCAAAATTGGAAAATAAATGTAAGCACAACTTACAATAAGTATTTGATTGGAACTATTATTATATGAATGAAAGGGAATTTAGAAGAAAGATAAGCTAAATTCAAAACAAAGTAAGGCCAAACTTACGACCAAGTGTGAAACAAAATGTGTAAACCCATGTAATTTTGAAAAATATGTATAATGAAATATCATAAAAAATTGATATAAAATAATAAAATGTTACACAAATAATGATGACGCTACATAACATCATTAACTAACCCTATCACATAAGGGAATAATAATAAAAATTAATGTTTCACAAAAAGAAAAGACAAGACAATCAAATAAAAAATAAGTCTGACATATTAACTGAACAATTAATGAAAATATAAGTGAGCCACAAACCAGCTACAATGTTAATTTTAAGTATCAATGAGCATTAAAATGATGACAAATAAAATCACTACCATATAAAATAAGCCAATGAAACAATACAAAATGCCTACTAAATATCGCCATAAGCTTAAACGAAGGAATCCAAATAAGTTACTGAGATGAAAAGTCATGAGATGTATAAAAGAGAGAATAATTAATCCCCAAAAGTGTTTTATTGTATTAATATTATGTGAGTCGGAAATAAACGACTATTATTATAATTATTATGAATATTATTATGTGATGATTTTATGTTGAGATACGTCCAACAATTATTTATGTTATTGAGCAGATAGGCAAAGCCTCTGAACTCAAAATGTGTATAAATGGATAGCAGAGTAATAGAGCCACACGTGCCCTCTGGCTAGTACCAATTTATATGAAGGAGAGAGAAGAAAAATTTTAGGGAAATAGAACATAAAAGGGAATAATAAAGAAAGAAAATAATACCAATTACCATATTATGAACCATGACTTAATAAAAAATGAATACAGAAGAAGTAGCGATTGATGAATTCCTGAATAATAACAACTTGATAAAATAAACTATATTGATGATTTCAGAAAAAATATAATAATCTTTGTTTCGAAATAATCAATTTTGGTGGCGATGCATTATGTAACATGACATAAGGTAGTGAAGATCCAATGATATTTAACTATAAAAATAAAAAGCTGAAAACAAGAATAAGAGGCAAAAAACTTATAAACTCAGAGATCAATAACCCAATAACCCAAATGACAAATGACTGTTAAACTGACAATGACCTGACACAATAGATCGGATAAATACCAAAAGGAACCACGAAACAATGAAGAAGCAGCTAAGACCTAAATGTAATCAAGACATCAAGAATGAACATTGTAAATCCCAAATAATGACCATTATCCTGTAGTTTAACAAATGAACTGATGTAATTATAGTGTAGATGAGATTTACCTAGGGTAACAATGTTAATGAAAAATAATAATGCCATGTATATTTGATTGATAAAGGAATGTGTTTATAAATATAAGTCAGGGAATTAATAATCCACACACCCTAATTAATTAATAAATAGTGATGAATATAACCAAAATTAGTAAACATACCCTAAGGCAAGTCAAGGCCACAATTAGTTACCCAAACAGTGATCATTTGTGAAGGGAAATAAAATTAACCATTGTAATCAGTAAACCCCATGATGATACTAATATCTAAAACAACCAGTGAATAGTTACGTGAGTGAAAGAAGGAGAATACTAAAATAAAGTGGTAACATGTAGTGAGAGCATGTTACACTTAGCCAGTGAAAGTGTAGAAATCAAAAACCTTCTAGGAAGGAAAAAGTGCAATTGGTGAACTTCAAAAGTGTTCTAATTAGTGAACTATGTTAGAATAGCAGGAAGACCAATGACAAACCTTGTATTAGTAAATAAGAAGAACTTATTATGATGTAATTAGATTAAGCTATAGATAATAAGAATTATAGGATAAGGTAGAGTTTAAGGCATTGGAATGAAAGACAGACCAGAACGATAGACACTTTTGCTAGTGAAGGAATGGAGGAATAGTATATATTGTGTAAAGTATAAATTGATGTTAGTATAATAAGGATGTTGTTACTGTTTTAAAGAATCCATTATAATGTAATGAATTGTTAACTGAACCAGATAGTAGAAGGGAGCAGTAAGATAGTTAAAAGTTATTTCAGGCTTGAACCTGTAAAAAAAAAAAAATGTTTATTACTATAATAAGAGGTGGAGTTAGGAACACCGATGTTTATTGCTTGTTTTGTTTAAAAATTATGTTAGAACTACCAAATGTAAAGGTAATATGTTACTAAGAAATGTTAGATAGGAGTAGAGTAAAATCTAGGCTCTAGGCCTAACTGTTAAATAAGAATTTAGTAGATTTGAGAACAAATAATAGTCTAATGTTGAAGCAGAGTATACCAAATGGTTAAACAAATTAGAGGAGTATTCCTAATACCAAAATATATGAATAACAACCAATTTTGAATAAAATATATGTAAAATATAAATATGAAAAAATAATAACAATGTAATTAGCTATTCAAAAGTAACCATGAGGGATATCAAAATGACCATCATGAAAAATTATGAACAATGGTACTCATGTAATAACTCTAGCTATTAATATAAGATAGAAATCTTCATTTGAAGATATTTCTGTCATAACAAGACAGAATTCATTAAAATTATTAATAACTTTAATTTTACATACATACTGAACCACGAACCCAACGAGCGAGTCAACAGACGCTCGACACGCACACATACACGGTACGAAGATAGATCGACTTACAGAATCACATTATATTCATTATATTAATTATTAAAATATAACCCGCATAAAGATTATATTACAAGGTTAATAGTGAAAAGTGCTAGTAAATAAGAATATTGTTGTTATTAGGATTAAGAGTAATTGTAGATTAGGAATACAATGGTATTCAGGGAAAAAATCCCATGAAGAGTCAAAGTAATAGTGTTACCATGGTTAGATAGTAAAGTTTAGAAAAGAAAAAATGTGGTAAAGAATAAAAATGCAAAATCAGTAAGCATCCTATGTTCAAAGGGATAAGTAGGTAGATAAAGTAAATGGTGTGATGATGTTTGTCACCAAAAAATAAATAAGAATAAACAAAATATAAACAAGATTAGCATAGTAACTATTAAAGGATTTGTTCGATTAAGTTTATGAGTAGGAATATGGCTGAAAGAGTTATACAGACCATAAACCTAAATGTTGTGTTATGTTTTACAAATAATAGTAAATAATAAACAATTTATAAAGTAAAGAGATAAATTTTTATGAACTTAATAATACTGGACAAGCCAGTTAGAAGGTAATAGACAAACCATGATTTTGTAAAATAATGAAAACATACAATTATTATAAAACAGACCCAAATCAATTCAACAAGTAACCAAATCATTTATGACACAAAACAAAACATGTATAAAGGTAAAATAATATGTAATTTGTATAAAATAAGAAAATATAGCCAATTACTACCTAGGCCTATGAAATGCCTAACTGTATAAAACCAATAACAACAAATTGTAAGAAATTAACTATTATATTAGCAAATCCAAGGCAAGTAACTAGTTAATGATAATTAGTGGATCATATTAAGACGTAAAAGTTAAATTAAGGACGTAAAATAAGAAAGAAATGTAATTACATAATATGAACGTTATTGTCAAAACATTAATACATAAGCAAACCCAGCTTTGAGGGATGTCAAAATGATCTTTGAAAGAAAATACGAACAGTTGTGATAATATCTCATACATAGAGAAGAAGATCGAAGAATAATAGCAATCAGAAGATATTTAGTCATTTTGAATAAAAATTCAAAAATCATAACAATGGGCTTAAGATGAGTATAGCCAATGAGAATCAGCCAGTTACCATAACAACGGAACGTTATTTATTATTATTCCGTTAGAAACAGTTAGACCATTATTGAAGCTCGAGACGAAGAGACGCCAAGCCGTAAATGACTCAAATTTTAATTTAAAACAATAAAAAGTAACAATACGAAGAATAAAAAGTAATCCAAATTTAATAACATGAACAAGTACGAAGATGATGAAGAACTAGTCCATCCTACTGAGTCCAAAGACCAATTTATTAAATTCAAAATTAATAATTTCGACCAACTTATACGAAAAAGACGCCAGGCGTAATTAAATTCATACATGAAGGAAGATTGATGACTGAAGAGAACCCAACCTAATTCGAACTGAATAACGCTTCACCCTAAGTCAACAGATTTGATCAGTATTGGTGAGTACCCGATTTTATGGAATAAATTCTTTTTAACTTTTTCTCACAATACTTTTAACTCTCACTATGAACTGATGATCTAATTTCTTTCAAGGATTAATTAAAAATTAAACACTAAACTTATATGAAACTAGAAAATAACCTGTATAACAATTACGAACTTTTGACATACATCTTTTAACACTTCAGGAACAAATTGTAATTACACCTTATAGTACACAAGTACCAGTAATGTAAGGTAGTGTACTTTATTGTAATCAAATTGATATTTTTTTGTAAATCACAAGAATCCAGATTCATGAGCAAAATTAATAATAAACATTCAGTAGACGCCATGTCTAAATAATTCGTTCAGAATCGACTTCGCCTACCTTGGGATATAATTGTCTTTTACTGCCGGAGCAAATTTGTTTAAAATCAATATTATAATTTTGTATAATATTAAATAACAACTAATCACAAGTTAATAAACTAGTACAGAGTTGTAACCACTGTTCTTTATTTCACAGGAAAGTGCATTATATGATTTGTGTACATTAGTGACGAGCGACAGTGGCGGTAAGCGCTAGATGTCGGAAACTCTGCGAACTATATTAATCAACCTGCACGTGGCGGGAGTAATTTGAATTCACCACACCGTCATAGAACGAATGCTATATAGTCCTATTTTTTAATTGTTTTCAGACAAAACAATTTGGCGCCACCCGGGATTTACGAACACATACTAAAGAACAGGTAAGGTTCCCACTCGCAAGTACTGGTAATTCGAGAGATCGCTACGGACATCGTCAGCGTAAACATAAAGTAACGACTATAACGTGTGAGGCGAACACACGATACACACAATTTTCAGAGATGATAAGAGTTTCTTCGTTACAATATATATATATATATATATATATATATATATATATATATATTCAAACTCTTTTTGCTACAGTCCGTTTCTTGATTTTTATATAATATATTTATTATTTATATTGAAATTACCTTAAGATATTTTATTTTCCTAACTAGGAACATGTTTCGAGAGTTATTGTGCTCTCATCCTCAGCCTTCCGATTCTGCGTCTAGTGAAGTACCTATGTGTTGGTCTGTCACCATTGTGGTCTTCTGTTGGTTTCTGGACAAACAGACCAACACATAGGTACTTCACTAGACGCAGAATCGCGAAGGCTGAGGATGAGAGCACAATAACTCTCGAAACATGTTCCTAGTTAGGAAAATAAAATATCTTGAGGTAATTTCAATATAAATAATAAATATAATATATATATATATATATATATATATAATTTGTGATGTTATTCAATTTGTTTCTTCTGCAAGTAGTATAATTTTGTAAATTCTTTTTTAGGAATTTATAAAAGAATTTACAAAATTATACTACTTGCAGAAGAAACAAATTGAATAACCTCACAAATTATATAATTACTGCAAGAAACGTCGAGTTACCTATATAGAAAAAAATAAATAAATAATAATATATACAGTATATGGATATCCTGCAATAGTTGACTTAGTTGAAGTAAGCTATTGAACATATTTATATGCTAAGCTGAGGAAATAGAGAACATGCATAACACTTTTACATATAGTATAAGAGACAGTCTTACACCAAAATAGATAGGCAAATGGTGGGCATCATTTCATCAACATAAGCATGTCAAGATCATTGACCTAGCTTCTGTCAAGTACCAGACCACATGTAACTATGCAACTCTTCTCAGTTCATTGGCCAAAAAGTAGCTGATTTCTCTGGAACCTCAGCAGGGTATAAATAAGCTGGCAAAGTTTGGTTTTTTTATTAGCAATATTACAGTGAAGTTAGGAGTGATTGTTATTGTGACTTGTGGTTTTAGGTAATTGTTTTACTTAGTGCGGAATTGTAATAAGGTGACATTTACTGCTGTGTGTGGGACAAATTTAATTTGAATTATTGTATAAGAGTGTGTTTGTTGATTTCTGACTGTTCTTTGTTTATAATTAAAGTTATACTTAGTGACCACACTGGTGTCAGTTATTCTGTTTCCACTGTACAACAGTTTGTGTGACCGTGGTAACAATATAATATGTATAAGCAATCAGTCTGATTTTAGTTGAAAAATTAACGTTTCCTGGAACTGACTCAAAAAGACTGGCTAGGCAAGCTGATTTTCTTAGTTGACATTATAATGCATGCAGATGACTGAAGTCAAGTTTACAAGGAAATATCAACAACATGGAAAGTCTACATGAACATATGAAAAGACAAAAACTAGCATACTCGAATAACACTCAAACACACAAAATGCATGGAAACAACGTCTTAAACAAACAGACATAATTTAAATCACACATACTGTCTGAACATATTATATAACACATATCCACAAAACAATGTCCTTTCCGACGATGGTGCCGTCTGCAAAAACAGAATGGACAGCAATCCTAGTGACACCCTCTGATGAAGCTTGCAATGAGCAAAAGCTAGTTCATGCAATAAGATAAACATTTTTAAAATTGTTATCTAAAATACTTGTGATCTGCATCAAAATTGTGTTTATTAGTTCTCAATTGTAGAGTTGTAAAAAATTTTGAAAGGAAATTGCACTGAAAAGTTAGCTGTCACACTTAACTGCTGGACATTTCTGCATCAAGTGACCATCCATTTGATAAAAATTGTATTTGCTCTGCTTTCTGCTTTTGGGTCAAGTTTTACAAGTTTACAGATTAAGCCACAAGTTAAAAGTTATATAATTTTTGCACACACAAAAACTATTTTGAGTATACACAGAAGTCAGTTAACAATTACACGTTAATGAGTTTGTTTGGAGTTTAAAGAGACCAAGTGCACACGTCACATTGAACCATAAGTGAATTAGAGGCAAGGATAAGAATCCCTTTGATTTGAATGTTAAAATTAGGTATACATTTTAATAACAAGTGTTAATTTTTTCAAAGGTGTAATCTACTGACTTCAGAATGATGACTACAGAATTTAAGTTTAAAAAAAAATATTACATTAAATATACCTTTCATTTTTAATCAGGTTAAATTAAGAATTACAGAACCAATGCATTCCTTTTTAGTTCAAATTCTACTTAGGATAGGGATTCCATGTAATAGGAATATTAAAAGATCAATTTAACTTTTTCAGTAGCTATTTAGTTTGTTTTTTTAGTTGGTTTATGTTGGTAAAATAAGTTATATTATGTATTACTTTGGCTCAGCATTATCAAAAAGTTGCTGACCCCTGCTTTACATTAATTTTATTGCAGCTGTTACAACACAAATAAGCCACCCCAATACCAGGGATAAAAAAGATGAATCTGAATATAAAATATCGGTATGGAGAACCATACATGACTTCCATGTTCTAAGATTTATATTTAAAATCATATTCGAAATGAAATATTTCCATAGAAACTACGTCTTTCTACTTATTGCTTCAGCGTTAACCACAGTACTGTGGTCACTAACGTATACCACCTCACGTTTTCGCACTCGATTTTCATCGATGATGGCAGTCGATGGCACTGCCAAAAAGTCTGGTTTTGCAGAAAACATTGGACTACGGCTAAAGAGCCCGGGAAGCAATTTTACCAAAAAACTACTTCTTTGTTGCCGATAACGTAGTACACATAAAAAATTCTCCCCTCCACCTTCAACTATCATTTTTAATAATAGAAAATTACCCCCACCCCATTCACCTAACCTCTTCATTTATAGATATTTCATCTACGTTTCTATAGTGGATTACTATGAGCTTCTTATCAGGATACTTTATTTATAAATATTAAGTACTTTACTCATGTTAAATCATAAAATGTTTCAGGTAAACTACCTTTCTCTTAACCGATCTTCTCCAAAATCAATAGACCTTCCGTCCTCTACAATTCAGGGATGCATGCAAAAAAATATTTGATTCTGTTTGAATGTGCGACAGTTATCGTTCGTCATGGAAACATTTCTCTTGTTACAACATAAAATGTTGCAGGTAAACTACCCCTTTCCTTAACCCATCTTCAACAAAATCAACAGACCTTGAGTTCTCTTTAATTCAAAAAGATATGCAAAAACCTAGTTAATTCTGTTTGAATTTACGGCAGTTATCGTTCGTCATATAAAAAATTGCCCTTGTTAAAACATAAAATGTTGCTGGTAAACTACCCCTTTCCCTTAACCGATCTTCACCAACACCAATAGGTATTGAGAACTCTACAATACAGGGCTGTATGCAAAACATCATTTGATTCTGTTTGAATTTGCGGCTGTTATCGTTTACCATAGAAAAATATCGGTATGGAGAACCATACATGACTTCCATATTCTAAGATTTATTTTTAAAATCATTTTCGAAGTGGAATATTACCATAGAAACTACTTCTTTCTACTTACTGCTTCAGCCTTAACCACAGTACTGTGGTCACTAACATATACCACCTCACGTTATCGCACTCGATTTTCACTGATGATGGAAGTCAATGGCATTGCCGAAACGTCTGGTTTTGTAGAAAACATTGGACTACGGCCAAATATCCCGGGAAGGAATTTTAACAAAAACTACTTCTTTGTTGCCGATAACGTTGTACACATATATATAAAAAATATGCATAAAATTAATGGCTTGTATAAGTTAATGATTGATCTCCATTAAGTAGTGCTAAGTTTCCAAAGTTTTAATATTATGATGTCCGTAATTAAAACATCAGAGCAGGTTTAGTGTGTATGAGGGTTCACCGTGGACAAAAATTTTCAACATTTCCTATTGAGCGTTGCTTAGAATAAATCTGCGAATCTACAGTGTACGTTTCACAGAACAAACACGCGGAAAAGAAGGAGCGCTCCGAAGTCACTCATGGACCCTCAGCATCTTGCAGAGGGTTCATTCCCTAAAGACGAAAAGTCTGTCTATGAATCGTTCCTCTGTAAACACGTGCAGTTACACTGCCCAGCGATCCACAGGAAGCAAATCGCTATCCACGCTGGACACTTTTTCGGCTTGCATGCGTTATGTTGGTATGGGTTCGGCACTTTCCATTTAAAAACCATGCAAATGTAAGAAAATAAACATGAATGAGGCCAGAAATAACGCGAATTGTGTGTGTGTGTGTGTGTGTGTGTCTTCCCTGCCTTTTATTGCGGTAATGATAATAATAAAATTGAAACGTAAACAGTACATAACTGAGATATGCTTGCCTGCCACGCACGATATATTTTCTCTTATACATGACTAGCAGAATACCCGTGCTTCGCTACGGAGTTTCACGTTGTACGTAATGAAAATGTTAGTTTAATTAATAAAGTTTAATTAAAGTAGGCTTCTTAAAAATAAATAGCTGTTGCCCACAACTTCGTTCGCGTGGTCTTCAATTTAATGCGATAATATGTTTAGAACAGAATCTATTCTATTGGGTTGGCATAGTAACCAGATCTAATAGTTTTTTAAGACCGCAAAGGACCCCCCAGAGGATCGTATCGAAAAAAAAACACCTGTCCTATGTTGGTTCTCCCGTTGCGTAAAATATTTGTGCCAAGTTTGGTTGAAATCGGTCCAGTGGTTTAGGAGGCGATGTGGAAGACCCCAAAGAACCCCCAAAAGGACCCCATCGAAAAAACACCTGTCCTATGTTGGTTCTCCCGTTGCGTAAAATATTTGTGCCAAGTTTGGTTGAAATCGGTACAGTGGTTTAGGAGGAGATGTGGAAGAAACCTTCGCGGACATGCGCACAACAACTCACCGAAGTTTCATCGCAATCGGATGAATGGTATAGGAACGCATACGGGACAAACAAAGAAACATTCATTTTTATATACAAGATGTAAACTATACCACTTACTTGACATAAACCGTGATAGATAAGCTAATGTACAACATATATGTATTAATTATACACATAAATGTTCCTCGATAGACACTCTATCTATTGGCGAAAACTTGAATAAAATCCGTTCAGTACTTCCTGAGATTAGCGATTTCAAACACAGAGAGAAAACGGACCGACTTTACTTTATACTCTGTACAGATTTACATTAAAATGAAATAATTATAATTTTATTGCCTGGCAACAAAATTATTTTATTTTTAACACTTACCATTGTTTCAAAAAGTTTAAGTGAATTTTCAAGTACTTTACTCTTGTTAAAACGTAAAAGGTTGCAGGTAAACTACCCCTTCCCCTTAACCGATCTTCACCAAAATCGAAAGTCCTTGAGACCTCTACAATTCAGGGGAGTATGCAAAAAATTATTTGATTCTGTTTGAATTTGCGGCTGTTATCGTTTGCCATAGAAAATACGTTTGATAAAAAAACGTTGCAGGTAAACTACCCCTTCCCCTTAACCGATCTTCACCAAAAACAAGAGGTCTTGAGTACTCTACAAATCACGGCTGGATGCAAAAAACTATTTGATTCTGATTGAATTTGCGGCTGTTATCGTTTGCCATAAAATATACCCTTGTTAAAAAAACGTTGCAGGTAAACTACCCCTTTCCCTTAACCGATCTTCACCAAAAACAATAGGTCTTGAGAACTCTACAATTCAGGGCTGTATACGAAACATTATTTGATTCTGTTTGAATTTGCGGCTGTTATCGTTTGCCAACAAAAAAATGTTCCCTTGATAAAAAAAACCGTTGCAGGTAAACTACCCCTTTCCCTCAACCGATCTTCACCAAAAACAATAGGTCGTGAGAACTCTACAATTCAGGGCTGTATACGAAACATTATTTGATTCTGTTTGAATTTGCGGCTGTTATCGTTTGCAAAAAAAAAAATTCCCTTGATAAAAAAAACCGTTGCAGGTAAACTACCCCTTTCCCTTAACCGATCTTCACCAAAAACAATAGGTCTTGAGAACTCTGCAATTTAGGTCTGTATGCAAATAATCTTTTGATTCTGTTTGAATTTGCGACTGTTATCGTTTGTCATAGGAAATACCCTTGTTAAAACATAAAACGTTACAGGTAAACTACCCCTTTCCCTTAACCGATCTTCACCAAAAACAATAGGTCGTGAGAACTCTACAATTCAGGGCTGTATACGAAACATTATTTGATTCTGTTTGAATTTGCGGCTGTTATCGTTTGCCAAAAAAAAAATTTCCCTTGATAAAAAAAAACTGTTGCAGGTAAACTACCCCTTTCCCTCAACCGATCTTCACCAAAAACAATAGGTAGTGAGTACTCTACAAATCAGGGCTGTATGCAAAAAATTATTTGATTCTGTTTGAATTTGCGGCAGTTATCGTTTGCCATAGAAAAAAAATCTACAGACACACAGACAGACACTTTTCGGAAAACGACTTTTTTTCATGTTTTGAGTGTAGTAGAATCAGAATCTGCAATAATCTCGAACACGATTTTTTTTGCCATCACCACACTTCCATTCCTTAAGGAATATGGAAGTAATCACCATACTTCCATTCCTTAAGGAATATGGAAGTAAAATATCGGTATGGAGAACCATACATGACTTCCATATTCTAAGATTTATATTTAAAATCATTTTCAGCCAAACAGCTGTGTCTTACCTGCCTTTTTATTGCTGTATTAAATGAAAAATATTATATTACATTAAAATGAAAAAATTATAATTTTATTGTCTGGCAACAAAATTATTTTATTTTTAACAATTACCATTGTTTCAAAAAGTTTAAATAAATTTTCAAGTACTTTACTCTTGTTAAAACGTAAAAGGTTGCAGGTAAACTACCCCTTCCCCTTAACCGATCTAAACCAAAATCGAAAGCCATTGAGACCTCTACAATTCAGGGACGTATGCAAAAAATTATTTGATTCTGTTTGAATTTGCGGCTGTTATCGTTTGCCATAGAAAATACGCTTGATAAAAAAACGTTGCAGGTAAACTACCCCTTCCCCTTAACCGATCTTCACCAAAAACAATAGGTCTTGAGTACTCTACAAATCAGGGCTGTATGCAAAACATTATTTGATTCTGATTGAATTTGCGGCTGTTATCGTTTACCATAAAAAATACCCTTGTTAAAAAAATGTTGCAGGTAAACTACCCCTTTCCCTCAACCGAACTTCACCAAAAACAATAGGTCTTGAGAACTCTACAATTTAGGGCTGTATGCAAATAATCTTTTGATTCTGTTTGAATTTGCGGCTGTTATCGTTTGCCATAGGAAATACCCTTGTTAAAACATAAAACGTTACAGGTAAACTACCCCTTTCCCTTAACCGATCTTCACCAAAATCAAAAGATCTTGAGAACTCTACAATTCAGGGCTGTATGCGAAACATTATTTGATTCTGTGTGAATTTGCGGCTGTTATCGTTTGCCAAACAAACAAAATTACCCTTGCTAAAAAAAAACCGTTGCAGGTAAACTACCCCTTTCCCTCAACCGATCTTCACCAAAAACAATAGGTCGCGAGTACTCTGCAAATCAGGCTTGCATGCAAAAAATTATTTGATTCTGTTTGAATTTGCGGCAGTTATCGTTTGCCATAGAAAAAAAATCTATAGACACACAGACACACAGACAGACAGACAGACACACAGACACTTTTCGGAAAACGACTTTTTTTCAAGTTTTGAGTGTAGTAGAATCAGAATCTGCAATAATCTCGAACACGATTTTTTTTGCCATCACCATACTTCCATTCCTTAAGGAATATGGAAGTAAAATTACCCTTGATAAAAAACTGTTGCAGGTAAACTACCCCTTTCCCTTACCGATCTTCACCAAAAGCGAAAGGTCTTGAGTACTCTACAATTCAGGCCTGTATGCAAACAATTATTTGATTCTCTTTTAATTCACGGCAGTTATCGTTCGTCATAGAAAAAATACCCTTGTTAAAACATAAAACGTTGCAGGTAAACTACCCCTTTTCCTTAACCGATCTTCAACAAAATCAACAGACCTTGAGTTCTGTATAATTCAGAAAGGTATGCAGAAGAGTAGTTGATTCTGTTTTAATGTACGGCAGTTATCATCGTCATAAAAAAAAATTACCCTTGATAAATCATAAAATGTTGCTGGTAAACTACCCTATTCCCTTAACCGATCTTCACCAAAACCAACAGGTCTTGAGAACTCTACATTTCAGGGCTGTATGCAAAATATTATATGATTCTGTTTGAATTTACGGCTGTTATCGTTTGCCATATAAAATACCCTTGATATAAAAAAAAACGTGGCAGGTAAACTACCCCTTTCCCTTAACCGATCTTCACCAAAACCAATAGGTCTTGAGAACTCTATAATTCAGGGCTGTATGCAAAACAGTAGTTGATTCTGTTTGAATTTGCGGCTGTTATCGTTTCCTATATAAAAAAATTACCCTTGATTAAAAAAAAAACCGTTGCTGGTAAACTACCCCTTTCCCTTAACCGATCTTCACCAAAAACAATAGTTATTGAGAACTCTACAATACAGGGCTGTATGCAAAACATCATTTGATTCTGTTTGAATTTGCGGCTGTTATCGTTTACCATAGACAAAAATTACCCTTGATAAAAAACCGTTGCTGGTAAACTACCCCTTTCCCTTAACCGATCTTCACAAAAAACGACAGGTCTTGCGAACTCTACAATTCAGGGCTGTATGCCAAATATTAAATGATTCTGTTTGAATTTGCGGCTGTTATCGTTTGCCATACAAAATACCCTTGATAAAACAAAAAACGTGGCTGGTAAACTACCCCTTTCCCTGAAACGATCTTCACCAAAAACAATAGGTCATGAGTACTCAAGAAATCAGGGCTGTATGCAAAAACTTATTTGATTCTGTTTGAATTTGCGGCTCTTATCGTTTGCCATATAAAATACCCTTTTAAAACATAAAACGTTGCTGGTAAACTACCCCTTTCCCTTAACCGATCTTCACCAAAAACAAAAGGTCTTGAAAACTCTACAATTCAGGGCAGTATGCAAAACATTATTTGATTATGTTTGAATTTGCGGCTATTATCTTTTGCCATAGAAAATACCCTTGTTAAAACATAAAACGTTGCAGGTAAACTACCCCTTTCCCTTAACCGATCTTTACCAAAATCAACAGATCTTGAGAACTCTACAATTCAGGGTGTATGCGAAACATTATTTGATTCTGTTTGAATTTTCGACTGTTATCGTTTGCCAAACAAACAAAAATATCGGTATGGAGAACCATACATGACTTCCATATTCTAAGATTTATATTTAAAATCATTTTCGAAATGAAATATTACCATAGAAACTACTTCTTTCTACTTACTGCTTCAGCCTTAACCACAGTACTGTGGTCACTAACGTATACCACCTCACGTTATCGCACTCGATTTTCACTGATGATGGAAGTCGATGGCATTGCCGAAATGTCTGGTTTTGTAGAAAACATTGGACTACGGCCAAATATCCCGGGAAGGAATTTTAACAAAAACTACTTCTTTGTTGCCGATAACGTTGTACACATATATATCAGTGGCGAAGTTACATGGAGGCAATTGAGGCAATGCCTACCCTAACAAATTCTGTAGAATAAAAATTATAAATACGTATGAACTACATAACGTAAAGATTATACATTGTTACTGGGACTGTCAAATTTATTAAACCGAAACGTGCTTTATTGAGCGACCGCTAGATGGTGACAGGTGAGATTCGGCATAGTTCGTTTAAAGCGAATGAGGCAACCTGAACTTGCCTCAGCGTTTTTTGTATACATCGTATGTAAGCAATGTAGTGGTGTGATAGGGAAGTGTAGGGAGGGGGGATTGTCCCGCGCTGTACACATAGAGCGTTGAGGCATGCCTCACTTCTGTGGTCCAAACAGTTAAGTTAAAGCGCCTGTGTTGTTTCTAAGTGTTTATTTTATGCGGTTATTAAAAGTGTCACTGTTATTCCGCTGAACTAACAGATGATCAAGATTGTTATTTGAATTATTTGTAACATTAAACATATATATAGAAACTAACCAAGTTTAAAAATTTGAAGTTCAATCAGTTGTATTATTGTGTATGACTAATACAAGGATTGTTCAATAGACACACGTATAGAGCTGTAAAGCATTTTTTATTCAACGATTTTAAAAGAAGTCTCCAATAACATTAAGACATGAGTTCCACTGTTGCGCTAACCTGTAGATTCCCTGCTAGTAAAATTCTTACGGCTGTTTGTGGAACCATTCGGTTACAGCAACTCTACCTCAGCGTCCGATTTGACCCACCGTCCTTTTAGTGATTCCTTAAAAAAAATTTAAGATAAGATTTTTGCCTACCCATTCATTAACTACTAGCTTCGCCAGCAAGCAAATTGATGTCCATTTTTTCGGCTTGCACGCGTTATGTTGGTGTGGGTTTCGGCACTTTCCATTTAAAAAGCGTGCAAACGTAAGAAAATAAACATGAGTGAGGCCAGAAATAACGTGAATTGTGTGTTTGTGTCTTACCTGCCTTTTTATTGCCGTATTAAATGAAAAATATTATATTACATTAAAATTAAAAAATTTTAATTTTATTGCCTGGCAACAAAATTATTTTATTTTTAACAATTACCATTGTTTCAAAAAGTTTAAATAAATTTGCAAGTACTTTACTCTTGTTAAAACGTAAAAGGTTGCAGGTAAACTACCCCTTCCCCTTAACCGATCTTTACCAAAATCGAAAGTCCTTGAGACCTCTACAATTCAGGGAAGTATGCAAAAAATTATTTGATTCTGTTTGAATTTGCGGCTGTTATCGTTTGCCATAGAAAATACGCTTGATAAAAAAACGGTGCAGGTAAACTACCCCTTCCCCTTAACAGATCTTCAACAAAAACAATAGGTCTTGAGTACTCTACAAATCAGGGCTGTATGCAAAACCTTATTTGATTCTGTTTGAATTTGCGGCTGTTATCGTTTGCCATAGAAAATACGCTTGTTAAAAAAACGGTGCAGGTAAACTACCCCTTCCCCTTAACAGATCTTCAACAAAAACAATAGGTCTTGAGTACTCTACAAATCAGGGCTGTATGCAAAACCTTATTTGATTCTGTATGAATTTGCGGCTGTTATCGTTTGCCATAGAAAATACCCTTGTTAAAAAAATGTTGCAAGTAAACTACCCCTTTCCCTCAACCGATCTTCACCAAAAACAATAGGTCTTGAGAACTCTACAATTTAGGGCTGTATGCAAATAATCGTTTGATTCTGTTTGAATTTGCGGCTGTTATCGTTTGCCATAGGAAATACCCTTGTTAAAACATAAAACGTTACTGGTAAACTACCCCTTTCCCTTAACCGATCTTCACCAAAAACAATAGGTCGTGAAAACTCTACAATTCAGGGCTGTATACGAAACATTATTTAAGTCTGTTTGAATTTGCGGCTGTTATCGTTTGCCAAAAAAAAATATCGGTATGGAGAACCATACATGACTTCCATATTCTAAGATTTATATTTAAAATCATTTTCAGCCAAACAGCCAGGCTGTGTCTTACCTGCCTTTTTATTGCTGTATTAAATGAAAAATATTATATTACATTAAAATGAAAAAATTATAATTTTATTGCCTGGCAACAAAATTATTTTATTTTCAACAATTACCATTGTTTCAGAAAGTTTAAATAAATTTTCAAGTACTTTACTCTTGTTTAAACGAAATATGTTGCAGGTAAACTACCCCTTCCCCTTAACCGATCTTCACCAAAATCGAAAGTCATTGAGACCTCTACAATTCATGGACGTATGCAAAAAATTATTTGATTCTGTTTGAATTTGCGGCTGTTATCGTTTGCCATAGAAAATACGCTTGATAAAAAAACGTTGCAGGTAAACTACCCCTTCCCCTTAACCGATCTTCACCAAAAACAATAGGTCTTGAGTACTCTACAAATCAGGGCTGTATGCAAAACATTATTTGATTCTGTTTGAATTTGCGGCTGTTATCGTTTGCCATAGAAAATACCCTTGTTAAAAAAACGTTGCAGGTAAACTACCCCTTTCCCTTAACCGATCTTCACCAAAAACAATAGGTCTTGAGAACTCTACAATTTAGGGTTGTATGCAAATAATCTTTTGATTCTGTTTGAATTTGCGGCTGTTATCGTTTGCCATAGGAAATACCCTTGTTAAAACATAAAACGTTACAGGTAAACTACCCCTTTCCCTTAACCGATCTTCACCAAAATCAACAGATCTTGAGAACTCTACAATTCAGGGCTGTATGCGAAACATTATTTGATTCTGTTTGAATTTGCGGCTGTTATCGTTTGCCAAACAAACAAAATTACCCTTGCTAAAAAAAAACCGTTGCAGGTAAACTACCCCTTTCCCTCAACCGATCTTCACCAAAAACAATAGGTCGCGAGTACTCTACAAATCAGGGCTGTATGCAGAAAATTATTTGATTCTGTTTGAATTTGCGGCTGTTATCGTTTGCATTAGAAAATACGCTTGATAAAAAAACGTTGCAGGTAAACTACCCCTTACCCTCAACCGATCTTCACCAAAAACAACAGATCTTGAGAACTCTACAATTCAGGGCTGTATGCGAAACATTATTTGATTCTGTTTGAATTTGCGGCTGTTATCGTTTGCCATAGGAAATACCCTTGTTAAAACATAAAACGTTACAGGTAAACTACCCCTTTCCCTTAACCGATCTTCACCAAAAACAATAGGTCTTGAGTACTCTATAAATCAGGGCTGTATGCAAAACATTATTTGATTCTGTTTGAATTTGCGGCTGTTATCGTTTGCCATAGAAAATACCCTTGTTAAAAAAACGTTGCAGGTAAACTACCCCTTTCCCTTAACCGAACTTCACCAAAAACAATAGGTCTTGAGAACTCTACAATTTAGGGCTGTATGCAAATAATCTTTTGATTCTGTTTGAATTTGCGGCTGTTATCGTTTGCCATAGGAAATACCCTTGTTAAAACATAAAACGTTACAGGTAAACTACCCCTTTCCCTTAACCGATCTTCACCACAATCAACAGATGTTGAGAACTCTACAATTCAGGGCTGTATGCGAAACATTATTTGATTCTGTTTGAATTTGCGGCTGTTATCGTTTGCCAAACAAACAAAATTACCCTTGCTAAAAAAAAACCGTTGCAGGTAAACTACCCCTTTCCCTCAACCGATCTTCACCAAAAACAATAGGTCGCGAGTACTCTGCAAATCAGGGCTGTATGCAAAAAATTATTTGATTCTGTTTGAATTTGCGGCAGTTATCGTTTGCCAAAAAAAAAAATCTACAGACAGACAGACAGACACACAGACAGACAGACAGACACACAGACACTTTTCGGAAAACGACTTTTTTTCATGTTTTGAGTGTAGTAGAATCAGAATCTGCAATAATCTCGAACACGATTTTTTTTGCCATCACCATACTTCCATTCCTTAAGGAATATGGAAGTAATTACCCTTGATAAAAAAAAACCGTTTCTGGTAAACTACCCCTTTCCCTCAACCGATCTTCACCAAAAACAATAGGTCGTGAGTACTCTACAAATCAGGGCTGTATGCAAAAAATGATTTGATTCAGTTTCAATTTGCGGCTGTTATCGTTTGCCATAGAAAAAAATCTACACACACACACACACACACACACTTTTCGAAAAATGACTTTTTTTCATGTTTTGAGTGTAGTACAATCAGAATCTGCAATAATCTCGAACACGATTTTTTTTGCCATCACCATACTTCCATTTCTTTAAGGAACATGGAAGTAAAAAGTAATTCGTATAAAATAAAATGTTTAATATAAAGAAAATAAAATGACGATGACACGACAAACGACGACATGACCTAACCCAAGTGATTGACCAAACAAAAAGAACAAAAAGAAGAAGGGAAAAGACGAAAACAAATAAGAAAGTGATTGAGCAAACAAAAAGAACCAAAAGAAGAAGGGAAAACGAAACCAAACAAGAATACAACCGATCGAAGAAAGTGGGTAATTCCATACAACCAAATGAAATAAAACCAAATGAGAAGGGGAAAACCAAATAAAATGAAACAAAATAATATGAAGGTGAAGAAGGAAAATGAACATGAAACTAACCAAGTATAAAGGAAATAAAGTAAAACCGAATGAGAAAACACGGATAAACAATTTAGAATATGAAGAGGAGAAATGGGACACTCAAAAGTAATATTGGAAATGAACCCAATAACTAACCAATACCCAGAATGATTATTATTATCAATTGAAAAACGAATGTAAATGATTTGATAAAACCCAATAACGTAATATGAAAAAATAAAAGTACACTAACCCCAGAATTAGAGTTAGATGTAACAAAAAACTATATAACGACATAAACTTATTAATAATGTAAATCATATTTGTAATGAGAGAGATAGTGAGATAGTGAGAATATAAAACCAACTAAGTGACAAAGAAAAAGTAATTATAGGGATTACCCACTAATAAACACTTAATATAAACATTTAAGGAGTGCAAAGGTGAAAGTGTAAAACCCCAAAATAATTAGAAACAATATTAATTGGAAAAAACACTTAATAATCAATAAACAAACTCTAAATGATTAATAGTGAACCACATTAATAATTAATAATGTTATTAATGATAGTATTAGATGTAAGCACTTAATAATATGAAATAAACACTGAAGAGTGATGGTGACATTATTAATAAAATAAGAATCTTAGTAATAATAAAATTAAGTTAAATTGTATACACTAGTATTTAAAAGGGAGAATCCCATGAAAGGTAAACAATTGGTGTTACCATGGATTGAAGACGGAGATTATGTAGAAATAAGGAATAAGAAATGAAATCAATAAACACCCAAGTTATAAGGGATAATTAAATGAATAAGTTTAAAAGGAGTGATGATGTTTATCACCCACAAAATAATAAGAAATGAAACGAATTGTAAACAAACATTACATAATAACTGTTAAAAAGTTGTTTAATTAAAATTATGAATAGGATATGGCTGGAGAAATTGTACAGACCATAGGCCTAGATGTTATGTTTTAATAGTAAGTAATAGCCATATTGTTAACAAAGGCAAAATAGATAAATAAGAAGTTGAAACAATACAGTTCTAACTACACTAGAAAATCAGTTATATAGAAAATGATAGAAACATAAAAATAGGATAAAAACGGACCCAAAACACACCCACAAATAAACCAATCCATTATCATAACAAAACAAAACACATTAGAATAAAATGAGATATAAGTTGTATAAAATAAGTAAATATAATCAATGGCTACTTAGGCCTAGGAAATGCCTAACTGCCAGAAACAAATAAATACAAATTGTATGAAATCAACAAAGAAATTAACAAATCCAAGGCAAATAACCAACCAAGGATAATTTGTAAATCTTATTAAAAGAAAAATGTTAGAATAAAGACTTAAATTAAAAAAGAAATGTAATTAACAAATAGCGACATAATTGTACAAACGTTAATATCTTATAAAACCCAACCTTATGGGGTATCAAAACAATCTTTGAAAGGAAATAATAACAGTAGTGATAATATTTAATATGTAAGGAGGAAGACAGAAGAATATAAGCAATCAGAAGATATGCAGCTATTTTGAATAATAATTCAAATTTGATAACAATGGTAATAAGACAAGATTAACCAATCAGAATTAACATGTAACCATGACAACAGATGTTGGTTACGAATTTTCGGTTAATTTATAGTACTCTAAAAGTGATGCTCGTCAAGATTAGACGCCAAATATTGAATGACCTAAATTTTCATTTTAAACGTATAAAAAGTAATCTAAATTCAAAAACATGAACCAGTAAGAAGAAGACGAGGGACAATAATGTTTAACTGATGCCAAGGACCATTTTATCTGAGAATTAAATGAAAAAATAATTTCAACTAACATGAAAAAGACGCAAGACATACTTAAGCCCCAAGATTATTGAAAACTGAATACGATTGCAGCCCAATTACACTACAACTGAACGACTGTTTATCTCAAGTCGTCTGATTTGATAAGTATAAATGAATTACCCAATTTCCTGAAATAAACTCACTTTAAATATTTCTCGCAGTTATCTGAACTCTCACTATAAACTGAAGATAATTTCTTTCAAAGATTAAGTAAGATAAACAAACAATGAAAATTTATTAATTAAGAAAATAACCTAATGTTAAACTGTGAGCTTTTTAAACACACTTTACTACACAGCAGGAACAAATTGTAGTTACACTTTATATTATTTAAGTACAAATAATGTAAGGTAGTGTACTTTTTATTGTAATCATAAGGAATAGTTTTCTCATAATCAAAAGAACTCCCGACTTTGAACGAAATAATTGTAAAACAACAAACACAGTCGCCATACTGGACTGGACAATTCGTTCAAAATCGATTTCGCCAACCCTAGAGAAATTGTCTCATATAATCTGTCAGTGCAAAATTTATTGAATAATCAAATATAATTTTCTTGCCAACTGAATAATTACTAATCAAACATTAAAGAAACTAGTACAGAGTGTAACCATTGTTTTTATTTCATAGGGAAATGTGTTGTATAATTTGTGCATTTTAGCGAACTTCCAGAATTGACGGCCAGCGCTCACGCTGCAACTCGACACACTACCTGCTTGATTCAATAGGTCGTGTGAAGGCGGGAACAAATTCGAATACTCCCGGCCGTCATAGCTGAAAACAATTTTGTCACATTATTCATTAATTTAATTGTTTTAGATAAACAATTTGGCGCCACCCGGGATTATTAAACCTCTATGAACAAACAGGTAAGGTTTCCACTCGCGTTGTACTGGTAATGTAAAACATCGCTGCGGACTTCGTTAGCATTAAATATTGAAGTGACGACACCAGTGTGAGGCGAACACACTACATATACACTAATAACAGAAACATGTACAGATCTATGCGTCACAGATTGGCTTCCATCGCGGGGCTTAAACACCACGGACGTCCTTATTTACGCATCACACAGCATATGGTGCAAGAATTATCAGGTCTCAAAAATGTGAAACAAAATACTAATATTTTGTCAGTTCATGATAAAAGTGGAACAGGAAAGGTGTTATACACTAACCAGAATAATAAACTAGGAAGCAAATAAAGAAATTTATATTAGTATAACTTATATTGTACAGAATACTCAACATTGTATACTTTTAAACTTATGTTTCTATTAATACATTTCATATGATAACATTACCTTTTGTTTAAATTTTTCAAGGTACTTAATCAATATCTGAACTGCATTTTCAGCAATTGCATTTTGTACACATTGTTTATTTTCTTTCATTGCCACACAAATTATTTTTCCAATGAGATCAAGTATGTCTCTTGTAGCATAACAGTGCTCCTTAATTAATAAGTCCATCCATCTAATAAAGAATGTACATTTTAAAAATATGATTCAAGTCAGAAACTAAGTACAAACCTAGCCTTCATCTACAGCTAGCTATTACCCACCCCATCAATCAGAACTACGTATGTCACGTGAGCATGTCTTTAGCCACAAAGAAAACCACAGTAAACAAGTTTTTAGGTAGATCAAATATTGTACATTACTTTGAATTTATAACTATGATATGTATTCATAGTTTTTATTGATTTCCTATTCTAATGCACATTTAATTTTCTGTAAGTTGAAAAAACTATAATGACTATTATAGCTGGCTGTGTAGCAATTGATGTAACCTTCAAATGAAATAATTTTTTGTTCCTAATGTACATGGAAAACTAAGATTAATGAAAACAAGAAAATATGATTAATGGAATAAAGTTATACACATCTGAAAGTTGCCCCTATATGTTTACTTTAGTCTGATCATAATTTGTATGATACAAAAATATGGTCCAATTAGAATAAAACTAAATATAGGATGGAGAACACAACAATTAAAACTATCATAACAAGAACTTGTTTAATATTTTTGAGTCAAATATGGTATCAATACAAAGGTAATAAGATCCCATTTTACTTAGTTTGAAAATAACATCCCTTAAGTGATGCCCACACATCTTCAAGTCGCTTGAGAAAGTTACCCATGATTCTCTGCAGTATGGCTTGCGGAATCACCTTAATTTTTTCGATGGGCTGCTGACTGAGTGGATTTAAATCACGTGGTCACGACTGGAAGGCCTTAAACTTCAGATAGCCCTACAAAAAGAAATCACATGCAGTCAGGTCTGGAGATCATGCTGGTCAGGGTAATGCACTGAATCTTGAGATTGATGATCTTCAAACACAACCTCAACAAATCCATTGTGTTTTGTGGAGTGTGTGCAGTAGCTCCATCCTACTGGTACTCAACCGAGTTGGTATCAATCCTTAGATCATTTAACAAAGGAAGAAAAAAGTTGTTCAGCATTTGCACATATTGGTTTGAGTTCACACTGACTGAGTTTTCATTATTGACTTCAAAGAAATATGGTCCTCAAACATGAATGGAGGAAACCACCATTGAGCCATGTTTACTAAAATGGCATAGTTTAATTGAGGTTATTAAACAATCTGTTTATTTATTGTTGCCATAATAACCAAACACGAGCTAACACAAATTGTTGTGTTCTCATTGCCCCACCTGGTACATTTAATTTATTATATTTAAGTCTAGTTTACTACTTAACATGTTTTTTAGACATGGATTATAACGTTAACCCCACTTATGAAGCAAAATTACAAATGTTGAATTTCTGGCTTTTAACTATAATCATACTACTGTTTTCAGTTAGTTTTAAATACTTTTTTGCTAGTTTCTTTCCACTTTCATTATTTTATATGACAAATAAACCAAACTCTTTAACATGATGGCAATGATGGCACTAGGTCATGCCTTCTGTAACATATTTTACATTGTCAAGTTGAATTTTTATATAGAGTATTCATTTGAATTCTGAACAATCATTATGTCATGATTGTATATATTTTGATTAGAAATGGTAAAAACCTTATTATTGTTTTATGTATGTACATGAAATACAATACGAATTACCATAAAAAATTAACATAATCAACTATACAAGCATCATTCATCATCTGTTAGTACGTAAACTAAGTCAAGTATGTACTTAACATGACATATAATCAAAAAACAACAAACAAATCTCTGTTGATGCATCAAAAATGCTATTGTTTTGAAGGACCACTAGTATCTTCATGATTACTAAATGTTATCTATCGTGAAGTTCCAAATACATATGGAAAATAAGCGACTTATGACAATATTGCATGTGAAAGTGCAGTTCAATCTGAGCCACAAAACAATTTAAAAATATTAGTAGGGAACTAACTCAAGAGACTGAATGACCTAACACTGAAAAGTAAAAAAAAAAATTAGAAAAGAAAATGTAATCCATTCTTTTACCACATCAATATCAGTATTACTAGGCAGTCCCTAAACACCCAACAGAACAGGATAAACATATACTACTTTCATCAAAAAACAGTAATGGAATAAATTTTATTATGAAGATAAAATGGAAAAACTTGCACTAGCCTGCACATTCAAAGTTAAATTGCTGAATGAAGACAACTTTAAAATAAAAGTCATGGATAGAAAAACAAACATAAATGTGACCAAAATGTAGTGAAAAGAAAATATGTAATTGTGCTATAACAAAAACAAACCATAGTACAGAGTTATGGCTAAGAATCTATACTATCTGTGTAACCTGAACAGTTTAGTACATGAAGTACTTGAGACTGTGAATAAACTGAAGTAGAATATTTTGATATGAAGTTTCTAGTACCTGCGAGTGGAAAGTACAAATATAGCTCCTTAAAAAATAGAAATTGATATCGCAATGTAAACAATATCTAGTACAAGAGTACACACAGAGGTTCGTGATAAGGACCTAGGTGTGTTAACTGTACAGGGAAACATTGTACTCAAGAGAAGTGACCATTGGAAGTTTGTCCAAAATATATTCATTGAAGAAAGGCACTCACTGCAGTCTAAATAAGTATGGTGATTGATCTATATAAAACTTGAATAGCAATATAAAATAAGGTATGTCTCAATGATAAACAGTCATACCAGTGGGAAGGGTAATAAACATATTACTGCTATTTAGGAAACAAAGAACTGCAATTCTGCAAAGGAAAATTCATAAAAAGACCTATACACAAAATATGGCAAACCTCAATAATATAGAACATAACAAACAGTTAGATGATAGTCACAAATTAAATATTGCAGCAGCACATTAAAAAAAAAGAAAACAGGAGGAATGATTGTTGCTGCTTCTGATAAAGAGTAAAGAGATTGGAGTATATAATAAACAGCACAATATTAGAATTATGGTATGGAATTACAATGGACTCCTACAAAATGAAGAAGAAGCCGTCCTAGATACTGAAACGATGATGTGTTGTGATATCTGTGAATATCACTAAGAAATCTTATGTCAGTATAAAGAGGTAAGATATATAATACTCTTCACCCATAAACTTCAGTGAAGGGTTTAAGTGCAGTAATTACTGAGAATATATTCACCACTACAAAATACGAAAATTTAACAGAAATAATAGTCGTGGGTCTGTGTTATAAGGATTCTTAAAGCTCCACGTTTTTGTGGCGTTAATTATAATTATTATTTTGAAAGAGCTCCACTCAAATATATATTATTAATTATTACTTGGGCGCCAGAGCAGGAGATCTCAGGTTTGTTTATGAAATAATAACAAATTGTTCAGATACTAATATTTGTATTGTTAGATTCTTATCATTTAATACATCTGAAACATAATCATTTATATCAACCTTATTCAATAATAACACCAAAATAGTATTAATAATTCTAGTTACGCTTCTTTTTGAATTTATATTATTTAAATAACATTCATAGGAGTTCTTAGTATATTCAATTTACTCCATTAACAGATTTAAATCATCGCTATCAATCAAACATACACACATACATATATGTAACGTATCAAAATAACGGTTACATAAAAATAATACAATACGCCAAATAAAAGTGTACCATAAGCATATTTCATCAAACATGGAAGAAGGAACAGAAGTATGAAAATCAAAAGTGTATCTATAAATGAATAATGTTAAAGCAACCCAACGAAGAAGAAAGAAGAATCATAAAAATATATCATCGAGTAGAAAGAAGAAAGAGAGAATACAATGGATCAATATAATAAGTTAGCAATATAGGCCCAATAGATCAAAATAGTGAGGGGATATGCCAAGAATTACTATCATCATAAGGAAGAGACATGTTAAATGTAATTATCATAGTGAGAGGATAAACTAATTTACCATAATAGTGAGACAAATATAAGATTTGATTATCATAATAATGAGTGAAAATGTTGAAAATTATAACTATATTAAATGAACATGAGTTATCAAAAATAGTGAGGAACCAAAAAATGTCTTACAAGTGACAAACAATTAAGATGAAGAATAAACAATTGAATAACCAGAAGAAGAAGAAGAAGAAGAAGAAGAAGAAGAAGAAGAAGAAGAAGAAGAAGAAATGTACCATGAAGAATGAAGATTAAGTATAACTAGAACAAGACACCAGCATTCCCAAAATATGGAAGGCACCACAACTAGTAAAGTAACCAAAATAAGAATAATGATTACAAGATTAATAGTAATAAAAACTATCTATCAAGGAAGGACATAGTGAAACCAATATAATAAAAACCAAGTGTTGAACCTTAGTAAGTGATCACAAACAATAATAGTGAATACTTTATATAAGTGCAACAATGAATAATGTAATGACACTACCCCAAATAAGCAACACAGACAATATGAGTGAAGTGTGTATGACAAAGGGAAGTGAATAAAAATTAATAAGTGAAATCAACGGTTATCAAGTGAAATACACAAACAATTAGTGTACCGCTTGTAATCCAAGATTGTAAAACCACAAACATACTTAGTAAGACCACCAATTTAATGGAACTGAAAAGAGAAATAATTGCTCAAAAAGACCAATAATAAAAGCTATATAATCCTTGGTATGGAATGTGCCTGAATGTCATAGTAACACAGGACAAAATGTAGATAAATGTTATAACCAATAAGTAGTAAACAAACTAATTTGTTGAAAAGAAACAAACCAATGTATACAAGCCAAGATGCAACCCACCAAAATGTGTAACATAGTTAAGTAAAAAACCAAGTATTATTGTATAAACATATAGTGTAAAAGGTGTACAAAGTGTGTAAAACATAGTAATAAACAATGGTAGTAACATGCCATAATGACATGACAGTATTTAAGCTGAATATTGAATAAAGTAAGAAGCATATTGCTGCCAACTCAGTAACACATAACCTCATCTGAACAGGACCTACAACATAAAATCATACACAATAATTAGATAAAGTAATTACCAGTAATTGTTTCAAACAGAGACCAATTAAGAACAAATGTACAAGACAATGAATACCTTATGAACTGAAGAACACAACTATATAAGTCAGGTTATTAATAATAACAATAAACAAATTAGACAGAATCCCAAGTGACCAGAGAGTTAATCAAAAAACCATAACAAAACTTGTAAAGAGAGAGTAAGGAAGTTTACCAGTAGTTAGAAGAATGTTCAATTCAACTATGAGAATACCTCACAATCATTGTATAAGTAATTTAATAACTATAATCTAATAAACTAATTAACTGTAATCATAGGACTAGGTGTAAATAACCATCATACTGTAACTTAAAGAAATTTCAACTATCAAAAAGTTAGTAAGTGCACTAAACAGACCATGTACAATGTCTGTGTACACTTTAATTATCAATAATGCATATAATATGTGATAAAAATAACTAAAGTAGAGTGACAGAATGGCGAGATAATAGCATAGTGTATTTTGAACAATGCTATATGTGTAAATAAGACAACATTTGCTGGAGTAAAGTATCAGCAAATATATGTAAAAGTGTTAAATAACATTTTAGTACCAAAGGTATGTAATAGTATAAGAAATAATGGTGATATAAGCAAATACAAATGCTTGGACATGTATGGCTTGTACGCCATGAATGCATTTTGCTTAAACCACAAATATGTTAATATTATGTGTTAAATAATGAGAGATATGGACTCTAAACGTTTAATTATAAGCATTATGTTATAGTAACACCAAAATATAGTGAAAAAAACTTATTTTTATTAAGAGCCACTATATGTGTATTGTATAAAGTGAAGTGAGTTGTTAATGGACGGATTTATTACTTGTTTGGACGTAAATTAAAGACACAAGTATCCGCAAAACAATGCGACTATTCAAATGACGATCAGACGATTAATAAGAAACTTATGAATATTATAAGATTTTCTGTCATTTCCGAATGGGAATGAACGCGTCATAGCTGAGTCTCGAACCCAAAGCATAGACGCTAAAAATTAAAATTTTAATATAACCACGGCATTTGGGGTAGAGAGTACAGACTTCTACACCAATAGGATGATCTGATTTTACCAGACGCGAGAAGGAGCTTCGGTGAGAAGAATTAATTGTTTTTCAGCCACCGATGCGAGCGGAGCCCGCGACAGTCATCAAGAAGACATTTTGAAATGTGCGCGTCAAATAGTAAACAATTATAACTAACCTCAACTGAAGACTAATTTTTTTCTCGTGTGACAGTGCTACGAATAATAAAGTGAATTATTAAAACATTGCCAGTGTATAATAAAGGCAATGTTAAGTGAAATATGCAGGGAGTACTATCAGTTAAGGAATTTTAAAATAAAATGAAAATATAATTTTCGTCAGTTGACGAATATTATAGCAGACTACGTTAGCCAAGCACACACTATGCATGGTTAATCTAGTGAACGATGATATATTATCAGGCACAATGAATAAAAGTTCTCGTTTAATTTAATAATGGTATTTAATTAAAATATTGTTTTTCGTTAATTATTTTTCTATCGTTTCTCATTTCGTCTTGAACATTATTTATAACACTAGTCAGTTCATCTCTCATTCCAATAATAGTCTCATTCATACTTTCCAAACGGCTATGCATATATTTTTCACTCGCTCTCAATTCGCTCCTCACACTTATGAACTCGTTATTTAAATCAGTTAGTTTAACATTTATAGTATTAACTTCTGATTTAATCTCAGTTTTCATGCCTGACATCATCTCCATCATCAATGCTAATTGGTTAAATATATTTACCCCCATGTCTCTACTACTCCCCGCTACTACAGTTTCGTCTACATTTGTTTCAACACTTTCATCAACAAAATCATG
The DNA here is from genome assembly GCA_034769895.1 of Magicicada septendecula. Lineage (NCBI taxonomy): Eukaryota > Metazoa > Arthropoda > Insecta > Hemiptera > Cicadidae > Magicicada > Magicicada septendecula. Next base: position 618,997,996 of record CM068367.1, on the reverse strand, counting down.
GGTTGTTATCATATGATCTTGCGTGACATTTAAAATTGATTCTTCTACGCTATCTCTACCTAAATCTGCGTTCGTATTTCCCTCTGCCATTTTTTCGACCTGTTTGTAAATTACTTTAATTCTTTAATTCACAAAGTCCATGTTAACCGGGCGCCATTGAAGTGTTACTAGCTTTAATTAAATTTATTACTGTGTAATTTGATTGTTTTACTACTTTTCGTGAACCAGGGTTTCGTCAGGTGTACTTATTAGCAGAGAGAAACAGGTTAACGCAAATTATCAACACACATTTATGGTTAACGAACGCTTTTCATTTTATTTGCCAAACTCCCATTTCATTATAATATTGTGATTATATTTTGGCCACAAGGCTCAATTTAAAAAAAAAAAAAACTCATTTAATTAATTGTAAACTTATATGAAAACAAGACATCAAATAAACTTAACTACTATATAATTGTGCAACCAGCACTTCTGTTTAAATATATTTACTCACGCACACACACACATACCGAGTTACTTTAGATTTTAAGAGCTCATATTGAGTATGAAAACATTAAACTTTTGTATATTTTGGCCAAAAAATTGAAAGCTTGTTTTTATGTACGTTCTTGTAGATTACTTAGCTGTTATACTTTTGAGTCCAGAAGACGCCACTTGGCTCTAGCCACGCACATTCTTTATTTTAACTGTTAATTGCCGAAAACTGTTCATTTTCCGTTATTTAAGTGTAATTTCAAATTGACGTCAACTTTAAAAATTGTTATTCACATTTTTGTTGCTTTGCGGGCGCGAAAATCACGCACAGCCGGACAGTCGGCGAACGCGATAGTTTTTTTGCGTCCGTCACTTGTAAACGTTGTGTCCCGACTGACTCTTAGTTCTGTGGGTGCGACGAAAACTAGTGGCGCTGCCGTGCCCACATTCCAGCATTATGTAATGCGCTGGCGTAACATCGCATGATGTTAGTTATATAACTTGTTTACAGTTGTGTTGTGTCCTTGAACTGACTTTGGCACAATTTGCTATCCGTTACATCCGTCCGCAAAATATTATTTAATTATTTTGTATCGTAAAGTCAACGGCAGTGCAGCCACCCTCGCGATCGCTCCAAATGGTAAATTTACCTCTCGTTTATACATTTTTGTCCCTATTGTTGGAAAAATACTATTGTTTTATTTTATAAAAGAAATACAAATTGCGCTATTATACCAGGTAGGCCAAAATGCCATGTTACAATACCCCCCTCAATGAGATATTTTATGCCGAAGCATAAAAAACCTCATTGACACATTCATACTTGCTAAAGGGATCAGCCAGGATATGTCGCCACAACCCCCCGTATAGTTTACAAAAATATAATCAACTCACCCTTGGTCTGGTGACTGTGACCGCATCTGCATGACAATACTGGACTTCTCTCTCGAGATCCCAACACCGTAGAGTCAGACAGATACTCAACGCCCCTGCTCTGACGCGCAGGCCAGCTCAGGTCCGCCGCCACAGCATCACCAAACACTGAAACAACAAATCAAATATCAAATGGTGGCCTTATACAACACCATATCCCCAACTGATCTGTTTCCCCCTAGCGGTGCTGGTTTGCGCTAAGAAGCACTGGTTTTGTTTTTTACTTATGACTAACATATATATCAGAATACCTAAGAACAACATAATACCCAACTTAAAATTCCATACTCCCAGGCTATCTACTTTCTCTTGTTAACTTTATCCCAAAATTTAAAATCATTGCCCTGACTCCCATCAGAATTTAAATAAAACATTCCCATTTTCATATTACATTTATCTCGTCCCCAATTTAAAATGCCTTTAAAATATCTAAATTCATAATATTCTCTTACACTAACAAACACAATATAACATAAGAAAACATAGTACATTAATAATTCACACACTGTTACTATCATCTTAGAATAAACAATTTGTATTTAAAATGTTACATACTTTACATCATTAAATTTGCATATAAAATCATAAAATTATCCTTTAAACTCACTTTACTTTTATTAATTCGTTTCTCAATTTTTTTTTTATTTATTTTTTTTTATTTTTTTTTATTTTTTTTTTTTTTACTCATTGAAAAATTTATTTCATTTTTAGCAAGAATCTTTAAACACAGAAAACTTATTATTATATTTTTATAATCCTTATTCCTAACATACTACATACAATCAACACAATAAGACATAATAAACACAATATATAGAATATCTAGTGCATCTATTTTTTCAAATTTTAATAAAAGTATTTAATAGCGAGTCATCATTACTAAAATGCAACAAAAATTTTTTAAATCGTTACCCACCTTGGGTAACCTCCCAGCCACACACACTATGACCCCCCCTGGACTGTGGCGTCCAGTTGCGTCCACAAGGACTGAGGTTTTGGAGGAATGTGACATCTCCGTGTCCTTGCTTCTGCTTTACATTTGAACAGGTATAGATATCATAATATCTGTGTTATATAAATATGCGCCCTTAAACGGTTCTACCACCTGTCTTGCTACCCCTACACGGGCAGAGCGGCAGCCGCTGTTCCATAATTTGGTGATTCCCCTTAATTTTACCCCCCATCAATTTCAAAGTACACCTTTACAACGATAACAGCTATGGCCAGTTATGGTCAGCGCGTAATCGTAATGTGCCCCAACCATAGCTGTTAAAGCTAAACCAATTCCACGGTCAAGGTTCGGTGAGGCCGTGACCGCCCGATAAGTTGGGGAATCACAAGTATAATATGTTTTTTAAAATTAAAATTAATAATTTAAATTACATGACATTTCTAGTCTTGGTGGTGTTTTAACATCATACATTTCTTTCTTAACTTTCCCTATCTTAATGTACATTCACATAAAATACATAATGTGTGTATAAACAATAGTAACAATTTATAATAATAGAATATAAAAATGTCTGTTTATGTATGATAATTTTAATATGTATAAATACATTCATCCTCACTTAGCTAGATAATACTTTTTTAATTGGGTCACATTATAAGTTCCTTTTATTTCTCGAGTTTGCAAATCTACTAAAACATAAGCATTCTCCATTTTCACTTGGCTAACCTCATATGGACCGTCATATAGTAGGAAGAATTTCTTAAAATTTCAAAATTATTCTTAACATTTATTTTTAACCTTTATGTTATTCCACAAACTGAACTATTTAAGTTTTATTTAGTCATTAATTGTTATTCAATTGAAATCTCCTCAAATAATTTAAATATCTCATAAAAATTCAATCATACAACATTAAATCACAATATTTAACTATCTCAAATTATTCTCTTCAATTGATTATTAAACGCAACATATTTCAATTATTATCAAAATTTACAAGGCATCAATTATTGTCTTCATAATTATTTATGTAAACTGCAAAATATTAATAATATATCTACACAAATGAATTCACAAATTATTTACAAATCATTCGTCAAGAACTGTGCAATTGTTTCACACTTCATATGTCCAAATCTGCAAGGTCGTTACCAAAATTTACAAGATTTACCAATGTTTATACACTGATATTTTAGTTCAACCTCCATCGTTATATATATATCTCATGTATTTGTAACATGCATCATTGTTATACACACTCAATTTATTATTACTATCATTATAGTAATCATCCATTACCTTTATTCCATTCATTATGTCATTATACTTGATAGGGTTATTCCCTATTAATATTTCATACAACTTGTCAACGTACGTTACAATTGTCCAGTCTCCGTCGGTAAATACATTCATGATCGGGTTAATTACTTTTGTCAGATCATTATATTCATTATTCGTCAAGTATACTTTTAAACTTTCTCTCCATTCGTCATACTTTCGATTCACATTATATAATTCTGTTACTTGATTAACATACCATTCTCCACTTATATCTCTCTCATCACAATACCAAATTAAACTTTCAACATCATTATTATTACAGACAGAGGGTACAACATTATACAACATCAATTCATTTATCAATACGGAACTCTTTCCCTTCTTAAACAACACTTGTGAACACCTTGGTTCAGAAAAATTAATAGGAAAATTTACCCCCTGTCCCACATACTCTACTCTCTCTTTCCACTTTCTCTCTAACTCATAATAATTTCTCTTTAATTTGTATAATTCTATTTCTCTATCTGCATACAACTCTCTATATAAATCTCTCTCACTCACATTAGTTAACATCTGATTAATGGATACATTTAAGTCTTTTCTGACTTTAATTATTTCACGCTCATGTTCTGCTTGTTTATTCTTTAAGCTAGTTACATTAATTTTAATTGCATCAACTTGTTCACAATTACTTCTGAATTCATCATTTATATTTTCTTGTATTTCACTTTGCTCACACTCATTAATTAAACATTGAACATTACAGTCCATTTTGTCATTTGGCTTTTTGATTTTATCATTACATTTACTTGTCAATGTGTCAAATTTTTTATTTGTCTCTAGCATTTTTTCTTTTTGTTTTTCGTTAATTATTTTTCTATCGTTTCTCATTTCGTCTTGAACATTATTTATAACACTAGTCAGTTCATCTCTCATTCCAATAATAGTCTCATTCATACTTTCCAAACGGCTATGCATATATTTTTCACTCGCTCTCAATTCGCTCCTCACACTTATGAACTCGTTATTTAAATCAGTTAGTTTAACATTTATAGTATTAACTTCTGATTTAATCTCAGTTTTCATGCCTGACATCATCTCCATCATCAATGCTAATTGGTTAAATATATTTACCCCCATGTCTCTACTACTCCCCGCTACTACAGTTTCGTCTACATTTGTTTCAACACTTTCATCAACAAAATCATGGGTTGTTATCATATGATCTTGCGTGACATTTAAAATTGATTCTTCTACGCTATCTCTACCTAAATCTGCGTTCGTATTTCCCTCTGCCATTTTTTCGACCTGTTTGTAAATTACTTTAATTCTTTAATTCACAAAGTCCATGTTAACCGGGCGCCATTGAAGTGTTACTAGCTTTAATTAAATTTATTACTGTGTAATTTGATTGTTTTACTACTTTTCGTGAACCAGGGTTTCGTCAGGTGTACTTATTAGCAGAGAGAAACAGGTTAACGCAAATTATCAACACACATTTATGGTTAACGAACGCTTTTCATTTTATTTGCCAAACTCCCATTTCATTATAATATTGTGATTATATTTTGGCCACGAAGCTCAATTTAAAAAAAAAAAAAAACTCATTTAATTAATTGTAAACTTATATGAAAACAAGACATCAAATAAACTTAACTACTATATAATTGTGCAACCAGCACTTCTGTTTAAATATATTTACTCACGCACACACACACATACCGAGTTACTTTAGATTTTAAGAGCTCATATTGAGTATGAAAACATTAAACTTTTGTATATTTTGGCCAAAAAATTGAAAGCTTGTTTTTATGTACGTTCTTGTAGATTACTTAGCTGTTATACTTTTGAGTCCAGAAGACGCCACTTGGCTCTAGCCACGCACATTCTTTATTTTAACTGTTAATTGCCGAAAACTGTTCATTTTCCGTTATTTAAGTGTAATTTCAAATTGACGTCAACTTTAAAAATTGTTATTCACATTTTTGTTGCTTTGCGGGCGCGAAAATCACGCACAGCCGGACAGTCGGCGAACGCGATAGTTTTTTTGCGTCCGTCACTTGTAAACGTTGTGTCCCGACTGACTCTTTGTTCTGTGGGTGCGACGAAAACTAGTGGCGCTGCCGTGCCCACATTCCAGCATTATGTAATGCGCTGGCGTAACATCGCATGATGTTAGTTATATAACTTGTTTACAGTTGTGTTGTGTCCTTGAACTGACTTTGGCACAATTTGCTATCCGTTACATCCGTCCGCAAAATATTATTTAATTATTTTGTATCGTAAAGTCAACGGCAGTGCAGCCACCCTCGCGATCGCTCCAAATGGTAAATTTACCTCTCGTTTATACATTTTTGTCCCTATTGTTGGAAAAATACTATTGTTTTATTTTATAAAAGAAATACAAATTGCGCTATTATACCAGGTAGGCCAAAAGGCCATGTTACATGCTGTACGACAATACGGTAATTTTAATATCGTATTGAGGTTAACTATTTTTAATTTTTTATCTTTTGATCATTCTATATGAATAAATTTTATTCTTAACAAGCATCTTTGTATCTTGCATCATGTAAATTCAAAGAATCCATGAAAATTTGGTAACTATAATAACCAAAATTAACATAACAAGAATTACCATAATATTGTATATTGTACCAGTGTTACCAGCCCTGAGCTGAAGAATTTTCAGAAAATAATTAACTTTGTTGTTTTTAAAGATTTTTAATGAAGAAATTTGTGTTAGTGGTTGAAATCACAATCAGAATGATCAATATTGCACACCACTATATAAAAATTATTCCAATTAGCGCTTTCAAGCTTCACAGCTCATCGTCAGATCAGGAATAGACAAAAAATATGTAATACCCAACCCTTCACCCCTCTCCACCCACCCTGCTCACCCACAACAAACTAAAAATTAATGACTCTTCCCCACCCCCTAAACTCTGTCTCACCATCTGTACAGTTACATATTTTTCTAGTAAATTCCTTGTGTTTCAGTGTGTGTGTGTGTGTGTGTGTGTGTGTGTGTGTGTGTGCGCGCGCGCGTGTGTGTGTGCGCATCCTTTTAAACTACCCTCTTCCTCTCCACACACGTGGGTCAGTCACACACCCTTATTTTAAAACAACCAATTAGTACTATGAAAGATAATTCTTAATCTTATCTATCTGCCCTCTCTCATTTACTTCTTAATCATGTTATAAAATGTTTCTTCATTATCAAATTTAATTTTAATATTAATTAAATTGTCTAACCCTTTTTCTCTTTCTTTCAATATTTCTAACTCCTCTCTAAGCTTCCTTTCAACTGTGTTATTTACTACTTTTACAATTTCGTATTCTTCCAAAGGATTAACAAACTTGTGGTTGTCTTCTATCAAATGTCTTGCATATAACGAATTGGTTGTTCTATTACCTTCTCCACGTTTGTGGTCAGACAACCTGCATGCGAATTTTCTTCCTGTCTCCCCTAGGTACACTTTGTTGCAGTCTTTACATTTTAATTTATAAATTCCGCTTTTCTGTAATACTGGAATTTTTTCTATATTCTTATTCCTTATCTTATCAAATACAGTTTCACATTTTTTAATAGCTATATCTACTCCATATTTATTAAAACATTTTATAATTTTTCTAGTATGTGAACCTATGTATGTCAATGACCCTGCATAATTCTTTTGTTCTGGTTCTATTTTAGCTTTTTGTATGTTGACCCTTTTCATAACTTTATCCACTATGTTGGTGCTATAATTATTATTCCTTACAATTCCCTTTATCGTTTTTAACTCCCTATCTTTTGATTCGGTCTCTTTTAAACACTTCTGAGCTCTATAACAAATGGAATTGATTGCCGCCATTTTATATCTGTATGGGTGGTACGACTCTCTTGGTATAATTATATCAGAATACGACTCTTTCCTAAATATCCCAAACTGTAGTTTCTCATTATCTTTAATTTCTATGTTTAAATCTAAGTAATTTATTTGCTTACCTCCTATCTCTTCCTTAAATTGTAAGTTTTTATCCTTATTATTTACCTCCTTTATAAACTCATGCACTTCTTCTATGCTTCCTTCCCAAACTACTAATACATCATCAACGTATCTAGACCATAATTTTATATTGTCTTTATACTTAGTGGAAGTTATTAATTGCTTTTCAAAATCATTCATATATATTTCAGCAAGAATAGGGGATAAAGAAGACCCCATAGGTAAACCTTTTTTCTGTACATAAAACTTGTTATTAAACCTAAAATAGTTCTGATTTACACATTCTTTAATTACTTTCATCAACTGCTTTTTATACCTGTATTCTCTCATATTATTATCGTTTATTAACTTAATAACTTTATTTACTGTGATATTGGTAAACATGTCCTTAACATCCAGTGATATCAATTTTGTATTTACATTAATCCTAATATTTTCTAATTTTTCTATCAATTTTACATTATTCTCTATGTTGTATTTTGTCCCAAATTCATATTTCTCTTTCAGTACTCTGCTAACTTCCTTTGATAATTTATAAATAGGTGCATTAATAAAAGAAACAATCGGTCTAATTGGTTTTCCTTCTTTATGTATCTTAACCTGACTTTTAAAAGTTGGTGCTGTTGGATTACTTTCCAATAAATACTTTTTCTTTTTTTCTTCTATAAATGTTATCTGTTTCATCATTTGTTTTATCCTTGACTGGTACTTACTTGTATAATCATACTTTATTTCCTCGTATGGTCCTTCCCTTATAAATTCTTCCGTTTTCTTTATGTATTCTTCCTTTCTCATTAGTACCATTGTATTTCCTTTATCCGCCTTCGTAACTATAATATCATTCTTCTTTATATAAAATGGCGGCAATCAATTCCATTTGTTATAGAGCTCAGAAGTGTTTAAAAGAGACCGAATCAAAAGATAGGGAGTTAAAAACGATAAAGGGAATTGTAAGGAATAATAATTATAGCACCAACATAGTGGATAAAGTTATGAAAAGGGTCAACATACAAAAAGCTAAAATAGAACCAGAACAAAAGAATTGTGCAGGGTCATTGACATACATAGGTTCACATACTAGAAAATTATAAAATGTTTTAATAAATATGGAGTAGATATAGCTATTAAAAAATGTGAAACGGTATTTGATAAGATAAGGAATAAGAATATCGAAAAAATTCCAGTATTACAGAAAAGCGGAATTTATAAATTAAAATGTAAAGACTGCAACAAAGTGTACCTAGGGGAGAAAGGAAGAAAATTCGCATGCAGGTTGTCTGACCACAAACGTGGAGAAGGTAATAGAACAACCAATTCGTTATATGCAAGACATTTCATAGAAGACAACCACAAGTTTGTTAATCCTTTGGAAGAATATGAAATTGTAAAAGTAGTAAATAACACAGTTGAAAGGAAGCTTAGAGAGGAGTTAGAAATATTGAAAGAAAGAGAAAAAGGGTTAGACAATTTAATTAATATTAAAATTAAATTTGATAATGAAGAAATATTTTATAACATGATTAAGAAGTAAATGAGAGAGGGCAGATAGATAAGATTAAGAATTATATTTCATAGTACTAATTGGTTGTTTTAAAATAAGGGTGTGTGACTGACCCACGTGTGTGGAGAGGAAGAGGGTAGTTTAAAAGGATGCACACACACACACACACACACACACACACACACACACACTGAAACACAAGGAATTTACTAGAAAAATATGTAACTGTACAGATGGTGAGACAGAGTTTAGGAGGTGGGGAAGAGTCATTAATTTTTAGTTTGTTGTGGGTGAGCAGGGTGGGTGGAGAGGGGTGAAGGGTTGGGTATTACATATTTTTTGTCTATTCCTGATCTGACGATGAGCTGTGAAGCTTGAAAGTGCTAATCGGAATAATTTTTATATAGTGGTGTGCAATATTGATCATTCTGATTGTGATTTCAACCACTAACACAAATTTCTTCATTAAACGTCTGTTAAGATGTGCAATCGACTACAGGTAATGGACAACAACAATGAGGTAATAAACGACAACAATAAGGTAAGTAAAGTTTTTAAATATCTTAAGTTAAAAGTTAAATTGAAGAGGGTTTTAAGTAAAATATGGTTTAATAAACAATGTCTGGATATTAATGTCATCCCAAAGTACGCTCAAGTTAAAATTAAAAATAAGAACAGTGTAGCCAAAAAAAGTAAAAGAACAAAGCGAGAAGTTGTGGATAAAACTGGAAATAAGGTCACTCTACGGCTTAATCAATAGATATAATAGGGAATTATATGACAGACACATAGAATTATTAAGAATATACTCGTATGTAGAGTTAGAAGAAATATTATATAATTTTGGTTTGGGGTACATAGAAAAGAAATTGGAAAATAAAAATAAAAAATGGTAGATAAGTTAAATAAATTAATAAGAAAGAACGAAGTAAAAAAGGAACACCTCTCTAAGAATAACTATGAAAAAAGAGTAATAAACCTTACAGAGGTAAATTTCAAAACGGAAGAAAAAGAAATGTTAGCGAAAGGCTTAAAATACGCACCGCCACCAGAATTAAATCAAGAAAAAACGATTATTGAATGCGAAAGCATAATACAAAAACTAGGAAATGAAAATGATAAAAAAAGAATAAGGTGGGAAGTAGGGAGTGTAGTAGATAAAATATTTAAGTTAAGTTTGTATAATTCAAAAAATGAACAAAAAATCAAAGCAACTGTAACTAAACTAAAGAATAAAATAAAGAAGAATGATATTATAGTTACGAAGGCGGATAAAGGAAATACAATGGTACTAATGAGAAAGGAAGAATACATAAAGAAAACGGAAGAATTTATAAGGGAAGGACCATACGAGGAAATAAAGTATGATTATACAAGTAAGTACCAGTCAAGGATAAAACAAATGATGAAACAGATAACATTTATAGAAGAAAAAAAGAAAAAGTATTTATTGGAAAGTAATCCAACAGCACCAACTTTTAAAAGTCAGGTTAAGATACATAAAGAAGGAAAACCAATTAGACCGATTGTTTCTTTTATTAATGCACCTATTTATAAATTATCAAAGGAAGTTAGCAGAGTACTGAAAGAGAAATATGAATTTGGGACAAAATACAACATAGAGAATAATATAAAATTGATAGAAAAATTAGAAAATATTAGGATTAATGTAAATACAAAATTGATATCACTGGATGTTAAGGACATGTTTACTAATATCACAGTAAATAAAGTTATTAAGTTAATAAACGATAATAATATGGGAGAATACAGGTATAAAAAGCAGTTGATGAAAGTAATTAAAGAATGTGTAAATCAGAACTATTTTAGGTTTAATAACAAGTTTTATGTACAGAAAAAAGGTTTACCTATGGGGTCTTCTTTATCCCCTATTCTTGCTGAAATATATATGAATGATTTTGAAAAGCAATTAATAACTTCCACTAAGTATAAAGACAATATAAAATTATGGTCTAGATACGTTGATGATGTATTAGTAGTTTGGGAAGGAAGCATAGCAGAAGTGCATGAGTTTATAAAGGAGGTAAATAATAAGGATAAAAACTTACAATTTAAGGAAGAGATAGGAGGTAAGCAAATAAATTACTTAGATTTAAACATAGAAATTAAAGATAATGAGAAACTACAGTTTGGGATATTTAGGAAAGAGTCGTATTCTGATATAATTATACCAAGAGAGTCGTACCACCCATACAGATATAAAATGGCGGCAATCAATTCCATTTGTTATAGAGCTCAGAAGTGTTTAAAAGAGACCGAATCAAAAGATAGGGAGTTAAAAATGATAAAGGGAATTGTAAGGAATAATAATTATAGCACCAACATAGTGGATAAAGTTATGAAAAGGGTCAACATACAAAAAGCTAAAATAGAACCAGAACAAAAGAATTATGCAGGGTCATTGACATACATAGGTTCACATACTAGAAAAATTATAAAATGTTTTAATAAATATGGAGTAGATATAGCTATTAAAAAATGTGAAACTGTATTTGATAAGATAAGGAATAAGAATATAGAAAAAATTCCAGTATTACAGAAAAGCGGAATTTATAAATTAAAATGTAAAGACTGCAACAAAGTGTACCTAGGGGAGACAGGAAGAAAATTCGCATGCAGGTTGTCTGACCACAAACGTGGAGAAGGTAATAGAACAACCAATTCGTTATATGCAAGACATTTCATAGAAGACAACCACAAGTTTGTTAATCCTTTGGAAGAATACGAAATTGTAAAAGTAGTAAATAACACAGTTGAAAGGAAGCTTAGAGAGGAGTTAGAAATATTGAAAGAAAGAGAAAAAGGGTTAGACAATTTAATTAATATTAAAATTAAATTTGATAATGAAGAAACATTTTATAACATGATTAAGAAGTAAATGAGAGAGGGCAGATAGATAAGATTAAGAATTATATTTCATAGTACTAATTGGTTGTTTTAAAATAAGGGTGTGTGACTGACCCACGTGTGTGGAGAGGAAGAGGGTAGTTTAAAAGGATGCACACACACACACACACACACACACACACACTGAAACACAAGGAATTTACTAGAAAAATATGTAACTGTACAGATGGTGAGACAGAGTTTAGGGGGTGGGGAAGGGTCATTAATTTTTAGTTTGTTGTGGGTGAGCAGGGTGGGGGAGAGGGGTGAAGGGTTGGGTATTACATATTTTTTGTCTATTCCTGATCTGACGATGAGCTGTGAAGCTTGAAAGCGCTAATCGGAATAATTTTTATATAGTGGTGTGCAATATTGATCATTCTGATTTTTAAAGATTTATTTATTGTTTTAAAAAAGGATTTCATTGAATTTAACTAATGTTAATAAACGCCTAAATATCTTATCAGTGAACAGAGAGTATTTATTTCTTTTAAATAGGCACAAATAAGTTGCATTTTAGAAGCAATTGTTTCTCAAGGTGGCGGCAATATTCCAGCGGCCAGTATTTGAATATTCAATCCACGATTAAATATCATTATCATTTTATTTACTGTGTATATGTTAATATCAAGGTGAAGTATTTTATGTGTTATTCATGTCTTTCCAGTGAAATAGAGCAACATATTAAGAAGATTGAAGACGTTCATGGATGGTAAGTGGGGAGGTAGATACATTGAGAGAACAGTTATTACAGTCCTTTTAAACATACACATTACTATTTCAATTAATTATTAAACAACAAAAAATAACACCAATCATTGATAATTATATTACGACGTGAGGATTGAAGAGTAATACTACTAAATCAATTACTAGTTAATTTAAAATAAAACACTACAATTATACTCAAACGACGACGTTTGATTACAACGTGGCGCCCAACGTCTGAGCACGAATTAGGATGACAATATTCAACAAAACAAAATAAATAAATAATTATTAAACCTAATTCGGCGGCAATTACATTGCAAAGATATAAAGATGTACCGAAGATCGACGTCGAAGAGGCGAGCGGCGGAAGCTGAAAAAGAAGCTAGAATGGAGGAGAAGGAAGCGACGTCGGCAGAAGACATGGAAGAAATATTACTTACGATGGAAGACAGACAACCTGAACCGACGGAGAAGGTCCAGCAACCAGGAGGTCAACCGGAAGTGAACCAACCGGAGGTAAAACAACCTGAAACGCCAACTCAAACAGGAGAGGCAGCTTTCCAAGAATTGATGAGGAGGATGATGGAATCACTGAAGGAAGATAGCCGATCGCTGAATCAGAAAATAGAAGGAGAGCCAGAAGAACATAGAATCTTTGAGGGAAGATTTGAATAATAAGATAGATGAAACAAATAAGAAGACGGAAGAGTTATTGACAAAAAATATAGAAATAATCAAGGAAAATTTTTTTGAAGAATTGGGAATGAAAATCGGTGAAACCAATAAGAAGATAGACGAATTGAACGAGCAAATTAACAAGAAAATTGAAGCAATTAAGAGTGATAACGAGAAGATATGGCAACAGATGACCGATAATAACTACAGAACGGAAGAGCTCTCAAAGAACGACCATAGAAACAATAGATAAGAAAATAGAAGAAAACCTGGAAGCGACAGAGGAGAGGATGGGAGTGATGGCAACGGAAATCCGAGGAGAGATGTCTGACGTATGACGAGAATGCGAACTCAACAAACAGGAGATTGTGCAAACCAAAACGGATATCCACAACCGTATTGACATCCTCGAAGAAACCAGTACTAAACAAATGGAGGTAGTGGAGCGTAGACAAGTAGACATGGTAGTCGCGCACAAGACACTAGGGGAGAAGTGTGAAGAGATGAAAACAACAGTAGACGCAGTAAAGAACCAGGCAAATAGCGATAGAGAACGATTAACCGAACGGCAACAACGAGAATTCGACGACCTCAGGGACGAGATGAACCGTCTGAGAACATACCCAAGCGTAATAACGGGATTACCACACCTGGATGGACGGGAGAGCATAGATTTCAGAGCCTACAAGAGGAATCCTCTCGAATTCTTGGAGAGATTTGACGAGATATTGAACCAGAATAAAGAGAATCGATGGACGATAATAAAAGGAATGCTCGACGAATACTTTAGAAATGTTTTTGACAATTGGTAACCAGGCATGAAGTGAGTAGCTATGCAGCATTCAAGGTAGCGTTTAAAATGAAATACTGGTCAGAATCCACCCAAAACATCATTAGAGACGATATAAGTAATGGCAAGTACGACCCCAACGCCGGACAATCCATGACAGCATATTTTTTAGGAAAGATATGCCTAGCGAGGAACTTGGAGCCAGCAATACCGGAAGAGTGCCTGGTAACTAAACTGGCATACCACTTTAATCAAGGTGTATCACAAGGAAGATTGAATGCCCAAATAAAAACAGTACAAGGGATGTCCGAGCTCCTGGAAAACCACGAGCAGGAGCGGTACTATCAAAGAAACCGTCGGAGGCCAGGACAACAGTATGACCGGGGTGGACCGGGTAATAATAATCCCCATACCAACAATGATAGGCCCAACTACAGAGGGAACTTCAACAACCCGACGTGGTTCAATAATGATCAAAATCCCAGACCAAATAACAGTGGTAATAATACCAACCACAACGACCGGGGAAATCAAAATAACCCTAGGCCAAATAATTACCAGGGAAATAATAATTATCGACCGAACAACAATTACTACCGGCCGTATAATAATAACTATCATAATAATAATAATTACAGACCGAATAACGGAAATAACGGTGGTAATAATTTTAGAAGGGTACACTACGCTAATGCCAGTCGAGGCGGCAATAGTAGGCCGTACTACCAGGGTCGCTGGAGTTACCACAGTAATAACAGCCGGAGCAACAGCGAGGGGGAAGATCATGAATCTGGATATAACACTAACAGAAGCCACAGTAGTGAAGACAATCAGCGGGGACAAGGAAATGAAGAAGTTTATCACAATGGGAATGGACCAGGACCCCAAGAACAGAGTGCATCCAACTCATCAGACAGGCACCCGGACAATGGTGACCTGCCTTTAAATGGGCAACGGCAGTGAAAACCGCAACATCACCCTCACTGAACCGGTCTATTGGGTCTATCGTATCAAGAAACACAACGGAATCAATTGTTATCCTCCAGAACAATTACTTAAAAAATATTCGCAAAGATTTAATGGAAGAAAAAGAAAATAACGTCGACAACGCCGTTAACAGCGAAATCGCCTATATAACAGTTAACGTCAACGGGATCAAGGCGACGGCCATGATAGATACAGGGGCCAATGTATCATTAATTGATAGAGTTGAATTAAACCGGATACAAACAGGAAATAAAACAATAATACCGACGTTGCCAATAAACAATATTATCTTAATTAGAGCAACGGGTCGGCAGAATAAAACTATCCAGAACCAAGTACAATTAGAGATATCAAGCAACGGTGAAACCATCCCAATGATTTTCTTAGTAGCGAGTGGGCTACCTTTTACCTTGTTAATTGGCTGCGACATATTAAGGAAATATGCGGCCATTATTGATATGAGCAGAGCCAAGGTATCCCTGAACTCAGGTGACATTTGATGGACAGCAGAGTTGATCGAAAGCAGGAAGGCCCCTCCTGAACACATCATATATTACATCCGGGAAGGCCACGATCAGAGGGAACAAATGCCGATCAAGGGAGAGATTCGCCATAGCAAAGAAGACACGTTGTGAATCGAAAATTTATAAGAAATTAAGAAATTCCAACAGCCAATCAACAGTAACTTACCATCTTACCCGTACTAATATTAGAAAGAAGATATACGAGGCCGACACACAACATCCATAGCAAAATAATATTTCCAACAGCCAGTCAACAGTAACTTACCATCTTACCCGTACCAATGTAAAAGAAAATTATACGAGGCCGACACACAACATCCATGGCAAAATAATATTTCCAACCGCCAGTCAACAGTAACTTACCATCTTACCCGTACTAATATTAGAAAGGAGATATACGAGAAAGACACCCAAGAACTACGGCATAATTAAAGAAATTTCCAAGAGCCAGTCAACCAGTTATTAACATCTTACCCATACTACTAAAATAAGAAAGAAATATACGAGATGATATACAGAAAAAGCAACATAAGGAGTTGGAGAAGTGGGAGCAAGTGAATATTATTAATATGAACAGATATAACGGTACCCAAACATGAGGCAAAAAACCAAAAGAGAGCCTATACTAAATGAAATGTAACACAAAGACGTGGATCATGAAGATGAAGAAGATTATGAAGTGACATTCAATGTAATACCAAGAGAAAAGATTAATTGATAACAGAGAAGAATGAAAAATAATATACTAACGAAGGAGATCATGTGAAAATACCAGTGATGAAATGTAAACAAACTATCCCAGTAAAATGTGAAGAATTAAGTTAAGATGAATCAAGAAGAGGAGAATATAATAATGTATAAACCGCAGATGCGTGAAATAATCCCAAGGATATTTATTATTTGTCGAAAGAACGACTACTTTATATTTTGAGATGAATTGACTGATGAATTATTCCAGCAATCATTTATATTATTGACAGAGATGATGTACCTCTGAATTTATTGATGTTAGTATGGCCAGCAGAGATGTATGCCACAGTGAGCCACTGTGAACTGCACCAGCTAAAATTATGTTAGGGAATTAGGGAATTAAATAAACAAGGGAGATAATTACATGGAAAGAAAAATAATTACGATTCAAATAGAAGAGAATGAAGGGATATAAGAAGAACATAAGAGTCAACTTGGAAATATACAACAATTGATGAATTCTTCAGAAAATAAGTATACGAATTCAGAATTAATCAATTCTTATAGGAAGGCATATGTAACGTATCAAAATAACGGTTACATAAAAATAATATAATACGTCAAATAAAAGTGTACCATAAGCATATTTCATCAAACATGGAAGAAGGAACAGAAGTATGAAAATCAAACGTGTATCTATAAATGAATAATGTTAAAGCAACCCAACGAAGAAGAAAGAAGAATCATAAAAATATATCATCGAGTAGAAAGAAGAAAGAGAGAATACAATGGATCAATATAATACGTTAGCAATATAGGCCCAATAGATCAAAATAGTGAGGGGATATGCCAAGAATTACTATCATCATAAGGAAGAGACATGTTAAAGGTAATTATCATAGTGAGAGGATAAACTAATTTACCATAATAGTGAGACAAATATAAGATAATGATTATCATAATAATGAGTGAAAATGTTGAAAATTATAACTATATTAAATGAACATGAGTTATCACAAATAGTGAGGAACCAAAAAATGCCTTACAAGTGACAAACAATTAAGATGAAGAATAAACAATTGAATAACCAGAAGAAGAAGAAATTTACCATGAAGAATGAAGATTAAGTATAACTAGAACAAGACACCAGCATTCCCAAAATATGGAAGGCACCACAACTAGTAAAGTAACCAAAATAAGAATAATGATTACAAGATTAATAGTAATAAAAACTATCTATCAAGGAAGGACATAGTGAAACCAATATAATAAAAACCAAGTGTTGAACCTTAGTAAGTGATCACAAACAATAATAGTGAATACTTTATATAAGTGCAACAATAAATAATGTAATGACACTACCCCAAATAAGCAACACAAACAATATGAGTGAAGTGTTTATGACAAAGGGAAGTGAATAAAAATTAATAAGTGAAATCAACGGTTATCAAGTGAAATACACAAACAATTAGTGTACTGCTTGTAATCCAAGATTGTAAAACCACAAACATACTTAGTAAGACCACCAATTTAATGGAACTGAAAAGAGAAATAATTGCTCAAAAAGACCAATAATAAAAGCTATATAATCCTTGATATGGAATGTGCCTGAATGTCATAGTAACACAGGACAAAATGTAGATAAATGTTATAACCAATAAGTAATAAACAAACTAATTTGTTGAAAAGAAACAAACCAATGTATACAAGCCAAGATGCAACCCACCAAAATGTGTAACATAGTTAAGTAAAAAACCAAGTATTATTGTATAAACATATAGTGTAAAA
Organism: Magicicada septendecula; assembly: GCA_034769895.1. Classification (NCBI taxonomy): domain Eukaryota; kingdom Metazoa; phylum Arthropoda; class Insecta; order Hemiptera; family Cicadidae; genus Magicicada; species Magicicada septendecula. The sequence continues at coordinate 618,979,785 of CM068367.1, read as the reverse complement.
TGTGTACAAAGTGTGTAAAACATAGTAATAAACAATGGTAGCAACATGCCATAATAATAATATAAATAACAATAATGCCAGTTCATAATTATAATTAAACCAGTAATATTGTTTTAGAGTGTAACGTTTATAACACGTGTTACACAGCTTTGAACAACTAACTGCAGCACACCTGCTGTACGACAATACGGTAATTTTAATATCGTATTGAGGTTAACTATTTTTAATTTTTTATCTTTTGATAATTCTATATGAATAAATTTTATTCTTAACAAGCATCTTTGTATCTTGCATCATGTAAATTCAAAGAATCCATGAAAATTTGGTAACTATAATAACCAAAATTAACATAACAAGAATTACCATAATATTGTATATTGTACCAGTGTTACCAGCCCTGAGCTGAAGAATTTTCAGAAAATAATTAACTTTGTTGTTTTTAAAGATTTATTTATTGTTTTAAAAAAGGATTTCATTGAATTTAACTAATGTTAATAAACACCTAAATATCTTACCAGTGAACAGAGAGTATTTATTTCTTTTAAATAGGCACAAATAACTTGCATTTTAGAAGCAATTGTTTCTCAAGGTGGCGGCAATATTCCAGCGGCCAGTATTTGAATATTCAATCCACGATTAAATATCATTATCATTTTATTTACTGTGTATATGTTAATATCAAGGTGAAGTATTTTGTGTGTTATTCATGTCTTTCCAGTGAAATAGAGCAACATATTAGGAAGATTGAAGACGTTCACGGATGGTAAGTGGGGAGGTAGATACATCGAGAGAACAGTTATTACAGTCCTTTTAAACATAAACATTACTATTTCAATTAATTATTAAACAACAAAAAATAACACCAATCATTGATAATTATATTACGACGTGAGGATTGAAGAGTAATACTACTAAATCTATTACAAGTTAATTTAAAATAAAACACTACAATTCCACTCAAACGACGACATTTGATTACAATATATATATATATTGTATATATATATATCATCAATTCTTAACTGCTACGACTTCTATACTATTCAATATATATTCAATTATTTAATTCATCTATCATTTCAATAATTATTAGTATTGGTTTCTTACTTTACTATATCATAATTCACCCAAACATGTCATCTAGCATAAATTGAATGTTTAGTATCTGAACATCGTGGGTCTTTTTAAAAGGAGATGAGTTATTTGAGTTATTAAAATTATGTTAATTGATTGTATTGTAATTTATAAGTGAGATATTGTTACTTGTGGCTGGATTCCTGACAGGCGAATGACGAATTGTATTCCTGCGTTAACCATTACACCACACTTTCACTGATCACGCTTTATTAACTTTCTTAAACCACATCACACGCTCGCATTATTACTATACGTCACGCACAAATAAATAATATACTTTTGTTGCAAATTACGTGCACAATTTAAATAGCTTCTTGTCCACACGTACTTTTGCCCACATATCTAAATAAAACTTCTTGATGACTGATACTATTAAACCGAGAGAATATTGATTTGAACTTAGAGACGAGTGACGCAGGTTTCACGTGTTTTGCGTGAAATTTTGACTTAGACTCCCCTGTTGTGGGCTCCGCGTGTTATTTTTATAGTTTTTTCAATTCTACCCTCACTACATCTTCTGTTGATCATTTCTCATTGGTCTTACATTCAAATATTTGCTGGTATTTTTGAATGTATCCAGTCTGGTGTCGTATCTCTTTCGCACGCACTACTGACGCTATTGGTGATTGGTTCCCAAAGTGCGGGCGATAATTTTACGCGGTTGTCCGTTACACACCTTAAAAAATGACTTTCTAAAATCATCATATTTACTGGCGTGGCATCTTTTGTCTGTTGAAGGACACCGTACTGTTAACCTAACGGTATATAGGCGTTTTTTTGCTAGTTTTACACTACAAAACAATTTATGCGTTTACGACATGTAGGGTGTCTTACGTCTACTATACATATTTTTGCCGGCGTCGGTCTGTCGCACTGCCGAGCCTCTTTAGATTCACTATTCAATTATAATTTTACTTAAAACTACGTATATTTCAATACTTTAATTTATCATATATGGTTATATTTATCATTAATATTTGCTTAATTATTATAGGTATTTACATACATATTAAATTATGACACAGTTATACAGTATCGTTTCAGCGTATTATAACTAAGGGTTTTTCTTGTGAAAGATACACTTCCCTAAATATTTGATTAAGAAACAACTGTAGTGAAATCTTCAGTGAATTAGTAAACAAAATTCATTGTTGGAGGATGTTTCAATTTACAGATTCTTAGTATCTAAAATGAACACCACTCCTGAGGATCTAAAATAAATACAAAGGCAGGGAAATGCTAAGTTCAATAGAAATACAATACATAACTTGTAAAACCGATTTAATAAATGACAGATCTAGAAAAAATATTTGACCTACTCGATTCATTCATAATAAAAGATACATCTATTAATTACTTAAAAATTGACAGAAGTCAGGATTTGAGCTTGACCACATATCAATATTACTAACACTAAACATACAAAGAAACTAACAAATGCACAAACTAGAAGAAAAAATAATGCTGAATGCACCTCTAAGAAATGAATAAAAATTGAAGAAGATAAACTTATGTATTAACTTATGTATAAACTTATAATTAATGTACAACAGTCGAAATGGATGAACACCTCAGAAATTAAGATGTAAATTAATGGGAATAGCTATAACAAGGAACTAACAAATGAGAGGAAAGCAAGATGGGGGTGCCACCAGACAAGAGTCCCAGTCATACACATGCCAAATCTGATTGAATGTTCTCACTCAGAAGTTCAGAAGAGAAATAAATGAAATAAAATGAAACATTTAATGAATAATACAAAAGAAAATTAGTGACAGTTACATGTTGCAAACTCCATCAATAAGACAATAAGACTAATGGATAGAAATAGGCAAAGAATAATGAATAAGAAACTCCAAAATTCGAACTTTGATGTAGGTTATTGCTGGATTGCTGATTTCTTTGTATTGAATCCTTTTTGGTGTGTCCACCACTATCATGTCCTAAATGGCAACCACTGAGTTCAGACTTGATAAAATGGAGACAACAGAAAGGCTTGTCCAGTACAAAGCAAGTACCAGTTCAACAATAATCTACAAAAAAAAACTATAATTAAAAAACTGGTAAGAAAATTAACCTGATTGAGATCTCAAAAATTGGTTAAAGTTTTGAGAACATATTCCTGTGCTTTGAGGCCAAGAAGAAGAAACTTTAACAGTAGAAGTTTTACAGAAGAATGAAGATAATAAGTTCACTACATTAGCAGATGTTAAGACATACATATATAGCACTATAAATTTTAAGAAAGCTCCAAAATTTGAGCTGATAAAATGCTTTTGAAGTGTTAAAGCAGTTTAAATAGAAATCTATAGTGAAATTAAACAATTCTGGTTAAAAACTAACACTAGGAAATGGTCAATAAGAAAATAACTAAAAACAGAAGCTAAAGAAGAATTTATTGAAAAAAGACAACATGAATAATGGGGTCATCTACAAAAAATAAACAGCACAATACTAGTTAACAATTTTTGGGAATAAGAACATACAGTAACAGAGGAAGACCAAAACAGGGACTGAACACACTACTGTAGTATATCATTACAATATACAGTAGAACTCCATTTATCCGAACTCCAGTTATCTGAATCACCAATTATCCGAATCGATATCAGGAAATTAAAAAATGCAATTTATAAAAAAAAGTTTATTCAAATTACAGTTCCTGTACTAATACAGAGTAAATGAAATACATATAAGCTGTGTTCTATGCATCATAGTTTACGTACTGATGAGTACAATGTTTTCTCGCCTGCTCACATTCTTAAAACAGAATGTCAAGGAAGCACCCATCCCCCGCCAAGTCACTCACCTCTCTCACATTTACAGTTGATCAGTGTCTTGCTGTCTATTGTGTGGTGTACGTCATGCATTCTGTTTATACAGCACAGTATATTGCCAAGTTGTTTTCATTTTGTGTTCACGTAGTGTGTATATAAAATGTCTTTTAAAAGTAAACGTGTTGTATTGTGGACAAAGTGAAAACAATTGAACGATTAAAAAAAGGAGTGTCTGGCAAACAGTTGGCCGAAACTTATAATGTAGGTGCATGTACTATTTCTGATATAAAAAGAAATAGTTCTTCGATTTTGAACTTTGTTTCTAATTTGGAAAGTGGAGATGGAATGTCATCCAGAAAACTGATGAGAATGGCTGAAAATAAAAACCTAGAAAATGAAGTTTTTAAATAGTTTTTGCAGCAATGCCCACATAGAAAACCTCTCTTTGGCCCCCTGTATTTGTGAAAAAGCAAAAATGTTTGGTGAAATGATGGGTGATTTATCCGAATTTAAAGCGAGTAATGGTGGCTACGTAATTTTAAGTCTAGGCATTGTATTCGGGAGTTACATTTGAGTGGAGAAAAACGTTCTGCAGATAACAATGCAGCTGATAAGTTCATTTGAGAATTTAAAACCATAACTAAAAACTATGATTCCGAATTCGTGTACAATGCCGATGAAACGGGACTTAATTGGAAAGCGTTGCCACGTAAAACTTTGGCTTCAAAGGAAGAAGCTGATCCTCCTGGTCATAAAATTAGTAAACAATGTGTGACAGTGCTTACTTGTGCCAATTCAACAGGCAGACATCGACTCTCATTGCTTTTAATAGGATAATGGAAAACTCCTAGGGCTTTCAGAAACGTACACAAAAAAAAGCTCCCGAGTGTACACAAAAATCAACCAAAAGCGTGGATGACAGCAACATTGTTATCAGAATAGTTAGAGGAAACGTTTATTCTGGAGGTAAAAAAATATCAAAAGGAAGTGGGAAAAAACGGAAACGTATTGCTTCTTATTGATAACACACCAACCCATCCTTTAGTAGATCTGTTGGAAAGAAGAAACGAACGTTTTAAAGTGCTCTTCCTGCGGCAAATGTAACGAGTTTGTTAGAACCGATGGACCAAGGCTTAATAGAGTGTATGAAATGCCATTACAGAATGCAACTTTTACGTATGCTGCTGTTAGCAGATGAAGATGAAGAAGGTACAGTAGCATACCATATGAAAATTGATTTAAAGGGCTGTTGTTATTTTATAGCCGATTCGTGGAATTTGTTAAAACCCGTAACTTTAAAGAAAGCATAGAATAAAATTAATGGAATTTCGGCAAACAACAAATTCAGGAAGAAAAATAAGATGCTTTAACCAAGAAGGAAGAGGAAAAAGAGCAAAAGAAAGTGTCGAAGGTAATGAAGCTGTATCAACTGAAAACATCCAGAAAATCATTGTACAAATTCCTGGCTGTTCCGAGTATAACGTGGGCGACATAAACGAGTGGTTGAAGTGTGATTCACCAGACCCTGGGTATCAAATTCTGGACAATGAAGAAATTATCTAAAGTGTAAATGATGAATCTCAGCAGATGGACGAAGGCGATGACAACATTGCTTCAGTTTAAGTTGAACCGGAAAAGGAATCTATGGCAAGTTAGACACTCATTTGTTATGACACTGCCTTAAAGTGTATGGAAGGGCAGCCTGAATGTGACCACGTGCAGCTTCTTGACGTTAACCGTTTGTGGGCCTGGCTGCACGCAAATGTGTTTCTACACCAAAACAATTAACTTTGTTTGACATGTTCAACTGAATAATTATAATTATGTGTATTATTTTTTGTAGTAAAAATGAACATTTTTCAAAACACATGTGACCTGGTTTTTATTAAGATACTGTATTCATGTAATAAAAATAAAAGTGATTATTGAGCAATTTTCACGTTTTCTTTCACAGCATAACGCTTTTCTTATGTTTGTCCCAATTATCCAAATTTCTGCATATCCGAATTACGTCTGGGACTCATTAGTTCGGATAAATGGGCTTCTACTGTATATACCACAATCGGCAGCTAGTGAGGAGTTGTACTAGCAATGCAACCAGCCCATTAAACACAGAAGCCATGCAGTACATCTTGGTCCTTCACAGACTGTTGAGCAGAGGTTTATTATTTATTTTATATATATCATCAGCTCATCATCATCACAACATGGCATAGCTGCCTGTTCCGCCTTCAAAGATTCAAAGATCCTCCAGCCATCTCTTCCTGGGTCTACCCACACACCTGTGTCCTACAGGTTTTTCCCCAGACTTGTTTAGCCAAACTGGAATCTTCAATTCTATCTAAGTGTTCTTTCCACCATTGTTTGCAATCTTTTAATTTTTCATTCAAGTTAAAAACTTGTACCTCTTCTCTTATGGCTTCATTCTTTATAAGAATGAGTTTAGAACGCCTTATAACTCCTCTTAAGAACGCCATTTCTGAGGCCTGTATTTTACTGTCTTGTTTCTTGGTTGTTCTCCATAATTCACACCCATAAGACAGTTCAGGGACTGCCATACTTTGCGGATCTTTAATTCTGTATCTCAACGTACCTTGTTTCTGAAAATATGGTTGATTGTACCACAGATCGTCTGGAACTTACCTAACTTAACATCAATATCATAATCCCTGTCATAGCAAATATCATTTCCCAAATAAATTAAAGTAACTCACCTGTTCTAGCATTCGATCATATACTGTATGACGGTCTCATGAATCACTGTAGTGTACAGTGGAAACAAAATACAGACACCAATGCAGTCACTAGTTACCAACTTTAATTAGTCACAATTAACAGTTTGAAATCAACAACGTACTCTCATAGAATAATTCAAATTAAAATTGTCCACATGCAATAATAATTGCCAACTATCAAAGTTTCGCATTAATTATAGCACAAGAATCACTTCCCAGTAATCAGCAACAATCATTTGATCCACACTCTACAATCTTGCCAGGTGTAACTAACTGACTAAGCCAGCTGCTGGTGCTTATGTAAATCTCGCAGATGTTCCAGAATAATTTTCCATTCTTTTGGCAGTGTGCCAGCATAATTTGTGTAGTTAAGAGTCTTGAAGAGAGACTCTAACAGTCTTGAAGCTATTTGAATGCACAGCCTTGATAGAGACACTCCACCTGCCGACTTTTCAAAAGCGTTACATAATTGTCATAGCACTGCCCCCTCCTTTAGCCTGTTTACCCCAACATGGCAAACCATTTCTGAAGTAATACTTGGCAATCTAGGTGGAGAGCCTTGAATTTCCGCTGTCCTTCCTGTTAAACCCAATAGACAACATTGTTGATTCTCTTTTTCATAGTGTAAGTTCCTGCCCAGCTAGTTTGAAGTTAAGATGAGCAACCACGATGGCACTTTGGATTGTACAACCAAACATGATCTCCTTCGAAACCCGTTGCAAATATCATACCAAGATTCATTTTATCACTGGCTATCTTCAGCGGTCCTCTTATCAAACGATTCACTTCTCACAGTTGTGTTTCTAGTTGCGAAGAATAGTTCTGTGACTCTTGGAACTGAGTCTCAAGTGATTCAAACATCGAGTCCCCAGGAAGATGAATCTTCTGCCCAAACACCAATTTTGCTGGAGTCATGCTGCTTGTGCTGTATACTGATGACCTACATGACATTAGGAATAATGGTATGCACTGGTCTCAGTCTGTTTGGTTCCCATCAACAACCTTTTGTAGATGCTGCTCAAGTGTTCTATTGAACATCTGAACCATTCCCTCTGACTGAGGAAGTAGAGGCGTTATCCTGGTCTTTTGAATTCCGAATAGATGACATAATGCTTTAAAATTCCCGACTTGAAATTCCTCCCTTGATCTGTATGGATTTTCATAGGAACTCCGTAACGGCAACAGAAGTTGTGAACTATTGCCTTTGCCATAGTGGTAACCTCCTGATTTGGGATTGCACAAGCTTCCACCCACTTAGTAAAATAGTCATCTATAACCACTTGATGTACTGGTTTCCATCGTCAGTAGCTGGGAAAGGTCCAGCAATGTCTATGGCAATTCTCTCAAATGGCAGTCCAGCCTTATACTGTCTCATTCCCCCCCTGCTTCTGATTTTTGGACCCTTGCATGTAGCACATACTCCATATGTGCGATACCACTCCTCTACATTGTGACGCGAAGGTGAAAGCAATAGAATTGTTTCCATATTTTATAAATTGTTTTATTAACACCAAGATGACCTCCAGACACTCCATCATGCATCTCCTTCAAAACAGACTGCACTTCACTTTCGGGAACTGTCAGCTGCATTACTAAGTCTCGTCCACCTGCACTTTCCCAAGACCTTTTCAGCTATCCATTCTCCAAGGATAGAGATTCCCATTGTGCCCAGTAGCTCTTCAGCACTTCGGAACCATGGCAGACATCTTACCATTCCGGTTGGTGACCTTCCTCTCCTGCCATGAAGATCGCTCCAACTTCTTCATCAGTAATCCGTTATTGTTGAAAATCTTGTGTCATCCAGCCAAGAACTATATAGTGATGGTTTGAACATGTTCACTTGCATTCTGTTCTTCCTTTCTAAGGCAATATTGGCAATCTTCCGAGCATAGTCTTTGGGATAAGGCATCTGCATTACCATGCAGGCACCCCCAAAAATGTTGTACCTTGAAGTTGTACTCTTGCAAAAGTTTGAGTCACCTTGCCAACTACCTTTCTGGATATTTATGGAAGTGCTCAAAAGCTCGGATGATAGCCAGCAACTCCCTCCTTGTAACATAATAATTTCTCTCTTCTTAAGAAAACCTCTTGCTGTAATACACTATTACTTGTTCTTCACCATTTTGCATTTGAGACAAAACTGCTCCTGGACCAGTATTGCTTGCATCCATCTATGATGTACTTCCCTTCAGAATCTGGGAAAGCAAGAATTGTCTGCGAATATAATGCAATTTTTAAAGTCCTGCATGCTTGATAACTCTCTTTCAACCACTAGAGGGTATGTTTATTTTCTGTTAGCTTATGTAATGGTTTAGCAATAGTAGTGAAGCCTTTTACAAAACATCTGTAGAACGAGCATAACCCCAGGAAACTCCAAACTTCGTGTTTACGCTTTGGAACTGCCCAGTCTCTTACAGTGTCTACTTTATTGGGATCCATACTAACACCCATTGTCGAGACCAGATGGCCCAGATACTGTATTTCCTTTTAGAATAGAGAACACTTCTTCAGACTCAGCTTCAGTTGGGCACTGTGAGTTTTAGTTAGAACCTCCTTCAGGTTTCCCAAATGGTCTTTAAAAGTCCTTCCGATAACTATGAAAAGGCAAGTTCTCAATGTCAGGCCTCAAAGGACCAGATCCATCAATCTTTGATTGCTGGTGCATTACAGAGTTCAAATGACATGACTTTAAACGGGAAGAGACCACTTTGGGTCAAGAAAGCTGTCTTTTCCTTGTCTTCTTGATGAAGATCCACTTGCCGTCCACTCTTCAGGTCCAATGTGCAAAACTAATGAGCTCCAGACAGCATGTCATGCGTATCGTCAATGCAAGGCTGTAGATAACAATCTTTCTTTGTCACATCATTCACCATCTGGTAGTCTACACAAAAATGTAACCCACCATCCTTCTTCGCAACCAGCAAAGACCAACCAGTTGACAAAGGCTCAATTATTCCCCCTGTCAACATGTCCTGTACTAACTGAGATATTTTCTCTTGCTTAGCTAATGGAGGTCTTCACGGAGGTTGGCTTATCAGTGTTGTATTCCAGGTATTGATGCCATGTTTCACAAGAGAGGTTCTTCCCAATGACCAGGCCTGAACTGCAAAAGCATCTTTAAGTTCGTGTAAAAACTGTCTTAGTTGTTTTACCTCACCACTTGAAGATCATCTGAAGATCTGTTCAACAGTTCCTGAAGTTCCTTTGGTAATTTTGAAGTGCCCAACACTGGATCTTTGTTGTGTCATTCCAGCTACCCAGGCCACAGGAGACATTTTACCTAGGTGTGTATTGCTTTGTAAACTGGCAGCCTGATCCAAAATATTCACCACTCTAGTAGGTACATTCCTGTTTCATCTGGTTTTACAAAGCTTCTGGCAATTAGTATGCCTGGTGTGCTGACTAACTGGGTTTCGAATATAGATCACTGGTTGCCCCTAGTATCTACCTCGGTTTTAACCATGATAATTTTTTTCAGAGTTTGGTGGGATAGTTATGGCCACTTTGTTTATCACGTCCATTGATTTTCCTGACATGTTTGTTGTGGAGACCATTACCTCTTCTTTCCCGATTCTCAAGACATTGTTTTCGAAGTCAACTATAAAACCATACACTTTCATAATGTCCATGTCAAGAACTGCTTCACTCACAATGATTGCAACAAGTACTTGATGATCAACCTCAAGTCGCCCAAAGCGTAGGTGTATCTCCACTTTCCCAAGCAGTTTTACAGACCGTCCAGTAGCTGTTTGCAGCTGTAAGAGGACCAGACTGGCTTGAGACTGTGGCACCTGTGTCAACTATAACTGAAGTCTGCTGTTCTTGAATGAATCTGGCAACTATCAAGCTCCCACTATTTTTCTGAAGTGTAGAAATTTTGTATTGTCTAGGGGCTTCATTTCTCCAGTTATTCAGCACACACCCCATTGTATCGATTACTGCTCATTCCCTGCTGCTGAACTCTGGACCAACAATCTCGTAGAGGTCCAGGTTTCTCACGTCTATAACACTTCCGACTTCCATCCTTTCTTCCTTTATACTGCAGTGCTGATCGCTGGGTCTCTATTCATTCTTCTACTCTTCATCGTCTATGCTGTCACGATCTTTTAGTGCGCGTACTTTATGATTTCCCCAACCAGACGCTACTTGGTGGCCTCTAACTGTAAAGCATGTACCACGGGATCCACACTATTCTGGTGTCTTTTACTGTCTTTACCATTGGCACAGGCTTTCAAAAATTTGTTTTGAAAGCATAGTCATGTTTTCATTAACTACTCAAGGTCATTTTTAATTTTCTCTTTTATGTTTGCAATTGAGTCTTTCATAGTTGAGACTGAATCTTTCATAATTGGTACAGTCTCCTCTACTCCAGATATTTTATTTGACATGTATTCTTCTACATCAGATAGTCTAGTAATTTGGTTATTAAGCTCACCTCAAAAAAGCCTAGCTCTGCAGCAGTATGTTCTTACATCTGTTTTTGCTCCTGTATCAGTGCTTTTAAGTCTTCTGTTTCACGCTTCTATTCCTGTGCCTGCTGCTTAGGTTTTTCATCTTTTGTTCCTCTGAATTGAGCAGTAATGTTTTCTGGTGTTCTTGTGTTTCCAGCAGGAGGGTTTTCTGTGTCTCTTCCGCTTTCTCATCTTGTAATGTTTCTGCTTCTTCTGCCTCTTGTTGGTGTTCTACTTTCTGTTGTTCCTGTGTTTGCAGTAGCAGCACTTGGAAAGCTTCTATCATGTGATTGGTATCCATGTTTGCAGTTTAATTGGAAACGTACACTCCTCTTCTACAAAGTGTCCTTTTACTACTGTTAAAGGTTCTATCACACTTCTGACCCACTGTTACGATGGTCTGACAGATTGTTGTGTTGTACAGTAGAAACAAAATACAGACACCAATGAAGTTACTAATTGTTAACTTTAGTTAGTCACAAATAAGAATTTGAAATCACCAAAGTATTCTCATACAATAAATCAAGTTAAATTTGTCCACACACCATAATAATTGTCAACTATTAGCGTTCTGCAATAATTGTAACACAATAATCGCTTCCCACGAATCAGCAACAATCACTTGATCCACACTCTACAATTTTGCCAGGTGTAACTAACTGACTAAGCCGGGTGCTGGAGCCTATGTAGATCTTGCAGGTCTTTCAGAATAATCTTCCATTCTTTTGGCAGCGTGCAAGCATAATTTGCTTAGTTAAGAGTGCTCAAACAGTGTTGAAGCTACTTGAGTGCACGGCCTTGACAGAGACACTGCACATGCTCAGCTAGTCGAGAAATGAGTAGAACTTTTATGTAACTGCACCTGCCAACTATTCAAGAGCGTTATGTAATTGTCATATATAATATGCTTGGAAGCAAAGAACCTTAGGCAGATTAAAATTAACTGAACAAGTTTATTAATAACTGAGGACATTAATTTAAAATCATCCTAACACACTAGAGATTGATAAGGGAACTGATTGCATATAATGAAGAGATATTTCACATTAAGAGAAAGGACACTCTTGTCTAGGTTCTATTCTGAAATTATATCAAATGAGTTCCTCAGGGAAACATGTTTGGACTAATTCTTTACCTGTTGTAGGCCAGTAATCTTACCAAACCTAAAAATAAAATACTTTTGCAAATTTGCAGATGATAATGTGATACTGCCAGTAGATAAAAGAAGACTAGCTAGATAATACAGTAGATAATATAGAGAATTGCAATAGCTATTATTAAAATTGTTAAATTGGACCACACAATGAGGTATAATCACAGATCAGAAACTATTCTCATTAATTCCACTTGTAGATGTCTTGAATACTGTGTCCTGAATTACTTGATTGGCTTGGTCAACGTTGAAAGTGGGTGCCGAGTCGTCGATGCAACTATCAGGTGGTCGACTCTGTTTGGCAGGGATCTATTGGTATGGGTCGTAAGGCATACTCTGTGTACTTGAAACTCAAACTTGAGGGAAGTTTACAGATGGGCTTAGCAGACAATCATGTTCATGCAAGATCAGGGAATCGAGACCACCACACTCCAAATTAAATTACAGCAAGTGCACCACTGTGTCACCTAGATGATGGCCTGACTGGTTACCTAGCACTTTGTCACCAATGAGGATTCATTAATGGCAACAACTCTTGCACAGATACACTGGCAGCAGTGTTCTTCACCAAGCTCTACAATACAAAACCTGGTGCAACAATATAATTGCCTGTGTTTGGCTGGTGATTATGTGCAAATGTAACAGACATGTATATAGCTTTTGTCCATAACAAAATATTTTTTTATTTTTTTGTTTTACTTTACCTACCAATCAGAGGTTAATTTCTGAATATCCCTCATATAAATAACCAAACAGTACAATATAAAAATACGTCAACAAGGCGTGGAGGCTCAAAAAAAAAACACTGTAAGCATATAGCATCAATATTCGAGCATCAATTTTAAAACACAGCATAGCTCTGCTATATTTTCTGCAGGTTAAAAGTGAACTGAATATTACTAAATGAAGCTCAAAGACAAAATAAAAAACTTAGATGTAAGTTAAGCATAATTTAAGTTAACTCCAAACTGCCATTAGTCATGTGACTTGATTACACATCAAAAGGTCACCTCAATCATCATCAAGGTTTAAGGTGATAAGGTTTTTGATTATCATGAAAAGGTTTTTTACTTCTAATTTCTTTGTTCAAGTTCTGAGATCCTCTCAGGGCTGGGGAGAAAGGTTCATTTTTATGCTTTTCTTAGATTTTTGAATATGGAAGTACACAAGCTAAGGCTAAGAATTTATAGGTTTGCACTGGCTGGTAAGCCAAAATTTAAGGACTCACTTTATATTACTCTTTCCTTCCTTCTTTCATTTCAGCCATCTATGAGCTGCAATTCCACAGCTTTCATCACCTTCTCAAGATGTTTTTTCCTTTGACAGTACTCCTTCAGTCTGTCAATTAATAATAATAACAACAATTGTTATTATTTTTATTATTACTATTATTATTAACAGCAGCAGCAGAAGCAATGGCGGTGGTGTGCTATGGCAGTGGCTTGCCGTGGCAGGTGCAGCAGCACAGTCTTGGATTTTGTTGTTGTCCACAATATGTCTGTATATCAGTTACTATATAATAGATTGCCTATTAGAGTAGAACTGTTGAACTGTAGAGAAGAATACACAATTCAACCACATACAACAGCACTACAACGGACCGGACTCTAACAACAGCTAAACAAGCAAAACCTGGCTCCTGGACTCTGAAGAAGCTGAAAAGTTAAATCCTGCTTAGGCTCAGGTAAATGTAATGAAATTTTACTTATAAGTTGTGTTGAAAAGTCAGAAAAGTTCATATGTAGTAAGTAGTATTATAAATACAGTATAAGTAATTGGAATTATATCCTGGGGTAATGAGAGGTGTAGTGTTAACCCCAGTACCTTCCTTGTCTATCAAACAGCTTACATATGTACGACACCCCTACTCTACCTAACTCCTAAGCTATGTCACTGTTACAAATTTCTATTATATGCTATGTCAACATTACATATACTATTAATAATAGCATAATAAATAGATGTCTATGTTACTTGAATAAAGTCAATATCCATTGCCTACAAAGAAATCTATAATGTTGTAATGGTACATATAACACTACCAACACCAACGTACCACAAATAAATTGAAAGCCACTACAACTAAGAATACCTAAAAGGTCGAGCATACAATCATGGATAAAGGAAGTATCATAAGCTAAACCAAGCGAATAAAATGAAGAAGGAACTACCAGTAAATGTACTACTAAAGAAGATAAAGCAAGACTAACGACGAGACGACATACATAATTACCCAATAGATCAAACAGTGAGAAGGACACAATGAAAACAAAATTAAGAAGAACCAGTGGGAAGGAAACCCATGAAAACAAAATCATGAAGAAACTTATCAAACAGTGAGAAGGAAACCAGTGAAAACAACACCATGAAGAAACTTATTAAGAGAGAGGAAAGTATCAGTGAAGAGAAGAAGAAAAATATCCAGGTCAACCACAAAAAGGGAGACAACATGAATTATAATGAATTAATATATGCCAATAAAAGAATTATTATAAAAGAAGAATGTATAAATGGAATAAACAACATGATTTAAATCCCTAAGCTGTAAAACTGACACTGACCCAAACTTATTAAGTAAATACCTTCCTTGACAATGTATTAACTTGGAAATCATTATTGAACATAGAAAGTAATAAAGAGAATGAATAATAGTATGAGTTATTCATAGCTAAATGATATGTAAACTTGAAAAAAGGACTATGTCCAAAACACTAATGACAGATTGTAAAGTGGAATTGGTATTGTAAATAACCACTAATTACCAATAATAACAACTGTAAAAGATAAACAAACGGTAATAGTTTATCCATTGTTGCATATTTAGAATATAACATAACCTAATCTGGTCAACTAGTTTTCACTAAAACCATAGAAAAATAAGGCTAAAGCAATGTTAAACTAAAATGTTTTATAGTGTGACATAAATAGATAATATAAGGAACAATTTTTGTACCATAGATAAGGTAATAAGTAAATATAAAAGCTGAATTAATGTAATTTAATATAACTATATGCTTGCCATAGAATGGATGCATGATGCAACAAAATTATCTTGTAAACTTTTCATAAAAGAGTAGGAACTCAACTAATAACATTGAATGAGGCAGAATACCATTAAAATAAGTAAATTCAAGGATTATAGCCACCTAAATACTAATAATAACAATAATAATAAATAAACCATGTTGACAGCTAGATGCAAGTAATCTTGGTAACTGTAAACCAAAGCAATTATCAGTATAAATGCAGAATGAACTACTGCACAATAATAACAGTGTTATCAAACAATGATAAGAGATATTCAAACAATAATGAGAATCATTTGAAGGGATTACAACTCATGTAAAACTGTAACTTTCTAAAGTATAGTAAACTCACTTAACAAACTATAGTTAAGGCAATAAAACCATAAGATAAAGAAAAAGAATACTATCAGAAGTGACAATGACCAATGCAGTATGCATAGGCCATAATAAAATGTTATTAACAATTACTGTTAGTATAATATTATTAATAAACAAAATATGTAACAGTAAGCATAGGACTTGAACCTATGAAAATAGATATTGTATAATTATTAGTACATAACTAGAAGGGAAAAGTGAATAATACTGTAACGATATGTTATCACCATGAAAACATGGGATAAAACAATGTATTTAAAGTATTAAATAACTTAAAAAGTATTATGAATTTATACCAAGTACGGTTTTATCAACCCCAAATCAGAACTATATGATGAGGGTATGCAAATTACTCATAATCAAAAAATAGAAATGATGGGAATGATAAAAATATTGTCAGTTTGATTATAGATAAGATATTTGACTTATAAGAAATAATTAAAAAGTGACAAGCCCTTGCGCGTGGGTATGTAACCGACAAATCATAATCTTGAACCCAGCTACTGACGCTATGCTAAGCATCTATTTTGATGAATCTCACCGAGTGTACACGAAATAAAGACAATTAGCCAATCAAAGCTCATTAAAAAATACGAAGTGTAGAATACCGACCAGGTAACTATAGCCAGTCTATCATCAACAACGAGAGATACTCCACATTAGCCGAACGTCCAGAAAAACGTGGGTTTGACAGCCGACAGCTGTTAATACACAAGCTAACCTCGAAACTTCGAGTTGAGGTTAGGTCAACCCGAGAAGACAGTGCAGTCTATTTTTAAGTGTTCTATTATGGAGTTAATGCGTATAGGCAGTGTGTGAAGTGCATTTATGAAAATTAATTAAAAATATTAATTAATTATAAAAGTTAAAAAGGTGTTAATTCTTCGAATCAACAGATTACGCAAGTACCAGTGCAAATGACCATTATATTATATATATCAAATCATTCATTAATTAAAGGACGCTAATAGTGAATCTAATTTGTCTGAATTAATTGATAAATAACCTAATTCCATAAGGAAGGGGACTTAGAAAAAATCAAATAAACAATAATCAAATTGAACGATTTTAATACCGACAATTTTAATTCTTTGATTGAATCAATTATATTAGTTTAAGAAAAGACATTGAATGATCAATGAAGGGAAAATGAACCCTGACAATTAATAAATTAAAAATGTTTTTGTATTTAATTGTAGTACTTGAACTCAGAGTCACACATGAGTGTAACCTAGTCGTAGCGAATTAATTTGAATTACCTGTTCTATTTATATCCAATCTTGGAGATTATTCAGGAACCTAACACTGAATTTAATAGATTATAATGATATACTAAATCAGTAATGCCTCAAAGAAGCATCAATTAATCAACTTTAAATAAGCAAGGTTACATGACCGCTGCTATCCTCAATTGCAAACAATGAACAATCGTTCATATTTTACGTTATGTTAAAACAACAATTAATATTTTTATTCTCCGCCTACTCGTTATTACAGTAATGCATTTTATTGTAGAAGTGTATCTTGCAGACTCAAAGAACCTACTAATGTTATATAGCATCATAACTTAATTATTTACAAACAGAAAATAATCGACTAGCCAAATGCAGTCATACCACCCTGAGCATATAATTATTTTAGGAGTCCATGTTCAATTTTAATTATTTTAAAAAAGGAAGATAAATAATACCATTGTAACAAAACCATTTTACTTGAGTTAAATAAACAACCATTGTTTTATGAACAATTTAAAGTGTTGACCTTTATTGGAAAAAATAGAAATTACAGCTTAGGTGAGCAACAAGAGACGGTTGGTACCAGAAGCCAGAGCCAACATTCAAACTGAATGACTATCACCAACCACATTATCTAATATTTTCAACATATTATGACTGATAGTAAGTATCATGTACATGTTGTGTTTATGTTGATGTCTATACAGGAAAGTACCGATCGACTCACCGCAGCTAGAGGCAGAAAAGTCAACGCAACTTCTTCAGATACTAACTCAAGATATCGAACAAAAAACATTATAAACAATCTAAACAAAATTAATAAACGACGTCAAAGAGTAATTAAACCGATTTATTCATATCGGATTCAATAATAGATTGAATTGGGTAGAATAAATCAATAAAACAAAACTTAATAATAAAAAACAAAACTTTAAGAATAATAATAAAACAAACAACAAGATCCTACAATAGGACCTAACTTCGTCATATTACAAAGTGGCGAACAACGTTTGAGATGATTAATTAGGTGCAATCTCAACATCATTAACAGATAATAAATACACCATACATTTCGTCTTATTACAATGTATATAACTGTCAACTCACTTTTAATAATTATTTAGGTATGTCTTATTCATAAGAACACAGGACTTTTGTACACATCATTAAGAGTGACTACTTACTTGATAGTAACTTAGATTATTTTTAACTGACTTTCAATTTGATTTTCTAACAATTTCAAGAACATAAATTAAAATGATTCCTTTTTTCTAAAGTGATGATTATTGCAACAAATATTTCACATTAATAGACACTATACAGTACCAGTAAATAGGAACTATGGTAAATTTCTGTGACTTAATCCAAAAACCTTAACTCAGATTTATGAATTATAAGTTTTTATAGTATAAAAGAAGTATGCATTATTAATACTCTTTAATAAAAACTATTCCTTACTTTAATATTAAGTGAATGCCATTATTGCTACTGAAAGAATTCTGTGCAGTATGTGAATTTCCTAGCATAACCTCCAAACATATTAATGCTCTACTCACATAGCTATCAAAATTCCACCCATTGAGGATAATTCTGCCATTCACACATATTTCTAATAACTTGCAGACCTGAAATCAGAACGTATTGTTAAAATATAAAAGTTTTTGTTTTTAATTAACACAAAAAGAGATAAAACAAAGTAATTTATTTGTTTCAAAAGCTAAAAAAAAAATAGTTGCCCATATTGTATACAGTATAATAAGTATCATTATATTACAAAACAGTTCACCTGTTATTTTCATCAGCACAAAATAAATATTGTAACGTGATGGTTCCCTCAAAATAAATATTAAACTTATATATTGTAAAGTGACGGTTCTCCCAAAATAAATATCAAACTTATATATGTTAAAGAGTAGAAATATGCCAAAGTGCATAACCCAACCTAATTATTAAAATCAATTGAAGTACAAAACAATAGGTAAGTACTAAGTTTATGTTGAAAGTTATAAGTTATGTTGTAAAATGGTTGTTTTAGTTTATAAAAATGATATACCATAGTCAAGTAAAGTATATAGGGAATGTCACAGCATTGTAATACTTATTTCTGTTAAATGCTGTAGGTCATAATGCCTTAAAAATAGGCCAGACTCATGTCACATTAAGCATAAATAATTAATATTATATTGTAAAGTGTAAAGAAAACCATATCAAAATATTGTAGCTAACATGTGTGACATAAAATTGAGTGATTATTAATAAGGAATCCTGAACTAATTACCCTATTATAGAACTTGTCAGGAGAACAATGTGATAGTTCAAACACTTCCCCACATTATTATTAATAAAACATCATAAACTTACCTTTACAGGTCAAAGTTCTTCACACGAACCTGTGAATTATAAGCGTGACTTAGGGTTGCATAACTCAGTGACTACGTTCATTTTTTTAGTTAACTAATTCAACTTTTATTAAACATTTTTATCAGGCATTTGTTTTTAAACAATAATCTAACTTAGGTTGTTTATGATCTTTAAAAATTCCACTTTAAACTACTTCAGCTTTTGAGGTCGAGACCCCAGTTAATACAAACACATAAACTTCAGCATTTTTTCTTTTTACTATTCAAGTTCAACCTTTTTATTTTAATTACTTTTCTTCAAAAATTACAAAAACATTTCATCTACTTTAACATGGTATATATCTATTTCAAACCTTAACGTAAAATTTAATTATAGTATATAAAGGCAACCCAGCAGCTTGCTCACTCACACTCATACATAGGTAAATTATTCCCCAAAAATATAGAGCTCTTTACTTTAAAATTTTCATGATTGATTTGATGTGATACATAGTTACTTAATCGGCGTCTCCTCCAACCACGTGTCGCACTCCGTATGTGTTAAAACATTTAAACTGTTCAATTCATTTTCTGTATTAGTTAAATTTACTTGTTGATTTTGGTGTTGCCCATTTGTCCGCACGTTAAATCACTTTAAAAATACTTTTTTCCACATTTTGAAAGTTTTAAAAAAAAAAGGTTTTCGGCTCGCGAGCCTTTCACACAGAACTGCTGTTTCTTATATTGCTTATTTAGACTTTTACTCCTTCGGCCGGTCCGTCTACATGGTTAAATGTAATTCAGTCGGACCGCGTGATAGCGCAACCGCTCGTGTTAGGTGTTATTAGCCGACTGCCTTTGTTTTCCGCACACCGGGCGAGAAAGAATTTATTCATACGTGCCACTTTTGTGGGAACGTTGGCCGACTGTGCACGCTCTTGTGGGTGAATGCGCCCCCTCGCTGATAACCTGCATTCCAGTGACAGGCCACACCAGCCTCGAAGATATACTCCATTCACCATATATTCTTTGTTGAAATAAAATTGAAAATATTAAATTACAAAATCTCATAGGTTTGTACCGTTACAACAATTAATATGTTTACAGAGTTACTAATATAGTTGGTTGAATTATAGTATATAATTTGTGTTAATATTAGTAAACGTCATGAATAAACTGTTATATAAGGGACAGATGATGATGATTATTATGTTAAAGAAAGAAAGCTGTTTATTCAAATATTATTTTATGTAATTTGTATTATTATTAGTAAACATCATGAAAAAACTATTACAAAGAAACATGTCATGATGATTACTATGTTAAGTGAAGAAAAACTGTTTAGTTAAATGTTACAGTATCTAATGTGTATTAATATGAGTAAACATCGTGAACAAACTGTCGCAAGTAAACAGATCATGATGATTATTTTGCTAAAGAAAGAAAGCTGTGTATTTCAATGTTATGGTTTATAATTTGTGTTAATATTAGTAAGAGTTAGGTATAAACTGTTACAAAAAAAAAAAACAGTCAATAATATGATTATTATGTTAAAGTGGATAGTAGCTAAACCAAGAAATGGCTTAAAAATGTTGTATAAAATTTGTATTTATATTAGAGTAAGTTTCAGAAGAACTGTAGTAAGGTAAAAAGTATGGAGTAATACATAATATGATTGTATTTCCTAAATAAGCAATGTATATTAGGAATTTTAGGAAGTTAAAGTATGAATAAGATAATTATATTAAAATTTGTCATAACCATTACTAATATTAATGTATTTAACTGTTATTATCACATTTAAGGTGAATAGGAACAGTGTTAAAACATTAAGGATACAAAAAGGGCACTTTTGTAAATAAAACATAAATTTAGATAAAAAATCCAAAATTGTAACTTCTAAGATACCGTACGTACTGAACAGAAACCCATCTTGTGAGGTGTTTAAATAATCAGTGGAAAAAGGGGAATTCATTAATGACCATCTCATTAAAATTAGATTTAGTATAAGGTGGGAGTTTCAAAATAATTATCTGATGGTATATTGGAACTAGAAAAAACCGACACCATCAAATGACAATGCCTAGGGCCTCGACCAATCAGAATTTTGCAAGTTTTGGTCCAAGAAGTCAGAAAAATTAACCCATGCCAGGTAGTTGATTGTTACACCTCGAAGAGTAAAGAACACACTCCCTGTATTGCTTGTGTCCAGGAAATTATTAACGAGTATCGAACACCAGGCAGGTTAGGTGATCAAAATATAATTGTGAGTTATGAAATTCAGTGAATCACTTAATCCGTGAATTGTGAAGAGTGATTTACCAATATTTAATTGTCAAAACAACCTACCAGAGTTTAAAAACTGTATAAGAATTGGTGAGATCAATCCAACTCATTATTTTTATATAACCTAAGTGTAACACTGATTATACACTATTTTTATTATTTGAAGAATCACTGAACACTAACACCTTTGTAATTATTAATTGTAAGATATTTATTTTTGTACACTCAGAATTAAAAAGTGAATTCGTTATTAACCTAGAAAGACACTGAACACTATTATTTCATACTGCTGAAAACTGTTTGTTAATTAATTATAAGTAATTATTTAATTTATGTAATAGATCGAAGATTTTTGATGTTTTGTACTTCACTAAGGGCATTTTTCAAGTAAATTATTGTAGTCAGAAGAACCCACTAACATATTTAAGTTGAATTAATAAACAAAAATTAACCTAGTCCCTGAGAATTTTTCGATACTGCCAACCTATGAGCTAGTAATT
Organism: Magicicada septendecula; assembly: GCA_034769895.1. NCBI lineage: Eukaryota > Metazoa > Arthropoda > Insecta > Hemiptera > Cicadidae > Magicicada > Magicicada septendecula. Next base: position 618,957,768 of record CM068367.1, on the reverse strand, counting down.
GTACATCTAGGGTAATTAACTAATAACTTTCAAAGAGTATTTATTTATTCTATAATAAAAGAATATTGAAGTAAACGAGTTCAAAGTTGTTGTAATTATTTAGAATTATTAATAAAATATTAAAATATGAGTGCTTCTGCAGACAGAATTTGAAGTGAAGTCTGGTAGTGGTCAAGGGTACCAAGTGAGCCCCGATAATAATCAGATTTTAAATTATTATTTATTTCAATCAATTACTAAAGTAATCATACATTCTACAAACAAATACTTGATGAATTATTTTTATTATTTCTTTTATGAATTTGCTAACTGCTACAATTTTTATTGTTCGACAAAGCGTTTCGTCATCACTGACATCATCAGGTCTTAAACAACAGGGTGTTTTGTTTAGTGTCAGTGATGACAAAAAGCTTTGTCGAACAATAAAAATTGTAGCAGTTAGCAAATTCATAAAAGAAATAGTAAGGATGGCTGCTAATTTAAACAATACGAAGAATAATTATTTTTATACTGAAAAATAAAATAAAGTAATTAAAGGTAAATTAAAAAACGTAAATAAATTAGAACGTTACAAAAATTAGTGCTTACAACAAGAGGGGTTATAGGAAGAATTTAAATACACTACCTATTACAACATTGAATTTAAACATTCATCAACTTTTTATTTTTTATTTTTGAATTACATATTTGGCGCTCACAACTCAAGAATAACCCAATACAGCATTTAATTTATTTGATTATTACATAATTGACCCAACGACGCGGGATAACACAGAATAACAAAACGCAATAGACCATTTTAATTTTATTGAATTTATTTAATATTACATAAGTAGTACTTCAAATGTGAGGCATATATGCAGCATTTGAATTTAATTTATTATTTATTTACTGTTACAATATACATAGGCCTAACCTGAAAAAGGTTATATAAGCCTGGTGTCACACAGGGCCATCTGGGAGACCACCCATCTGCCAACACACCCATCCAGATATCTCTACATCCTGTAGTTGCCAGTTGTTTGCATAATGTGGGTTGTGGAATCTGAGGTATTAAGTATGTAGATTTAAGTATATAGAAAAAAAACAGTTTAGTTGAAGTACTCTGGACAGTAGTATGGACTCTGAATACATTGCATATCTATATTTGATTAGGAAGGAAAAGAAGAACCAGTGCTTTTGGGTATGTTATATTCTAGTAGAAAAAAATTATTAAGTAAGTTTGTTTTTACACTGTAGCCACATACAAGAAAAAAAGATGGGGAGATTTTTAAATTTTGCTGTATGCACCCTCATAAGTTGATGGACTGCTTGACACAAAGAAATAATTTGACTGTCAAATACCAAATGAGAACTGCAATGAGAAGAAAAATTAGTTGTCAGTAAATATTTATTTACAGTATTTATTTGAGTAAGTTATTCTTAATAATAATAAAGGAGAAGTTGGTGATAATAAAGCAACCAATTTCCTATGAAAATATACATATTTCACGAAAAAGATCTTAACTTAAAATGTTTGAAAACTCCACATCACTGATATCTTGAGCAAAAACAAAATATTTTTTAATTAATTTATTTAAATAAAATGTGACAAAATAAAATATAGGTTGTTCAGGTAACACAACCCCAACTAAATTACACCTAACTAAATAAATTATTACAACATGGAACACGATTATTTTGGATACAAATTTTTAAAATGTTTAACTCACTGCTTGAATCTCATTACTTGAACCAGTTTCCACTCATTACGAACTTCATCAGAAACTGCCATTAGGAGCACTGTCCTATTTTTGTTGGCACCACCATCATTCAAAAGAACATTGTTGTGGGTGTGCTGTGTAATATGTTCAAATTGTATGTATGGTTTAAATTGTGTCTGTTTGTTTGAGATGTTGTTTCTATGTGTTTTTGTGTGTTTGTATATTTCTAGTTGTTCAAGAGTGGTTAGTTTTTCAGCCTTTCATGTGAGCATATAGAATTTTCATGTTGTATTAATGTTTATACATGAGGTCTGCCTCAATGAGATGGTTTCAAAGGTGGTGGAATGAAACACTTTTATGTATTCAATGTTAAAGCTGCGTCTTGTCTGGCCTATGTAGAATTTGTTACAATCTGAGCTGTTTAATTTGTAAATGCCAGGTAAATCAGATTTGTTTAGCTGTTTGTGTGTGTGTGTGTTTACTGTCAAAAAACATTTGTTCAAACTAAAAATTAAACTAGAAATTTAATTAGAAATAAACATTTCTAAAAACTAGAAATTTACAAACACATAAAAATGCATAGATATAAGATCCTAAACAAACAGACACAATTTAAATCGCACACACTATTTGAACATATCACACACACACACACACACACACCACACCACAACAATCTTTTGAACAATGACACTGTTACCAAAAATAGAGGGACAGCACTCCTAGCTGCAGCCTCTGATGAAGCTTGTAATGAGCAAAAACTGGTTCAGGCAGTGAGGTAAAAATTTAAAAAAATGTATCTAAAATAATTGTGTTCCATGTTATAATAATATATTTAGTTAGTGACAACACTCAGATACGTCATAGACAACAAAATGCAAGATTTCAAATTATCCCTAACCAAATATATACCGGTAGTCAATAAACTCCTACACAAAACAAACAGCAGACAAAGACAAAAAACAACAAATTCATAACACTAACATACATCAATAACCAATCTGAAAAACTAGCCCACAAATTCAAAAAAGGAGGATACAGAATCGCATACAAAACTACAAACAAATAAACTCCTACACAACGCACAAAACAAATTCGATCTACCTGGTGTTTACAAATTGAACTGCTCAGATTGCAACAAATCCTACATAGGCCAGACAAAGATACAAATGATACAGAATGTAGCTTCAAACAAAGATACATTGAACACACAAAGGTACTCCACTCCACTACAGAATTCACATTTGCAAACCACCTCACTGAAGCAACCCACACATACCAAAACATCGACAATAACATGGACATTCTACACGTACACACAAAAGGCCGAAAACTAGACACTCTTGAACAATTGTAAATATACAAACACACGAAAACACATAAAAACGACATGCTAAATGAACAGACACAATTCAAATCAAACGCATTATTCGAACATATCACACCTCACACACACATCATCGATCTTTCAAAAGTCGATACCGTCACCAAGAACAAGATGGACAGTGCTCCCAGTGGCAGTCTCTGAAGAAGCTTTTTAAATCGAAAACTGGTTCAGGCTCTGAGGTAAAACTTTTACGTTTTTACCCATAAAAACTTTGTGTTATGAGTCAGTAGTGAATTAATTATATTTAGTCAAATATAGTTAATAATATGCACAAGAGTACATAATATACAATTAATATAAGTTGTATCTAGTTACTGCCATAAAAGTCTATGTTAAAACATAACCAACTCTTTCCATGGATTATTCATCTTTTGTCTCTTTGATTAACCGGACAATGGATGCCTTCTCTCTAAGAGGAACAGCATGGTAATGTCTATTAGTTTGGTGATGTTTTGTTGTATTTAGTTTTCATATAAATTTTGGTTCTTCTTACAGTGAACTGTTGCTGCTAAATAGTAAACTCATATCTGTCACTTCATGATTAGACACAGAAGTCACAGATATGTAACCAACATTATTTTACTAAAAATATAGTAATGGCATATTTTACTATAATGGCATATTATATTAAAAATATGACATGGCTCTGTTTTAGCCACTACAGGTTAAATTTTGTATATATAGTATTTTGTATATACAGATTCAATTATAGTACATAAATAAAACAATACTATATAGGCCTGCTAAATGAGTATCATACGGATTTCATTTAAATTAAATTAGTCTATTGAATGTCTTGTTTCTTATTCATAGACCTACCTAATCAATTGCTACCAACATGCTATAATGGTATGTTTCTTAAACACATTTTGTTTATATATATTGCAACGTTACAAGTATTATTATACACAATTACACAAATACATTACCATGTACTCAATGCAACTATAAAATGTATTGCACCGGCCAGGTCGCAGGATTTTTTCTTTGTTGCGTCAAGTATATGTAGTTGCACAATAATTAAATAATTTTTAAAGAGGAGTGAGATGTTGTTGACATGAAATAATCATTTAAAACCATTTCAAAATAATCATTCTATGCTTTATTAATTAATATAAAAATATTCAAATATTCGTTGTCTCTAAGGGTTGTTGTTGGTGATGCTCCAGAATTCCTCCTTACGTCTTGGTGTGAGTGTGGTACAGTGTGTGTGTCCAGGTCGATCTGCAAACGGGCAGCGTGACGTCGTGTGTAGATTTCTTGAGTCTGAGTGTCTGATCACCCAAAGTTGCCAGTGGTATTTATACTGGAGGTGATTTGACAGGTTCAGGACTGTTTTCAACATGTCAGATATTGTCAATTCGTGGAAAGCGTCCTTTTACTTACAATCACTTTTTGGTTCATTATCGCGATTACGTAAACATACTCGTAGCATGAGCGATATCATTGTTTGCGTAATTTTTTCCTCGTCACTCACATATACCACACATATTAATTACTATTCAATTACACTAGTAATTAATATTAAATTAATAGCATCTTTAATATTGCATGTTTTTGCAATATTTTACATCACCATACTCGTTAAAAATTCCTTAATGTAATGGTGTCTTTATAATTGGCATAAGTCTTTGTTCACAGGATTAAAACGTATTAATTAGTTTATTTTAATCCTGTTAAAACCTGATTACAGCCGTAGCATCACCCCATATTTTCATGTCGCAGCTTGCGTTCACACACAAACACACACATGCTGTATTTTTAACTATCGAAGCAGGTGCACTTTCGACAGGCCAGAGCCTGCATTTGCCACACAAAATTGTATAAAACTGTTCGTCTTATTCTTTTTACACTAACTATTTATAAAACATACCGCCCTGGGCAAATATGCAAATATATGTATTGTTGCATATATTCCCCAGGTGGGTTTAAATAAAATTTGACTGTTGTTCAAATTTTATTTACACAGCTATATAGGTGTACCTTATAATTACAATTATATCTTATTAACTACATTACAATTGGTTTTTAAAACTCCTTATAAAAGTAAATATTTTTATCAGTATGTGAGAAATATTCCCCTGTTGTGGAGGGTGACAAAATTCTTTTTCCCCTATATAAACATAGCATCCGGTTTTCTATTGTTATACGTCGAGACACACACTTGCTGTTGTACCTTTTGTTGTCAGCTTATATTTCTCACTCTGTTTCTCTCTCTCTCACTATCTGGGTTCATGCATTACGAGAATCAATTATACTACACCAGTTATATTTTTTTTTCTACTGGAAATATATCCTCATCGATGATATTTCCCAATTTCTTTTTGTCTTTCCGTGTCATATACTATAAAGGTTTGTGCTCCCCGTCTTGTTTGCAGAACATAGGGACCTTCGTATAATCTAAAGAACTTTTTTGCGGTGTTGTCTATTGTCTTCCCTACTGGATTACTTCATATCAATACCATATCTCCAACTTTAAATTCCACTAACTTGTGTGTTCGATTGAATCTCTCTACCCTCTTCATACCCGTATCTGTTATCCTATTTCTTGCGTTATCTAATTTTTGACTCACAGGTATAGGTAGATTCTGATTCTCAGGTTTACTAACGAAATTCTTCCAAAATCTAGTTGGTTTCTGCCCTTCTCCCAATTCAATTGGTGGGTATCCAGTAGCTTCACTATAATTTTCATTGATAGACAAGTATTCAGCCCATTTGTTATGCTGATCATGACAATATATATGCATATACTCGCCCAATTCTTTATTAACACGTTCGGCAAGGTTACCCTGAGGATGCCTAATTGATGTGAGCATGGGTTTTATTCCTTGCTGCGTTAACGTTTCAGACCATAGCTTATTCCTAAATTGTTTGGCTTGATCCGTAATTATCTTCTTAACGTGACCATATGTGGGTACATACCTTTGCAGTAGTATCTTCAGAACAGTCTTTGTGGTAGGTCGCATAATAGTATATAACTGGACAGCCCTGGTAAACACATCTACACATACAAGAATGTGCCTAACACCCCGACTTGATCGTGGCAGCGGACCCAAGAAATCCAGAGCTAACAACTCCCCTTTCTTCTTTGCTCTGATGCTTTGCATAGATACATAGGTATGTAAATTTGGATTTCTAGCGGTCTGGCACTCATGACACTTTTTTAAGATGGTTTTAATCCTCCTATACATATTATTGATGGTGAAATCTTCTCTCAAAGTCCAGTAACATTTTAATGCTGACGCATGGGCTAGGCTTTCGTGACTTGGTATAATTAACTGTTGTAACATTTCTGGTGATAACATTACTTTCCAGTCTTGGTCCATTAATTTAAATAGTATGTTATTTTTAACTGCATACTTATCATGAGATGGTTGTTGTTTTAATTGCTGCAGCTTTGGATCTTTATCTTGCTCTCTTGCTAAGTTCTGGAATAGTTGTTTTACCTCGTCGTTTGCTTTATACTGGATATGCAGTAATTTCAAATCTTCATCATTGGAGAAATGAGTCTCTTCCTTCTTCTCCGTAACATATCGACTTAGTGTATCTGTTGTCGATTCCTCTACAGTATTTAATGGTAAAAGAATATTCTTCTATGGCCAGAATCCATCTCATCAGTCTCGCATTTGTGATTCTGCACCTCAGTAAGAATGATAGACCTTGGTGATCAGTGTGGATTTCAAAGTGCGTTCCATATATGTAATAGCGGAATTCAATGCATATACAGTACGATGGCCAATATTTCCTTCTCCGAAGTACAGTAATGTTTCTCGGCACCTTTGAACACTCTGCTTGCATATGCAATCACTCGAAGTTCTCCTTTTTCATCTTCTTGATAGAGTACGCTCCCTATTGCATAGTCGCTGACGTCCAAGTAGATGACGTATTTTCCTTCATGTTGTGGATGGTGGAGCATAATATTTTCCACAAACAGTGCCTTGACTTTGTTGAATGCATTTGTGTGATGTTGTTCCCACTTCCACTTCACTTTCTTTTTTGTAAGCTCCAATAGTGGTTTGATTTCTTCCGCATATAATGGTGAAAATCGTCTATAGTATCCCGTTAGACCTAGGAATGCTCTTAACCCTTTCACATTTCTCAGTATTGGGAACTCAGTGATACTGCTTATTTTGCATGGATCTGGTCGTATACCTTCCTCAGATACAATATGACCCAAAAATTTTATAGACGATCGCATAAATTCACATTTATCTAAATTTAATGAGATGCGAGCTTGTCGAAACTTCTCAAAAATCGTGCGTAAATTGATTATATGTTCTTCTAACGTTTTCGATATGACCAATATGTCATCAACAAAAATCATGGTGTAAGGTTCTATTTCCAGACCTAATGCAATTTCTAAACATTTTACTATGGCTGCTAGGCTTGTGCTTAGACCAAAAGGTACTACCTTATGCTGGTAGCATTTACTTTTATACAGAAATGCGGTATATTTTCTATCGCTTTCTCTAGTGGGAATCTGCCAAAAACTAGAGGTTAAATCGAGTTCAGTTAAATACTTAGCTCCTTTGCACGTTGTGAACAACTCATCTGCCGTGGGTGCACAGTCAAAATCCTTTTCTACGACACTATTCAAATTCCTCATGTCCAAACATAGTTGAATTTCATCATTCTTCTTTTTCACCACAACCAACTGGTTTAAGAAGTTACTGTTCGATCATTCTATGACATCATTATGCAGAATTCTTCTGATTTATTTCTCGTCTTGCTCCTCATACTTAATTGGAATTGGATACGTCCTCCTCACAAATTTTGATGGATCTGTGACTTTGAAGCGATGTTCATACACATTTTTTTGTGTAGGCAGTTAGCTAAATATGTCTGTATACTCTTTAATTAACGTGTTTATTTGTTCTACCCCTTGGTGTTCACCATTGTTTTCTTCACTACGATGTTTATCATGTGCATAGGTTACTGAAGTTCTGGAGATAGTTACCGGTGCATTTATATTTGATGACTGATCCTCTTCGGTTACATTCAATTTAATATTTTGTGTGATATTATTCAGAGTGCACATCATCATTTGATCTTTTATATTTATTACAGCCTTCATTTTATTTAAAGCATCTATTCCTAATATAGTGTCGGACTAGTTTATTTACTACTAACATAGGTAATTCATATTGTACATTCCCACACATTATATTCGCAAATATTTGTTGCTTAACTCGTTCCCTGGTACGATTAGCAGTGGTTATGTAAAGTTCATTAACAGGTAGAGTGGGTGTCAATTTAAAATATTCTTTGTGCTGTGTCTTATTAACAACAGATATTTCGCTTCCTGTGTCGATCAATGCCTGCACTTTACAGTTGTTGATGTACACAGTAACAGTTGGGCAGTAATTACACTCGTTCACACGTCTTGCAGTTGTAGCCAGTTCTGTTATGTCTGCGTACAAATCAGGTGGAAATAGGCTGTTCATTTTTACTTCACGTGATGGTCAAATATTCTTTGAAGTAGACGGCATATCCGGTGTCGGCTTCTGACCTATGGTTTGTACATTTCGTGTATATGGCTTGTTAAATCTTTTATTCGAATTCGCCCCCCTCGTATTACTTCCCTCTGTTTTATTCTCTACCTTGCGCTCTTCTCTTCTAAACTCTCTCCCCCTCTACGTTCTCAGCATACCTTCTCTCGTCTTGGACATTAGTTTTGTTTCTGTAATCGGTATGAAACATGTGTTCGGACTGTGTGAGTAAAATGAATAAATCTTCAACAGTTTTAATTCCTTGTGTTTAAATAGCTAATCTAATATCTCTGTGGAAGTGATGTGATAATTTAAGTACCAATTCGTGTTGTATAAATGTGGGTCTAAGATGTTTACTCCTTTCTACAAGTTGGATTACATACTCCTCTAAGGTAAGTCTACCATTATGTTGATATTTACCATATTCTAATTGGTCTCGTACTTGTCTTTGTGTGTGAATATTCCAATAGCAGCCTTCAAACGATTCTTTAAATTGTTCATATGTAGTTAAATTATCTCTGACAAGAGTATACCATCGTGCAGCACAATCTTGAAAATGCTCACTAACAAAACCAATTCTTTCTTTATCAGTTAATGCACTACCTATTACCTCCATTTCCCGTTCACACTGTAATAAAAATTCAACTGGGTTTTCTGTTTTCAAACCTTTGAATATTCGTTTGGTCCGTTCCTCTATCTGTGTTGGATACATCATCATCTGTGCCAGTCGTCTCCGCAGTTCCTCAAGAAGTTGATCCATTTCACTCTTAACTTGATCCTTTATATTGGACATCTCTCCTGAATAATCTTTGCAGTCTTGGATGTTTCTTCTATCTTGTTCTCTATTACAAAATTGTGTGAGATTCTATTTCACTCGTTTTACTAGTGGTCGCTTGAAGCAGATCATGAACATCCTGTATTTTATTGTCCTGTTCATGCTTTATCACATTTAGTTGTTCATTTACCCCGTCATTTATCTGTTTTTGAATGTCTGTTAAATCTTTCCTCCATTCTACGCGTAACTCCTTATGTTTATTCTCTAACCTAACATGTAACATGTTCATGTAGGGCTTTCTTAACTTTATTTTCTAATGCATCGATGCGCGTATTTGTGTTGATAATTTTCTCTGCTAAATGCATCATACCATCTACGATCTCTTGTTTTAATTTGCCTAGTTATCATTTATATTTTCTGTTTGTTTGACATTCTCTTGTTTTAATTCATTTAGTTTTTCATCTATATGTTGTTTTAATTCTTCTTTTAAATTTTCTGTTTGTTTATCTATTTAGCATTTTAATTTTCTGCTTGTTTGACAATCTCTTGTTTTAATTCATTTATAAATTTTAAATTCTCTTCTTTTAAATTTTCTACTTGTTTTATGCTTAATTCGTCCATTCAGGCTAGCATCATCTTCTGAAGTGCCTTCATATCAAAACCTTTTGATTCTACCATATTGAATTATTTTTATTTTATTTTTTATTATAAAATAATTATTATTGGTGAACCGCAACTCTGTTGGTTTTTTATTTAATATTATTTATTTATATTTGTTATTATTATAAATTATCTCATACCAACAATTTCTCGCCTCTTTTAGTTTTGTTGAGCGCCAGTTATGAAATACACAACAATATTACAATTACAATATAATAACATTAATAACAATAATAACAATACACTTATTAATTCTGCGCCAATTTATTATGGCACCTTGAATATCAGGGCCCCACGTTGGGTGCCAATTTATTATGCAACATTACAAGTATTATTATACACAATTACACAAATACATTACCATATACTCAACGCAACTATAATATGTATTACACCGGCCAGGTTGCAGAATTTTTTCTTCGTTGCGTCAAGTATATGTAGTTGCACAATAATTAAATAATTTTTAAAGAGGAGTGAGATGTTGTTGACATGAAATAATCATTTAAAACCGTTTCAAAATAATCATGCTATGATTTATTAATTAATATAAAAATATTCAAATATTAAAGTTTCAAATCTTAGACAAATAAATATTCACTTTTATAAGCTTCACAAATATAATGTAACCTACTATGCTGTTCATAACATATGAAAAATAAACAACCATATAATCTTACTAACTAAACAAACATGTTATACAAGTTATTTAAATTCTTTTTATTTTTGTGTGTCTGAAATTAACTCAAATTTTAAATAATAATAGCAACTCATTTACAAACAAAATAATATTAACACCCAAGAATAAAATTTATTGTTGCTATAAACAAAATAAAAATGATATTATATTTACTTCCAATCTATTATTGATTTCTACTGACACACCCAAAAATACAACAAAAGATTGGTATTTCTTTTCTAAATTTTGTTGTTAAATTAAATTCTCTTATTTCTAATATTTAACTTACTAACTTTAATTATTTAATGTTTACAGTTCAGTTCTTTTTAAGAGCTCTTTTCATAATAAAAATAATATAATTGTTTTGTTATCACCTGCGTATATCTGCCATTACCGTTGCGTGCGTGCGTGCGTGCGTGCGTGTGTGCGTGCGTGCGTGCGTGTGTGTGTGTGTGTGTGTGTGTGTGTGTGTGTGTGTGTGTGTGTGTGTGTGTGTGTGTGTGTGTGTGTGTGTGTGTGTGTGTGTGTGTGTGTGTGTGTGTGTGTGTGTGTGTGTGTGTGTGTGTGTGTGTGTGTGTGTGTGTGTGTGTGTGTGTGTGTGTGTGTGTGTCCAGAATCCTGAGAGTATGATGATGATGATGATTATTATTCTGATGCTGTGTTCATTGTCTCTAAGGGTTGTTGTTGATGATGCTCCAGAATTCCACCTTATGTCTTGGTGTGAGTATGGTACAGTGTGTGTCCAGGTCGATCTGCAAACGGGCAGCGTGACGTCGTGTGTAGATTTCTTGAGTCTGAGTGTCTGATCGCCCAAAGTTGCCAGTGGTATTTATACTGGAGGCAATTTGACAAGTTCAGGACTGTTTTCAACATGTCAGATATTGTCAATTCGTGCAAAGCGTCCTTTTACTTACAATCACTTTTTGGTTCATTATCGCAATTACGTAAACATACTCGTAGCATGAGTGATATCATTGTTTGCATAATTTTTTCCTCATCACTCACATATACCACACATATTAATTACTATTCAATTACACTAGTAATTAATATTAAATTAATAGCATCTTTAATATTGCACGTTTTTGCTATATTTTATATCACCATACTCGTTAAAAATTCCTTAATGTAATGGTGTCTTTATAATTGGCGCAAGTCTTTGTTCACAGGATTAAAACATATTAATTAGTTTATTTTAATCCTGTTAAAACCTGATTACAGCCGTAGAATCACCCCATATTTTGTGTCGCAGCTTGTGTTCACACACAAACACACACACGCTGTATTTTTAACTATCGAAGCAGGTGCACTTTTGACAGGCCAGAACCTGCATTTTCCCGCACAAAATTGTATAAAACTGTTCATCTTATTCTTTTTACACTAACTATTTATAAAACATACCGCCCTGGGAAAATATGCAAATATGTGTATTGTTGCAATATAAATATATATTGTACTGCTGTTAAAATGCACACAGTACATAATAGGGAGGTAATAAATTTTAAAAGAGAAAGGATGCAGATTTTGTATTGAATGGAACATCTGATTTAAAATGTAAATAAAAACATTGGGACTATCGACTCACCCAGTCAACATAGAGGTCGATTCCTATATGATATAAAACAATATTCAGTTATATGTTTTGAAAAGAATATATGAAATTGGAATGAATGTTATAATAAGAGTAAATAGTAATAAAATTATAATTTAATAAATAACAACTAGAATTACGAATATTAGAGATAAAATAAAGATGTTTAATAAGAAACAGAAAAATGATATATGTTTTTAATAGGTATATGATAAACAGATGTAAAGAAAGGAGGGAATTATCAAAGTGGCAAATTTGTAAATTGTTAAAAAATTGTATTGTATAGAGATGAAAGGAAATGTTTTTAGTCTTGAATTATATTGAATAAGAGTAGCATGAAGAGTTTAAGTTCATAAAATAAAATTTGTACATCATCAATTTTAATGTCATATGTAAAAGAAAATACAGTAAAGGAATTTAATTTGTGATACCAGAGTTTTGATTATAAAGTTAATAAAAGTAAACAATCAGGAGGAGAGATTCAACATTCCTATTGAGTTTAGTAAAATAAACTAATATTTAATAAATAAATAATATTACGAGAAATATAAACATATCCGTAATAGAACGCCGATAGAAGAGGGAAATCCTGGACTGAAGAATAGTGTAAGTGGCCATAAAAGATAATTAAGTATTCCGAGGAGATATCTGTGTTGCAGTCGTCCTAGAAAACAACATTCAGCAGTGAAAACAATAAGAAATTTGTGTGAAGGAACGGATCGCCAAGCCTGATATTGCTTTTGAAAAAAAATAAACATCAACCAGAAGGGAACCCGTGGCAGCTGGAAGAATTCAGAATCAGTCAAGTTACATTAGTCTGGTATTTATTTTTTACATGGTTATTTCTCAAAATACTACATACTAACTGTATTTGGTGTGGTTTAAAGAAAAGAAGATACTATATACGATCGGAAATAAGATCAAACAGCTTATTAATCATTAACCCTGAGCGAGAGAGTTTCTTTTCATGTACTGATAAACAAAAAATATAATAAAGGTAGTTACATATCATAATTACAATACCTGTTAAAATAATTACAGTACAATTAATGACGCATCCAACGTGGTGAAAATACTGAATATATTATATCAGTAAAATGCATACAGTACAATAAATGGCGCCCATACGTGAAAGCAAAGATTTTCTTTAAACCAGCACCAAATAACACAATTTTGTTAAATTTAATTAGCATAAAAAATTTTTTCCTTGTAATTAAATTAAGTTAAAGATTGTAAAATGGCTAAAAAACCAGAGCAATGAGATGAATTAAGGTGTAATAGTGTTGAAGAGGAATTGAAACAACAGAGAAAGGAAAACCAGAAACAAGCAACAAAGATGCCAATACTCACACAAGAAGAGATCCAGGAGATGATGAGAATTATAATAGAAGGGAATAACAAAACCAGCGAAACATTATTGAAACAGATAAATGAGAAGTTGGACAGAAATCATGAGGAATTAGTAAAACAAATGGATGAAAGTTTCAGAAAATTAAGTAAAACATTAGATGGTGGTTTCAAGAAGTGTCAAGAAACACTAGACAGTACTTCTGAAGGTGTTAAGGAAAAAATAGAAAAGAAAAAAGACTAAAGTGTATTATTAAATAAGAAGAAACATAGCAGAAACAAAGAGAATAATAAGTATGTAGAAAAGAAGACGAAGAAAATAAGTAAAAGACGTCCCAAGAAACAGAAAGATACACAGGAAGAATTAGGTACGATTAGGAGTGGGCTGGTTAATGTACGTAATCTCCCAATCACTAATTACATAGAAAGAACAGAATTAAAAAATCATGGACAAAACTTCAGGAAATTTATATTTAAAATGAATACCTCAGAAAAAGAAAGGGATAATAAAATATCAGCTATATCATCAATAGTTGATATACCAGTGACATATTTGGTTAATGAACTAGATAATAAAGTATTAAAAGTAGGCAAAGACACCACTGACAATTTGGTGTTGGAAAAATTGCAATACAGAGTGATCGAAGGATATGTCATTAGGACAGAATTGATTCGAAATTCAATAGTAGGTCTTGAAGTGAGTGAAGATTTCACAGCAGGAAAATCAGAATACAAGGTAGTAGTGATAAAGTGGACAAGGATAGAATTCATACTGAAAACAATAATAGTCCGGGCAAAAAGGACAACTTATGTATTTGACAATGGATGAACTAAAGATGAAAATATGGAAAGAAGGGACTGATTTTTTGGGAATGGACTAAAGCAAACTAATGGAACAAAGATTGTATAAATTATTAATACAAATAACATAAAATGGAAGTTATTACAAATAAAAAATTTTATTTTATGAATTAAAAGAAAGGAAAAGAAAATTTCAAAATTCAAAATATAATAAGAACAACTTATTGAAGATAAACGAGAAAAATAATTTAGCAAGAAGAAAAAATAACACTGATTAAACCTAATAAAAATCATCAAAACCAAAAAACAAAATGAGTGTATCTGATGTAATATGTTACAACACAAATAAGCCACCCCAGTACCAGGGATAAAAAAGATAATTCTTAATGTAAATATACTTCATACTAAATAAAATAATTAAATATAAATAAAATATAAAAATTATAACATGACCAACGATGACATTACCCAACCCAAGTGATTGACCAAACAACAGAAAACAAAAGAAGAAGGGAACCACGAAACAAACACAAAGAAATGGTGATTGACCAAACAAGTAATAACTAACAAAAGAAGGGAAGAAACCAGAACCAAGGAAGAATAAAAGGAAGTGAACAAATTCCTACAACTAAATAGAAATTAAACCAGATGAGAAGAGGAGAACCGAATCAAAATGAAGACAATTGAAGATGAAGGAGAAGAAGAAGAAGGAAGAGGAAACAAAGTGAAACCAAGAAATAACAAACCCCACATATAAAAGGGAGAAATGGTATACTTAAAGATAGAATACTGTAAATAAACCCCAAATAATTCTCCACTAATGAAAACAAATATTATTGTAGTAAATGAGATAATTTATATACCTGTTTTAAACAAAAAACAGTTAAAAAAAATAACTCAGTAAAGAAAGTACACTAACCCAATTATTAAAGTTAGATGTAGTGAAAGATTTAACAAAATGTCATTAATAATAAGTATAATTTTATAATGAAAGAAATAGTGAGAAATAGAAAGAGAAATAAGTATAGGGATTACCCACTAAAAAACACATAGTATAAACAGTGATACAGTGCAATAGTGTATGTGTAAAAACCCCAAAGTGAAGTGAGAAAGAATTAAATTATAATTAACTATAGATAATTTAAAAGTGAAGGTGAGGTATAAATGGGAATAGTGTAAAATATAGAATATAACTATTATAAGAAATAGTGAATAATAAAGAAAATAGACACTTAATAAATCTGTAAAAAACACTAAAGGTTTAAAAGTGGAAAAATAACAGTGAATAAATATATGGTGAAAAATAGTATTAAGTATGAATTATAGAATAAAATATACTGAACACTGGAAAGTGATGATGACATTATTATTTAAGAAAAGGTGTTTAAGAGATTTAAGTTTAATTATAACCGATAGTAATTAAAAGGGAGGATTCCAGGAAAGAATAAATTGAAGGTGTTGACATGGAGAGAATGTAAAGATTGTTTAAAAATTAAGAAATTAGAAACAAATCAGAGACACCCATGTTATAAGGGACAGTTATAAATTTCATAAAAGTGATGTTGTTTATCACAATAAAAATAATATGTATTGTAAACAAAAATTAGCAAATAATAAGTTGGAAGGAAGTGATGATATTTCTCACTCAAAATAATAGCTCTAATAACTTATAAAGGATTGTTCGTTTTAATGTTATGAATAGGATATGGCTGAAAGAAACTTGCAGTCCATAAGCCTAATTGTTATATTTTAAATATGGATAGTGAAAACTATATTGACAGGTAATAAGAACACAAACAGAATCAAAACGCAACACAAACAATTATAATAACAAAGTGAAGCCCATCAGGCTGAATTAAAATGTAATTTAAATGGAATAAGTAAAATACCATCATGGCTACTTATGCCTATGAAAATGCATAACTGTCAGACACACACAAATATCAATGGTAACAAAACAAAAAAAATATGTACAAATCTAAGGCAAGTAAATAGCCAGTAATTATGTATAAATCATTTTAAAAGAGAAATGTTATTAGAAAGGTTTAAATTCAAGGAGATATGTAATTTATCAAATGTCAAAATAATTAGACTAAAGTTAATGTATAATAGAATATGACCTTATGAGGTATCATTTTAAACTTTGAAAGGAAATAAAGACAATAGTGATATTATTTATTACCCAGAAGGGATGTCAGAGGAATAATTAGTCAGAATAATTAGACTAAAGTTAATGTATAATAGAATATGACCTTATGAGGTATCATTTTAAACTTTGAAAGGAAATAAAGACAATAGTGATATTATTTATTACCCAGAAGGGATGTCAGAGGAATAAAATCATTCAGAAAATACATAATAAATTTGAATAAAAATTCAAATATAATAACAATGCTTTTAATCGAGGCCTTAACCAATCAAAGGGTTTCTGTTACCATAGTTGAATACTAATTTTCCGTTAAATTTATGAGACTTGAAAAAATGATGCGTGGGTAAGCGGTACGCAAGATTGAGATGACCAAAATTTTACTTTAAAAAGTTCAAAAGACATTCAGAAGTCGACTACAAGAATCAATGACGAGTAGATGAAGAGCTTCGAATATTAACCGATGTCCTGGAACCAAATAAAAGAAATTAAATAGCAGAAAGTCCCAAGACGAGATAGAAGAAGATGCCCGAAGCCTAAATCAGCCCCAAAATCGATGAATTGCCATTACCCCAGACGACAACATATCACCACCGTCTGAAATGATAAGTATCAACTAAATTCAATTATCCCAGAAACCAAATCATTTTAAATATTTCTCAAATCAATCAAAATTTCTCACTATTAAACAAAATTAATTTTCTTTCAAAGGTTTGAATCATAATCAACTTACGTAAAACAATTGTTAATTAAGATATAACCTCGCATTAGAGTGCGAAACTTGTAACAACTAATACGACACTACCGAACAATTTGTAAAAACACTTTATACTATTTAAGTACGTATAAGGTACGGTAGAGTACTTTTTTAATGTAACCAGCTTTTATGTTTTATTTATAATCCAAAGAACCCCAGATTTTGAACAAACAAATATATTGTGTGTAAACAGAAGCCATTGTCGGCATCAGAACAGTTTATTTCAAAATCAATTTCGCCAACCTACAGATTTGTTTCATGTTCTAAGCCGGAGCAAATTGTTAAAAAATCATTTATAATACTTTTGTCATATTGATTAATGACCAAATTTGCATTAAAATTACAGTACAGAGTATTACCATCGTTTTATTTCGTAGGACGTTGTATAATATATGTGTGTTAGCAATTTCTACCGATTAACCAACTAGCGCTCTTCACGAGTGGACAATACGACAAGCTGTACAGAGGCGGGAATCATTTGAACGCTCCAGCCGTCAACGTTGACAACACTTATTTAACTTGTAATCTAACAAATTTAATTGTTTTAATATAAACAATTTGGCGCCACCCGGAATTCGCAACCCCTATGAATAAATAGGTAGGTTGTACTGATAATTTAGACCACGCTACAGACTTCAGTAGTGACAACCATTATTGTAACGACCGGTGTGAGGCGAACACACCACATTAACACTAATACACATAAAAAACAAGTGTAAACATTTTACAGGTTAGCAACCAGTCAATTATATAAAGTTACAGATTGACGACTCCAACGCGGGGCTATAAATAAGAAGGACGCACCTTCCACTACGTTCAATCAGATTGACGAACCCATCGCGGGGCTTGAATAATTCGCACGAGCCTTCTACATCGTTACAAATATAATAGTGAGAAATGTAATTTAGAATGTAAAAGGAATAATAATGATTGTGCCAGAAGAATATAATTACATGATATAATGTATAACACTAACCAAAATCTCATAACAAGCTGTATTAGTAATAAAGGAATATGAACCAAGGAAAATAAGAGAATGAAGAAGCCAAAATAAAACCGTCAAAAGGATCACAAGAAAAAAAAATTTTTTTTAAGAATTATCTGTAAGAAAGCCAATTAATAAATGTCAATAAAATAGCCAAGTATTGGAGATGAGAAGTGTATAATAGAAGGAAGAATTAATATGAAGAAATAATATGATCTGAGTTAAAGTACAGTAAATAATCCCTAGAGTATTATTATTATTATTATTTTATTGAAGGTCACATGATGACTACCTTACGAGGTTTATACTGAAGATTGACTGTAGAATATTCCAGCAATCATTTAACTGGGCAAAGATGATGTTCCTCTGATCTCAGAAAGTATGTAATGGACGACGGTATTTGGTAAGCCGATAGTGCACCACCGATTCGATTCCAGTTATAATGTTAGGGA
This sequence comes from Magicicada septendecula, assembly GCA_034769895.1. Classification (NCBI taxonomy): domain Eukaryota; kingdom Metazoa; phylum Arthropoda; class Insecta; order Hemiptera; family Cicadidae; genus Magicicada; species Magicicada septendecula. Next base: position 618,938,999 of record CM068367.1, on the reverse strand, counting down.
GGTTTAGGAAAATTAAATATTAGAGGGAAAACTCACAAATAAATATAGATAAATAAATAAAACCAGATCCAAAATGTATAATTAATAAAGAATGTCACAAGAATGATTATAGAAGTAAGATTTAAACTTGGGAAATAATTGATTTTAAGAAGGAAAGAAGATATAATAGTAATACAACGGATAATTTCATATATAAATAAAGGAGTAGGAATTCTGAAATAAAGAATACAGGAAATGTATAACCAGGATTGGGAAGGTGATGGTCAAAAGAAAGATAATGTCTTAGTCATGTTTTTGAGTTTTTTAGCCATAAAATTAGGCACAATTGTTATTTGTTATTTATTATTTTGATGTAAAACCAGTTCGTTTAATTAATGTTGTTTGAAGTCATAAATGAGTGTTTAAGATATCGTGATTCATGATAATGATGGACCATATTTGTAATATTAATAAAAGAAAAAAAACAATTTGTTAAAAGAATTTTGTGAGGTACAAATCACTAGTCAATCAGATGTTTTAAATATTAAGAATAGACTATGTTGGTTATTTCAAAATTTCATCTAAAATTGTATCTGTAATTATGAAATAAGGGAAGGTATTATGTACTGCTGTTAAAATGCACACAGTACATAATAGGGAGGTAATAAATTTTAAAAGAGAAAGGATGCAGATTTTGTATTGAATGGAACATCTGATTTAAAATGTAAATAAAAACATTGGGACTATCGACTCACCCAGTCAACATAGAGGTCGATTCCAATACGATATAAAACAATATTCAGTTATATGTTCTGAAAAGAATATATGAAATTGGAATGAATGTTATAATAAGAGTAAATAGTAATAAAATTATAATTTAATAAATAACAACTAGAATTACGAATATTAGAGATAAAATAAAGATGTTTAATAAGAAATAGAAAAATGATATATGTTTTTAATAGGTATATGATAAACAGATGTAAAGAAAGGAGGGAATTATCAAAGTGGCAAATTTATAAATTGTTAAAAAATTGTATTGTATAGAGATGAAAGGAAATGTTTTTAGTCTTGAATACATCATCAATTTTAATGTCATATGTAAAAGAAAATACAGTAAAGGAATTTAATTTGTGATACCAGAGTTTTGATTATAAAGTTAATAAAAGTAAACAATCAGGAGGAGAGATTCAACATTCCTATTGAGTTTAGTAAAATAAACTAATATTTATTAAATATATAATATTACGAGAAATATAAACATATCCGTAATAGAACGCCGATAGAAGAGGGAAATCCTGAACTGAAGAATAGTTTAAGTGGCCATAAAAGATAATTAAGTATTCCGAGGAGACATCTGTGTTGCAGTCGTCCTAGAAAACAACATTCAGCAGTGAAAACAATAAGAAATTTGTGTGAAGGAACGGATCGCCAAGCCTGATATTGCTTTTGAAAAAAAATAAACATCAACCAGAAGTGAACCCGTGGCAGCTGGAAGAATTCAGAATCAGTCAAGTTACATTAGTCTGGTATTTATTTTTTACATGGTTATTTCTCAAAATACTACATACTAACTGTATTTGGTGTGGTTTAAAGAAAAGAAGATACTATATACGATCGGAAATAAGATCAAACAGCTTATTAATCATTAACCCTGAGAGAGAGAGTTTCTTTTCATGTACTGATAAACAAAAAATATAATAAAGGTAGTTACATATCATAATTACAATACCTGTTAAAATAATTATAGTACAATTAATGACGCATCCAACGTGGTGAAAATACTGAATATATTATATCAGTAAAATGCACACAGTACAATATATATATATACATATATATTATAACAGGACCAAATATAATTAATTTGGAGTTATATGTTAAGAGTATACTATATTCATGTTTAAATAAATTTTAATAGTCGAAACTCCACTCATATGTTATAGAGATCATAATAATGCATTGTAAAAGACGCACACGCGGCTGTTACATAATCAACTCTCTGTGTAACGCATGCGACCACACCCAAACTTTCAATTATTAATATTTCGGAAACCAGTAAATTCAGGCGAAATCCATTATAGCCAAAATGTTTGCCGAAATATTAATAATGGGGAGTGCGAATTTTATGCAATATAATTAAATAATAACAGAGTTAATTAATTTTATGTGAATAACTTCTGTAATAATTGAGCTACATAAAAGAGCTTTTAATATGTTATAGCTATAAGAATTTACAACAAATTGTATATTTTGGAATTAGCACAACTTGGTTTGCAACCAAGATAATTGCAATATAAAAGTGTCACAGGAAATCCGGAACGAAATTCAGTTCCGTTGTGTTTAGAATATTAATAATAATATAAATTCTCCGTCTGTGGGAAACTAGTTTCGTTCTCACGGACTAAGGTGATTCAAATTTTGTGTAGTAGGGAGAGTGTGTCAGCCAATCAAATCATTCGAAGAAATCCGAACCAGCGCGGAGTTTTGGGGCTGAACAAGCACTCTACTGCCAGTATTCAAGAAAAACAGACGTATATCTTCGATCGTCTCAAAACCATAGTTTTGTGAAGACTCATCTGAAGACTCTACGTGGTCAACACGCATAATTACGATCTTCATAAAACAGATCAACTGTAACGACTCGTAATTACAGCGTCCAGTCAAGATACTCTTCATTCCAACAAACAAGCTTATTGTGCACTACACTAGTTGTGGGCATAAGCACGCAAGGGATCTACAAGACTACAAGACATTACTTCAAGAATACGACAGAGAGGCCGTCTAAACCATTGCGAATCAGCTGACGAGCAGAACTACAACTCGAAACAACGCACACACACACTGACGTGGAACGTGAATCGACGAGGGATGTGAAGCAGTTCTCGCAGAAAGCCACAGACGTAAAAACTTCAACAAATAGCAGGAGTGCAGAGTGTTGCTGATTTCCGAGCTCACCACCGAAACCCAGGACGCTCAAGTAGATCACTATCTCTAGCCGATTGGACAAGGACAGCGAGGGACATCTGGAGCATCTCTACGATCCACATCAGAATCAGGAAAGTCAAAATCAAGTTATCTATTTTTCAACCATTAAATTTTCTTTCTTTTTTAATTAAAATCATTGTAATATAAATCATTCAGGTGCCACAAATCAAAGACTCTAGTTAAATAAGAATTATTCATGTGTGATAATCTGTATAGCCAGTATCAGTAATTAATAAGCTTTAGTTAAGAATTAATAGTAGATAAAACAAAAAGCGCTATACAAATCTTAACAAAGAATTAAATAATTTGCTCATACTGCAGTATACGTGAGAAAAATCACTAGTAAATAAAGGGACGTGAACTAGATTGTCACGCCTAGTTTATTTTGGAATATATTCAATTAACTTCAGAGTTTTTATTTCATTTGAATCAAATTTTAAAGTCATTGAAATTAAATTAAATTAAAGTAAATTAATTAATTAAATTTTCAGTTAAAATGAACTCTTTAAAAATAACGAGCTCAACTTCTGAAAATTATCAACCATTTAAAAAACATTATTCAAGATCTATTTATTGTTTAGTGTGTAAGAATATTTGATCATATAAGCATTTTATTCTTGTGTGTGTTCGGAGTAATAAACACCGTTTTATTACCCCATATTGTATTTTTTTATTGCTGTACTACGGAGCCTACCAACCTCACAAAACTCTTCACTTTTAAAATAACCTATTTAGTGTGCTGTTGTCATATATTTGAGTTTACATACTTGCGAAATCAAATCCAAAATCCACACGCCCTAGTCGGAAGAAAACCGCAAGATCGGACAGCAGGTAGGTGCTCATACATTCACACAACACAACAACACCCATTAAGTAGAGTTACAATATATATATATATTGTCACCGGACAAAAGGCTTGCCGCATGACAAATGGCGCCAATCGTACACTCTAGTTATTTTGGTGGCCCTAAAAAGGACCGAGTGGCGAGAACTGTGATGTTGGTCGTGCCGCGCTGAGGTGTTCGGCGGCTGCGCCCGCTGATCGTGGCGTACTGCAGTCCTCCTCTTCTTTCGGCACCGGTTGTAGAGTCGGCTGCCGGCCCAGCGAAATCCATCGCTGGCGCGGAACGGGAGTGCGAAGACGCAAGAACGGCGGCGGTTCTATTCTTCGGCTGTTCCTTCCGGCTGGCTCCGCCCCGATGTCGTCCGAGAGAGGAGAGATGAAGTGCGTTCGATGGCGTGGCGATGAAGAGTGCGTAAAATTTTCTGCCGGCCCGGGTTTTATTAACTAACCGGGATCGCTGATTCGCTAGCTCCGAACACGCAGTTGGTCACGTCTCGGCGGCTGCTGATGCCGGATTGGCTCGCTCCGAGCACGTAGTTGGTCACGTCTCGGCCGCTGGTAACGGAGAGCAGATGTTCGCATATCGCTGCCGTCACAATATATATATATATATATATATTGTTATGAAACTAGATTCCTCTCCTTACAGCCTCACTGTTGGGCTGGCCAATTTGTAAAGAACTCGTTTACGTTATTTTATTTAGTTATATGAAGATGTGTGGAAGCACCACTGTTGGATTCCAATTTGGAATACAACGTTTACAAGTATGTGAGTGGGTGTACTGGGGTTCAATCCAGCCCCACTTTGGTTTGCGTCAATTTGTAAAGAAATCAATATGTGAGGTACTGCTGGTGAAACGTCCGTCTTATTCAAACTCCACTGTTGTAAACCAATTTTATAAAGAACTACTTGTTAATTATGTGAGGACGTATATTATATTATATGCTGTACGCTGGAAACGTCAAATTATAAAGAAATCTTGTCTATGGGTGTAATTAGTTATAATAGACTCCTGTGTATCAAACGCCAAGTAATACGTTGCAGGTGGCAATTCGTAACAATTAAAAATGTTGTTACCTGGTTTAATTAATATGTTATTAATTAATATATCTTTCGGTTGTGACCGATGGAACCTTCGGAAAATAGATTATTAAGCAAACAAAATTATAATTATGTTCCTTGAATTTATAATCATACTACTCTATAGACTTAACTTAGTTTTCAATGTTTGCGTAATATTAGCGATATGTATGGAGTATTGACGGAATGTAAGGGGTATTTGTGTCAACCCTAGTCACTCGATGGTGGAAAATTTCATTCAAATTTAGTATTAAACACAAGCTAGTTCAGCAATCTCCCGTCCCACCAGCTGGAAACTTTGAGCGCTGTTACTAGTAATAAGCGTACTTATAGGTTAGTTATTCGTTATGTTTATATCAATCTTTTTGTAAATTATTTCAACCACCACATATAGTATTTATCCTGCAATAACTTCAAACGTTGTCTTATACAATAAAGATACTTTATTTATTTTCTCTATCAATTCACAATCCACGTTATCTCATCAAAATAATAATACGCTCAAGTCGACCATACAGAAATAGATCGATTATCAATTACTCAAATTCTGTAAACATATACACATGAAAATAATAATAAATAATTCTTATCCCAGGGTTCGTATAGTTCTTTGAACCATTAGTAAGGCCAGGTAAAATGCATAATTAAGGTTGTTCAATTTACAAAAATAAAATTATTTACTTTAAATACAGTGAAATGAAAATAAGTTGTTTTTTTTACCAAACCGACGAAAATTCGTCTGGCAGTGGATGTTTGTCAACAGTAGCCCAAAACTCAGCTTATCTCGTCTTCATCCAGTGAAATAGCTCTGGTTTTCAATAATATTGATGGTGGTGTGTACTGGTAAACCCTCAGGAAATCTTCTGGCTTCTATTCTTCTTTTACGATCTTCACAATTCTTGGTCCCAGTGAAATGGAATTAGGATCCCAGCTTCTCTGCTGCTAATGAAGGTTATTACGCCAAACCGAGTCTTCTGGTATTTCCAATAATTCTGTTAGTTCAAACTTTAATTCTTTTACTGATCTTCGGTTTATAGTATGAACGGGTTTAATACCGAATCCAGCGGAATTATTTAGTGAATGAGATGAGAGGCTTTCAATTCTTTTTAACTGTATTCATTTACAATTTGGAAGGTTATATAATTTTTATTACTCATTAACATTAAAGTATAATTGTTTTTCAGAAAGGGTTTCTTCAATTTTGATACATATTTCTTTCAGATTTATTCATATTTTTTAAATATATCGGTCCATCTCAACCTAATCGCTTGTAACAATCAGAACGAATTAATTCAAAATCAACAACTTCTGCATATTTCAGTTGCCTTAACAACCACGTTTTCTATATATCCTTGAGCCGGCATTATAGAATATTACTACTCCTTTCCAATAAAATACTCCATGCTTGGATTAATATTGAATCACATAAAATTCTCCCCTAACCTTCCTTACTAAACAGTAAATGTTTTACCAGAGTTTCGTTGGACTGGGTTTCCTAAAAAGGTATTAATTTCCTTTCACTAATATGGAATTTAGGCCTATAGATTCACTTACAACCATTATAACATTATTTGGTTTTTTAACTTAATTTTCTTTTTACCTGACCTACTGCACAATTAATTATTGGTTACATGGTTAATTACATGAATATTAATTTACTGGTGGTTATTTTTTTTTATATTAATTAACTGGTTCTGGAACCCTTTATCAATTTATGATATAATTGTCAGAACTACTTGTTAGACTTGAAACACTGGTCACACTCCTGATCCAGTTTATAAACATTAATTAAAACAACAGTATTTTTCAACTTTATACAATACTGAGAACTTAGTACAGTGCCTAACATTGGTAACTATACTGGGTTGTATAAAGACAAATCTAATATAAATATAAACATAATTATTGATGAAGTATTATTATCAAACATCATTTCATTTTTAGCATATTCAACATACAACATAAATACTCTGTAGACCTTAACATGTCACAGTACAAAACAAACATTTCATTACATTCAATCATTCATTGGTCTGGCTCTTTTACATTTAACATTAGTCATTGCCTCCTTTTGACTTGAGGTACTTCTCAAGCACATGAACTATTGAACAACCTTAAGTCAGGGTATGGTCCTCGACCATATTTCATTCAATTTTTATGTAACGTTGGGGAACCTCAACTATGTTATGTTACATAACATATATATATATATATATAGTAACGTACCCGCTTTTGAGGTGTTAGCGAAACGTCCGTCTGATTCAAGCCCCACTGTTGTAAGCGCCATTCTGTAACGTACCCGCTTTTATCAGATGTTTCCGACTCTCCAAGAATGTATTACAATTACGGGTTGATAATTAATTCAGCCCCAATATTGGGTTCGCCAATTCGTAACGTAACAGCTTCAGGGTGTGTGTGTAACGTCCGTCTTTTTTACAGTCTCAGATCGGTCAGAACACCTCTTAGCAGTCGCCACTTATGAATTATAAAGACTGAGGTTTAAATAAAGTTGGTGGTAATGTTACCCAAACAAAGCAGAAATCGAGTGTGTGTGATTTTGGTTAAGTAGGGAAGTTGTTTAGCCTTCTTTTGAAGAGAGAGCAAGTACCGTTTGTTTACCCTCGGATTAGACGATTTCTAAATTTTTCAAATATTTGCCGTGAACCGAATCAGCTGATTTTGACATTAGTCTCCAAATATAGGTTAACCAGACGACACTGTGGCAGAATACGACCTGGTGGATCGTCCTCTTCTTATTTATTCTGAAATCGACTACAACTACCCACTACAATAATGGAAACACATTTTATTATTCAATATCATTTCTCAATAATATTTATTGATAATATTATCAGTTTTTCTCTTCCGCCAAAATACAAATATTACAATCGATATTTTCATTAACTAGTACATGATATCGACTTCATTGAGTAAACATGGAATTGTCAAAAAAAATCTGGTTTTGACCAATTTTATCTTTTATTTAAACATCAATCAACATATAATTCTTTTATTTATTTCCCCAGGGTTAAGGGTAAGTTCTTTTTGTTATGAGATGGTCAGAAATGGATAATTATACTACGCTTTACAAATATAGAAAAACTTCGAAAATTTGTTTATTCTCTGAGTACGTAGTTCTGGATTTGTCCGTAAGAGAGCAGATTGTTTTATTTTTATTAAAACATGTGATTACACTTGGAAAGTTTTGTACTGAACGACAATTTGATTTGAGTTTTCTTTGTTAAATATTAAAAGAACTGTTTATATTACATCTCTTCTCGAAGTTCTTACTTGTGTGAAGCTGTTCCTCAGGTGGTGTTCTTAGTTGTTTGTAATTTCATAACCGTCTGTCAAATACTATCTCGTCAAAACTCAAAACTCGGTTAGGCTATGCCTGATCGTCCAAAATGGGTTTTTCACTTTTATTATGGAGTATAGCAAGTTAACTTTAATAATTAAGGTAGTGGTACATAATGTTTATACTGTTATTTAAATTTTGTAACAATTTTGTGCTGTTCAAAAGATTTCTAAAGGATATTTTAATACAATTTTTTTCTCATCATTTTGTCAACCGGACAGTTTTCAATTTCAAATTCGATTAAACAATACTTGTTATTTCGTTACTCTTAGTAACCCATAATTTTTTATATACCTTTTTATTGGTTCTGCTATTTACTTTTTAGTATATAGGTGGTTTGTAATTATTATAAATTTATTTTTGATTTACAGAAAAATAATTCTTTTTCATTTTGGTTTCTTTCCCAATTTGATTTACATAATAGGTTTCTGTTTATTTTCTTATAACTTTGGATATAAGTCTTTAATATTATTATTAACTTTACATGAATTTATATATTATTTATTAATCTCTTATAGTATTCCTACACTGCACTACTTCCTTCTGCTATTTTCCTCATACAGTATTATTTTAATTTTTATTATCATCTGATATTTAAATCTTTTATGTTTTTAAAAACCCTGTGTTATCTTATACAATAACACAATTATTTTATAAAAATATAAAATTAACATAGGTATTAAATTTTGTTGCCTACACAATATAAATACTACAATAACTAAACAAAATACATAATTAGTTAGTAGCATCATAGTCTACTATTATAGTCTCTAATTCTCACATCTACAGCACAATTCTGTAAGAAGTTCCCTTCACCTTCACTTATTACCTCATTGGGTACACTATAACTCACTTGTCACTGTATATCACTTTAATATTGTTTATAATGTTTAGTGATACAACTTAATTTTTAGCTAGTTATAGTTTACCCATTTCTGACCTTTATGGTATTACAAGAGTTATCATTTATTGGGACTGGGTTATGTACCGTTACATAAAGCCCCCCCTCTAGAACAAATTTATTTTGGTTTTACTCGTTTACTAAAATAAATTGTTGATTGCTTCTACTTTCAGAATATTCCTGGTTTTATTCTTCATAATATCTTCATTTATTTCAAACTGGTTGTAAACTGACTGGTAATTCAGACTGGTGGTAATTGCTGTTTTCTTACTCTACTCTCTCTCTCTTGGAGGCAGATTCATCAATTATTTATTTCTCTGGGTAGTGGTACTTCCACATTTTATTTGATAAGGACTGGTCACACTAATTATATTAAACTTGTTTTAACACTCATTTCTATTTACTTCTATAAATTAGCTTTATCAATTAAGCTTCGGTCTGCTATCTTCCTTCTATTTTCTTCATCTATACTTCTGGAATCTAATATCAATCTATACAGCTATTTTATCATTCTCCCTAAAATACTCAATTTCCCTAACAATTTTCCCTATCCTGTGCGGTGGAACCAGTCGGGTGGCCACTTTTGGGTCCATAACTCCGCTGTCCATCCTTACACCTTCTGAGACCAGGGGAACATCATCCCTGCTCAGGAAAATTATTGCCAGAACATTTCTATGGTCAATACATAAAAATAAAAAAAATTATAAGTAGTAGTCAATTAGCGACTAGTACTAAACACTTTTGGGATTCTTCATACTGTAGCTGTTTGCATTTATTTATATATTTCTTCTCCTCCTTGATTCCTTCTTCTTTTCCATTAACTAATAGCATATAACATTATTGATACGCCTTATGTTAAAATTCTTTTGACTTTACTTCTTGTGACATATTTCTCTGTATCATTTCTTCTTATATAATCTTCAATTCCGAGAAATTCTAATTATTGTTGTATTAATTATAATCCTCCTTCAGCTTCATTGTAGTCATTAAATTATTCGTTATTCTTCTTATCTGAACACATTACCATCAATTGTTTTTATTTATTTAATTTTTCTTCTGTTTGTTACCATTAAAAATATTACTTTTTCCTATTATTTCATTTTAAATAAATTCTTTATAACTCTTATTTACTAATCTGTTATTATTTTTTGTTAAGCCAAATGGTTTCAAAATATCTTAAATCGTATTATTTCTGAATAAATTAAGTAAGTTGTCCTTACGTACTTTTGGAATTTTGGGGGTTTCTTCCGCTATTCAATGGGTTGCTTGGTCGATTTTCAAAAATTCAGTCCCCTTTTTTTTCTGGTTTGTTATTATTTAGGTTAACCATGGTCCATTAACTCAGGTACTCCATGTTCTCGGATTACTGCAGTGTCCATAATGATTTTTGTCCTTGTTAAATATCTCTCGTGTATCTGGTACTGTAACTCGGCTGATACAAAGTCTTCATTTAAGTCACGGTTTTCGGTCATATTTAGATCCTTCTTAATTAATAGGTATTGTATCTCCTCTATTTTAATGTAATCACTCATATATGCCACTATTCCATTCTCTTTGACCTCTGTATTATTTACACAATGTTCTGTTGGTATACTCCGTCTTGAAAATATAATTGATGTGGTCAGATACTCTTTGATCGTCGATATTTTTAACTGATATTTAAATTTATTCAAGTTTTTTGTTATTATTCTATGGTGGTTTACCTTTGATATTTTTGTTGAGTTTTGTCTACAATTTCTAACTTTATTTAACTCCCTTCGTTTATTAATGGGAGGGTTAAATATATTAATTAATCCACCCTTCCTCATCTCCATTTCTTCTTTTGTATTGAATATTTTCTTTCTCCATATTTTCCTTATTTTCTTGATATTCTCTTCCATGTTCGTACTTACTTTAAAACCTTCGGAAGTGCTGTCTAACGTTTCATCCAAATTATTAAAACCACTGTCCATTTGCTTATTCGTCTCCTCCTTGTATGTATCTGCTTTTTGGATAAGCGTATTAACATTTTCAAACTTCTCTCCGAAAGTTTTCCATATCTCCTTATTGAACTTCTCCATCTTACCCTCAATCCGCTTTAAACTTTCTTCGTTTATTTTCTCAATTTGTTTTAAACTATCCCTCAAAGTTTCATTTTGCTTCCTTGAGTTCTCTTCCTGTTTCTTAAAATTCTCATCTATTTTGTCAAATTTTTCCTCCTGTCTCTTAAAATTTTCCTTATTTTCCTCATTGGTTTGCTTCGAGTTTTCCTCCTGTTTCTTAAAATTCTCATCTATTTTATCAAACTTCTCGGCTATAAATCTCATCATGTCTTGCCAATTTGGTTCTCTCCTGGCTTCCGCTTTGTCTGGTTGGTCCCCTTGGGCATCCTCTTCCACTATTTCCTTTTCCGTGCTCATAATTGCTTCGGTTTCTTCTTTATCACCCACCGGTTGTTCCATTTCACTGTCCGTAAATATTTCTATCTCTCGTTCCTGTCCACCTTCTTCCTTCTCCTTTTCTTCTGCCCTCTTCTTCGATCTGCCTCTGGTATTATGCATTTCTTGTTTTCTCATAACTGCCGACGATAACTAGGTTTTTTCGTATATTAATTTATTAAATATATCAAAATTCTTTTCTAATTACAGCCCCACGTTGGGCGCCATTCTGTAATGTACCCGCTTTTGAGGTGTTAGCGAAACGTCCGTCTTATTCAAGCCCCACTGTTGTAAGCGCCATTCTGTAACGTACCCGCTTTTATCAGATGTTTCCGACTCTCCAAGAATGTATTACAATTACGGGTTGATAATTAATTCAGCCCCAATATTGGGTTCGCCAATTCGTAACGTAACAGCTTCAGGGTGTGTGTGTAACGTCCGTCTTTTTTACAGTCTCAGATCGGTCAGAACACCTCTTAGCAGTCGCCACTTATGAATTATAAAGACTGAGGTTTAAATAAAGTTGGTGGTAATGTTACCCAAACAAAGCAGAAATCGAGTGTGTGTGATTTTGGTTAAGTAGGGAAGTTGTTTAGCCTTCTTTTGAAGAGAGAGCAAGTACCGTTTGTTTACCCTCTGATTAGACGATTTCTAAATTTTTCAAATATTTGCCGTGAACCGAATCAGCTGATTTTGACATTAGTCTCCAAATATAGGTTAACTAGACGACACTGTGGCAGAATACGACCTGGTGGATCGTCCTCTTCTTATTTATTCTGAAATCGACTACAACTACCCACTACAATAATGGAAACACATTTTATTATTCAATATCATTTCTCAATAATATTTATTGATAATATTATCGGTTTTTCTCTTCCGCCAAAATACAAATATTACAATCGATATTTTCATTAACTAGTACATGATATCGACTTCATTGAGTAAACATGGAATTGTCAAAAAAAATCTGGTTTTGACCAATTTTATCTTTTATTTAAACATCAATCAACATATAATTCTTTTATTTATTTCCCCAGGGTTAAGGGTAAGTTCTTTTTGTTATGAGATGGTCAGAAATGGATAATTATACTACGCTTTACAAATATAGAAAAACTTCGAAAATTTGTTTATTCTCTGAGTACGTAGTTCTGGATTTGTCCGTAAGAGAGCAGATTGTTTTATTTTTATTAAAACATGTGATTACACTTGGAAAGTTTTGTACTGAACGACAATTTGATTCGAGTTTTCTTTGTTAAATATTAAAAGAACTGTTTATGTTACCTCTCTTCTCGAAGTTCTTACTTGTGTGAAGCTGTTCCTCAGGTGGTGTTCTTAGTTGTTTGTAATTTCATAACCGTCTGTCAAATACTATCTCGTCAAAACTCAAAACTCGGTTAGGCTATGCCTGATCGTCCAAAATGGTTTTTTCACTTTTATTATGGAGTATAACAAGTTAACTTTAATAATTAAGGTAGTGGTACATAATGTTTATACTGTTATTTAAATTTTGTAACAATTTTGTGCTGTTCAAAAGATTTCTAAAGGATATTTTAATACAATTTTTGTCTCATCATTTTGTCAACCGGACAGTTTTCAATTTCAAATTCGATTAAACAATACTTGTTATTTCGTTACTCTTAGTAACCCATAATTTTTTATATACCTTTTTATTGGTTCTGCTATTTACTTTTTAGTATATAGGCGGTTTGTAATTATTATAAATTTATTTTTGATTTACAGAAAAATAATTCTTTTTCATTTTGGTTTCTTTCTCAATTTGATTTACATAATAGGTTTCTGTTTATTTTCTTATAACTTTGGATATAAGTCTTTAATATTATTATTAACTTTACATGAATTTATATATTATTTATTAATCTCTTATAGTATTCCTACACTGCACTACTGCCTTCTGCCATTTTCCTCATACAGTATTATTTTAATTTTTATTATCATCTGATATTTAAATCTTTTATGTTTTTAAAAACCCTGTGTTATCTTATACAATAACACAATTATTTTATAAAAATATAAAATTAACATAGGTATTAAATTTTGTTGCCTACACAATATAAATACTACAATAACTAAACAAAATACATAATTAGTTAGTAGCATCATAGTCTACTATTATAGTCTCTAATTCTCACATCTACAGCACAATTCTGTAAGAAGTTCCCTTCACCTTCACTTATTACCTCATTGGGTACACTATAACTCACTTGTCACTGTATATCACTTTAATATTGTTTATAATGTTTAGTGATACAACTTAATTTTTAGCTAGTTATAGTTTACCCATTTCTGACCTTTATGGTATTACAAGAGTTATCATTTATTGGGACTGGGTTATGTACCGTTACAATATATATATATATAATGCCATAATTTAAATCATTTATGCCTAAGTTGGAATGCCCAAGTTGTTAATCGTTTGATGAATAATAATGTATTTTTATTTTAAAATAAATCAGATACACCCAGTACATGTACGGAGATTTATTTTCATAAAAAGTATGTATTGGATATTTCTTTAATATTGTAATTTGTGGGGTCAGATATAAAAACTTCATAGACTCAAACATGGTTAACATTGTTTGTGTAAAGTATACAACATACAACTGTCCAAACCAATATTCTTTATGTACTGTATTCTTATGAACTACAGTATAAATAAAGCAGTATTGAAAATTAAGGGCATGGAAATGCGAGAAACACTTACGCTTTGAGGGGAATGGCACTATGGAGGGAGTTGCTGTGACATGTGAGAAGAGAATTGTAGTTATCAGCATTAGTGCAGTGTACTGTATGAGTATTATTTCTAATAGTAGCCAAAACTCATGTACTGTTAAGGTTTTTTTATAAATGTGTCACCACAAATCTCTCTCCCTCTCTCTCTCTCTCTCTCCATAGTGTCAAATTTTATTTATAAGACAACAGTCATCTACTGTGAAAGCATAAACACTGAAGAAAATGATATTTACTTTTTATGTAAACAAAGCATATAAAAAAAAATTCTTGGATTTCGTTGTCCATGACGTGTCCGTTACTTAACTAAATATCACTATAATATCACTAAATATAACTATATGAAGCCTTCTATAGGTGAAAGCCGGTTTAGGCTGTAAGGTAAAACTTTACGTTTTTACTTATAAAAAACTTTGTGTTCCGAGTCGTCAATATTATAGTGATATTTAAAAAAAAATTATCGTAAATATAAGCAGTACACTTACTTATCTATGTTTACAAACAAGAGTTAAAGAAATCAATCAATAAATATAATTAAAACAGTACATACATCAGAATTTGTTGCTGTTACATATCAGAATGTTTGGTAAACATATATCCATGTTATTTTGGTCCTGTCTTTGTCTTCTCTTGAAACATAAAACAAAAACTACTGCCTTCCTACCAGCTGTTATTGCAATGGAATGTGCAAACTGTTTACTTCCACTATTTAATTAAACTCAACTATTTCCCCAGTTTATCATTACATAAAGGAATGAGTTCTTTCTATTACCTTACTTGTAAAAATCTTTTAATCCTAGACAACAAAAATCTGTTTCAAGATGAAGGAAAAATCAAGTTATTTTGATATGGTATTTTATAAAATAAGATCTTTTAATAGCAAAAGCATTACAATTGGTAAAAGAAAAGAACGAATGATAGACGAGATCATTTATGTTTTACCAGCTGGAAAAACATCCTTTTATTGTAAATAAAGCATAACGTTTAAGTTATAATACGCTACATTCAATATTTTTACATTTTTTTTCATTTTAACATTCTACTTCATTTTATTATTACTCAAAACGCATGATGTGTGCGTGCACACACACAAACATACATTTTACAACATAATGTAAATAAAATTCTACTCTGTTAATAATGATTCTCCATCACTCTCCCACCATTCACAATTTCAAAGTGGACTGTCCATGCATAAACTGGATTCTGTGCATATACCTTTAACTTTCAATTTTCTTATGGGTGACAGGAGGAAAAAATTTGGACTCAGATTCACTACGTACATATGTTTACTTCATATCATGTTAACATACCACTGCTTTAGCAAAATTTTAATTTACATTCTATCACCTATAAAAATTATGACTTTATGTGACTTTTCTATACATAAAAACAGATTGTATAGATAAAAACATATGAAAATCAGTATTCAAAAAATTATACAAAATGTACACAATTAAGAACCTGAAAAACAATAAAAGTTTTCCCAAATATTTCCTGACATAGCTTAATTGTTATCCTCTCACAAGTAAATTCCTACATATATAATTTTAATACTTCTAGTGCATACTAAACAATGAAAGAAGTGTTTCATAATTTCAAGTCTGCCATATTAATAACTTTTAAGCATAGCTATACAACAAAAATAATTCAATTTTTATACCTTTATAATGCTGCAAATAATAATATCACTTCTAGGCTCACAGTCAGCATCGGAGATCATAATTAAAATATTACAAAGCTCATTCCATATTGTTTTGAAACACTGCACTTTCTGTAATGTCCACAGTAACTGAGAAATGTACACAAAAGAATTACTGCTTTTTTTATATGTTTTAAAGTTACATTTTTGTCAAATATAAACATATTATTTTATTCCACACTGAATGTGTTGTACAAGCTACAATACTTTTGGTCAGTATGATTACTTGTGTTCTCAGAAAGTAACATTGTACAAATTTTAAAAAACACACACATTAAAATACTTTTAGTATACAACTGATTAGTAAATACTTCCTACCTAATAGTAATATTTTGTTACTACTTGTGTAAATTTTATGTAGTATTGTGAAACTGTAAGTCTTATTAAGTCTAGCCTTATATAGTGTTTCTATGTTTCTTGCATACATGAAAATATTGGAGTTTTAATGGATCAAAGAGTTGGAATATATAACTTGTTGTTATTCTTGTTGAATAACAAACAACAAACCCTATATTCTTGTTGATTTGCAAATTGTTTAAACAACAATCTCTTTCCTTGGCCCTGTATTTATTAATGTCAATCTGTTACAACTGTATACACATAGTTTTTATTTCTCTTATCTTATTTAAATTGCAGCAGCTTTAATACAAATATTTTTTTATGAAGAAAGAGCACTAGGACTATATGGACCTATGTTTGTCTGACTGTCTTTTACTGAAGGTCTGTTTGTGTTTTTGCTATGTGTGGTTCATCTTAGGTAATGTATTATCTGTGGTTATGTAGGTGATGCCATCTTACCAATTACAGCTGCCAGGGCAAGTTAGTATATTGTAATGTTTGCCCTTGGTAATGAGGAGCAAGCTTAGATTAACCCAACCTTTAACTGGAACCACACAGTTGAAAACAATGCGAGTTACAATATCAAACACTGTGCAATTCAACAATGTGGTTAGTGGCAGTACTGTAATAATATTGTAGAAAGAGAAATACTAATTACCCAAGAGGGTTCACACCTAATGAGTACGTTAGTGTTAACACAAGGTCTGAGATGAGTTTGATATTGTTTCCACTTTCTTGAATCAAGACGTCTTTTATCATCCTTAACTGATTCTAAGGGATGACAAAGGACTTTTCATCTTTTCTTCTCTGATGCTATTAAGATTCTGAGGACTAGTGTGTATTTAATTTGATCCCGAAAATCTACAGAGTTCAACACTTGAGTACATAAGAAGTGGTTTTATTCTTTATAAAACCTCACTGACATAAAAGTTATAACTCTACATTGTGAATTATTTACTGTATTGTAACTAACATGATTATAATTAGAAGACATTAAAAAATAATAGATAAAGACATAATCTGAAAGAGTTTTAAAGTGTACATGCAAAAGTATGATAATATCCAGGAACAGAGACAGCATAAATATTGCATTGAACAGTGCGGTGCGGTAATAAAACAAGTATCTAATTAAGAACAACTGAGGCAGTTCAAGTACCTGGAAAGTATTGTAGCTAAAGGTACAAGTTGCATGGCATAAATTAAAATTAGAGTAGATATGGTGAAAGAAGGCTTTAATAAGATGCAGACATTGATCTGATGACTACTGAATACAGAATTTATTAAATTGTTCCAAAGTGCTTAAAAAAAGATTATAGCATTGTATGGTGCTTAAACTTGGAAAATGAGGAGGAGATGGGAGAAGATTGGAGACACTGGAGCTGTGGATATGGCAGAGAACGTAAGGTGGGTGGAATTAAGATGGGATAATAAAGTAAGGAATGAAGATATTTTTGCAAAGGATTGGTGAAGAAAGACAGATCCTGAAGAATATTAAAAGTGCTGCAAAGGATTGATGAGGAAAGACAGATGTTCAAGATTATGAGAAGTGATGAGGTGAAACTGCTGAAGAAATGGTGAGGGAACAGTGAGTGTAGTGAGGAACAAGGAAAGGTGCCAACGTCAGGGAAAGGCAGAACACAAATGGTTGACTGACACTTGGTTACTTGCTACCAAGAAAAATAAATTTAGAAACAAACAAAATGAGTTTAATATAGGCTTGGCAGCACTGCATGAAATAAAACAGAAGGGCAACAGCCAAGGACAAGTCAATAAGTCATAGTGTGAAGTTTCATGAAGCCTCCTGAAGGTGTAGGAGCATGACAGAAAATATGAGTGGTTTGACCAAGAATATAGAAAAACAATTAAAGAGGAATAAAAAGAGGCTGTGGATGCTTCAGAGGAATATGAGGCACAACAGGAAATTCTAAAGGGAGAGTAGAATGGAGCTGAAAAGAATATGCAGGAGAAAAATAGACTGATGAGAAGTAGAGTAGAAACCATAGATCTGTACCAAATAGGAACAAAGAAACTAGAATCTTATATAAAGAAGTTGCAAAACTAATTAAATTTTACCACCTAAACTTACCATCTGTAGGAGTAATAGTTATAGAATACTAGTGGATAAAGCAGATGTAATGGAAAGATGGGTCAAACATTTTGTGGTAACATTTACACCAAGTATAGGGAAGTAAGAAAACGAAATTGCTACCACATATATGCTGACCAATATTATACCTCCAACCACAGAAGAAGTTAAAGAAACAGTGAAACAGATTAATAATACAGCTCCAGGTATTGATCAAGTAACATCACAGAAATTAAGAAAAGCACGAACCTGCTACTTATAAATACGAAAATTAGTATAAAAGTATGATCAGTAATAATTAATTGATCTCCATTTGGCACTTAGTGGAACATTTAAAATTAATTAATTATATTTTGTTATTTCTTATTGAAAAGATAAATAAGGAAGAGATACCTGAGAGTTAAAAGAAGCTACTACTGTCCCATTTTTAGTATTCTTATAAGACAATCATCTGTGTGTGTGTGTGTGTGTCTTTTATTTCTAATTAAGACAGTGTTCTGTTTTTGTTTAGAAACAGAAGCAGTGAAGCTGGATCAATATATTTAAAGACTTACTATGAAACTTCAAGCTTTGAAGATTCATACAGTCTTAAATATCAATTTAAACTACTGTAGTTTTCCACAGAGATAACATTATATTACTTACACTTTAAAAAGAACCTTTTACTTTTCTTGGTAATTAGATATTAGGTGTCAACTTCATAAAACTTATAAAAATGCATTTTAAATTTTCCTTATTTTTTCTTTATACAAGTTAACATGTATCAGTATTGTGTAATCCTTGCAAATTCATATTTGGAAGTAGAGAATTTCAGATATGATAAATGCAAGAGGAAATGAACATAGCATTCTCTCACATGAACTGAATTTGAATACCGCTGAATGCCTACAAACTCAATGTTGAACAGCATTCTAGGTTATTTTGCAACACACAACAATATGGCAATATATTTCTGTGGAGAGCTTAAAGTAGCCTCCTCCTTATGCCTGTGGCTAATATTTAAGCCATTGTTGTGATAATTCACAAGTTTCAGTTTTGTCTGTGGATTCCCAAGTGTCATAAGGCTGCAAGTAATAAAGAGCTGAGAGATTAGTGAAGAATTGCAATGGCACTGATATTACAAAAAAGCCTACCAAGTCTAAGCCCAAAAAAGATTTTAGTGCCATGGACCAAATTTATTATTTTAAAATGGAACAATCCTATATTTAGGCTAAAATTTCTAATATACAGGAGACCAATTAGTCAATTAACACTAGGGCCTATACTTACTTTAGTTGTTACCATGAATTAACAAATGACAAAAGGGTTTGTGAGTTTAATCATTAACAAGGTACACTTTAACAAACGTTTGTGTCAAAGTATTGACAAAATTTATTGCCATCATCAAGACCGATTCCCAACTCGCAAGTACGGTAATTGAGTGGCCTCAAAAAATATAATTTGTGTGCATTGTGTGTGTGTGTGTGTGTGTGTTTTCCACGTAATAATAATTATTATTACACTATGTTATTATGCTCATATTACTAGACTCATTGTTCCATTGACATGTGTATGCATTATTCCTTTGTAAGTAACTCATTCAGTTTCCTGCAGGTCTCCTATATAATATCTTCAAATAAATATACTGCAAGTAGGTTTATTTTCACCTGACGCACATTTCACAGAAATTATTCTGTATCTTCAGAGGATTGTTTGTTTCGCTTACAATCATTGTAAGGCAAAAACGATGAATTTACACTGTCAGGCAGGTGTACACTTTTGATAGGCTATCGCCTGCACTTTCATGCACACTATTGTTTAAAACTGTTCATCGTATTCTTTTTACACTAATTATTTAGAAAAATACTGTCCTGGTAAATATGCAACTATATGTATTGTTGCACTATATATAAGAATATTATTTATCAACCATATTAATTATGATTTCTAGTTGATATCAAGTTCTGGTTATAATAAAATGTATTTTTATGCAACGTTTCAATATTTATTTAATCTCATACTCATGCCTACAACATAAAATATAACCTTTACAAAGTAGTATAATTGTAATGATAGTTCTAATTGTAACTACTTTGTATTGACAACATTCTAATATACATATATCGATATGTTTCTAGCAGTATAATTTATAATATTATATATATTATCAAATTTTAATTACACTGCAAGTAGTTGTACTGTATTTTTATTGTTTCAATTCACCTGATGTATGTTTCAGTGAATATATCATTATTTCAGAGGCTGTAAATGAATTAACAAATTACACAGGTCTACAAAAAAATATTTTTTTTCTGTAACACGAATAAAATATCCTTTTCCTTATGTATTTTGTACCGCTAAATCCGAAAATGACAACAACAAAACTGTATCACGTGCAGTTTTTTTGTTACAGTTATCTCCTAAATTTTGTTGAAAAAGCTGAAAATAATGGTGAAAGTCCAGATGTATTTTATCATGTTTAATTTGTTTTATCAATAACAATTTTAACAAACAAAATTTATCAACAGCTAGAAGGTTTAGCAATGGGATCACCATTATCAAGCATAATAGCAGAAATATTCCTACAACACGTAGACACCAAAATACAAAAAATTATAAAATCCTTTGATCCAAATGGCATTTGGATAAGATATGTAGATGATGGGCTATATGTATCAAGTAACAAAAATACAAATGCAGATAACATATTAAAACAAATCAATAACTTACATCCAAAAATACAATTCACAGAAGAAAAAGAAAAACATAACAAAATTAACTATTTAGACATAACCATCACAAGAAACAACAACCACATACAATATGCAATACACAGAAAACCAACTTCTACCAACATCATTATACCTAACCGTTCTGAACACCCACCACAACATAAAATGGTAGCATTCTATTCGTTATTTAACAGAATGTACAAAATTCCCCTAAACAAACAAGAAACTGACAAAGAAAGAAATATAATGTACCAAATTGGTTATGAAAATGGATACAATAAAAATACTATAAACAAAATTGAAAATAAAATCAAATATAAAATAAAAACTGACAATTAAGAATTAATCAAAATGAACAACACATAAATAATAACAACAACAACAAATGGGCTACATTCACATACATAAATAATAAAATGACAAAGCTAACAAAACAATTTAAAAACACAGATATAAAAAAAGCATACAAAATGAATAAAAATAATTTACAAAAACTAAATAGCCCACACAACAAAGACAATACAACAACTAACGGTATATACAAAATTGAATGCCAAGATTGCAATAAATGTTACATAGGACAAACAAAAAACAGCTGAAAAAACGTTATTTTGAACACCTAAACGCATACAAAAAACCAGAAATATATAAATCCAATTTAGCCACACATGCAATAAACACAGGACATGAATTCCCAGACATAACCAATATAACACTAATAAAACATATACCACACGAAGGCACCATAATGAACATTTGGGAAAATTTACAAATATACAAACATAAAACACAAAACACAAAACTAATACCTGAACAAATACAAATTAATACAAAACATGACACAATATTCAAAGCACTTAACATTGAAAATACACAAAATACAAATACATATACCACAATCACACACAATAATACAACTTTACAATACCAGAGACCAACAAGAAACAATAGGATCCAGCCAACACACAAATACTTCACCAGACGCAAGATCACGAAGGCTGAAGATGAGAGCACGGGAGCTCTCGAAACATGTTCCGAATGGGAAAAATATAACATCTTGAGGTAATATAAACATAAATTTTAAAATTACTTTATATATATTGTAACGTCTCGCGGGTATTAGCTAAAGTCAAAGTACCTTTTTGCGATCGTCACTTATGAATTATATTTACTAATGTTCAAATCAATCGGATTTGAAGTTTACCAAAAGAAACAGAAATCGAGTATGTGTGATTTGGTAGAGATTAAGGAAGTTGTTTAATCTTAGTTAGAAGAGAGAGTAAGAACAATTTGGTTACACCCAGATTATACAATTTCTTATTTTTAAAATTCGCTGTTCATAAGATCGGCTGATTTTGACATCAACCTCAAAATGTTAGGTTAACCAAACACCTCGGTTCGGTAATACTCCCCGGTGGATAGTCCTCTTCTTGGCTTACTGAAAATCTACAACAACTACCCTCTACAATAAAGAATACACGATTGATTATTTAACATAAAATATTCAGAGTATTTATTTGTATAATACACTGATTTCCTCTTCTTCCAGTATACAAATATTATAATCGCTCTTTTCCAGTCAATAATACATTGGATCGATTTAGTTAGGTAAACATTTGAATTATCATAAAATATATTTTTATGATTTTATAATTTTATTCTTGATTAGACATTAAACAACATATAATTCATTTTTATTAATTTCCCCAGGGTTAAGGATAAGTTCTTTGTGTTATGAGACGGTCAGAAATGAATAATTATATACTACGCTTTACAAGATAAAAAAAATAATAAATTTCGAATTTTTTGGTTTATTTCGTAGTATGTAGTTCCGGATTTGTCCGCAAGAGTGCAGATTATTTCTTTATTATACACATGGAATCATTTACGAAATATTGTAACTGCACAACGATTTGATATGAGGTTTTCTTGGTTAATAATGATTAATAACGTTTATATTACCTCTTTCCTCGAAGTTTTTACTTGAATGGAGCAGTTTCTCGTGTTGTAGTTCTACTTGTTTTGTAATTTCGTTGAATGTCCATACGATACAATCTCGCCAATATCTCGAAGTGCGGTTTAGCTAGGCCAGATCTTGGAATTCGTTATTTCACTTTTTTATCGGGTAAAGCACGTTATATTTGTTATCTGAAGGAGTTTGAACATAAGGTGGATACTGTGAGTTAATTTTTATTCCATTTTTGCACCGTTTCCGAAAGTTTTAAAATGGTTTTAATACAATTTTTTGTGACATCACTTTTCTCAACTGAACGGTTTTCAATCGTTTTTAACAATTAATTCATATGTTGTTATATCGTTACTCATAGTAACCAATAATTTTTATATCATTTTTTATTGGTGCCTCTATTTACTTTTGAGTATATAGGCAGTTTTTAATTATTATAAATTTATTTCTTATTTATAGAAAAATAATTCTTTTTAACTTTGGTTTCTTATCCAATTTGATTTATTTAAGGTTTTTCCGTTTATTTTCTTATAACCTTAGATATAGGTCTTTAATATTATTATTTCCTTTAATTGAATTTATATATTATTTATTAATTTCTTATAGTATCCTTACACTGCACTATTTTATTCTGCCATTCTCCTCATACAGTATTATTTTATTTTTTATTATCATCTTATATTTAACTCTTTTATTTTTAACCCTGGGTTATCTTATATTCAAACATAATTATTCTATTAAATATAAAATTAAACCTAGGTACTAAATTTTAGTTGCCTACACAATACAAATCATACAATAATTAAACAAAATACATAACTGGTTAGTAGCAACACAGTCTACTATTATAATCAATTGTTTCTACATCTACAGCACAAGTCTGTAAGATGCTCCCTTCAAAGTCACTTATTTACTCACTGGGTACACTATAACTCACTTGTTACACTATATCAATTAAATATAGTTTATAATGTTTGGTGATATAAAGTAATTTAGAGCTAGGTATATTATACCCATTTCTGACCTTTATGGTAGGATAATTAAGTTATCATTTTTGGGACTGGGTTATGTAACGTTACATAAAGTATATATATATATATATATATATATATATATATATATATATATAAAATTAACAAGAATAATTAATACATATATCTTCTTCCAAATTTGTGATTTACATCAGACTTGGATATACATATTCAAACACTTTTTGCTACAATCCGTTTCTTGATGTATATATTATATTTAATTTTTATAATGAATTTACCTCAAGATATTTCTTTCCTTATTAGGAACATGTTTCGGGTACCAATGTTTACCCATCCTCAGGCTTACGGATTTTGTGTCTGGTGAAGTACATGTGTGTTGACTGGTTGTTATTGTGGCTTCCTGTTTGCTTCTGGTACTTTAAATTGGTATTATTGTATGTGATTGTGGTGTATGTATTAGTATTTTGTGTGTTTTTGATGTTGAGTGCTTTGAAAATTGTGTCAAGTTTTGTATTGATTTGTATTTGTTCAGTATTAGTTTGTTTTGAGTTTTACATTTGTATATTTGTAAATTTCACAAATGTTCATTATGGTGCCTTTGTGTGGTATGTGTTTTATTAGTGTCATGTTGGTTATGTTTGGGAATTCATGTTCAGTGTTTATTGCATGTGTGGCCAAATTTTATTTGTATATTTCTGGTTTTTTGTATGCATTTAGGTGTTCAAAATAACGTTTTTTCAGTTGTTTTTTTTTTGTTTGTCCTATGTAAAATTTATTGCAATCTTGGCATTCAATTTTGTATATACCATTGGTTGTTGTATTATTATCTTTGTTGTGTGGTTTATTTAGTTTTTGTAGATTATTTTTGTTAGTTTTGTATGCTATTTTAATGTCTGTGTTCTTAAACAGTTTTGTTAGCTTTGTCATGTTATTATTTACTAGCAGATACACGCATCTTCACACGCGAATATTTGTATATGATTGTTGTGGTAACTGTTGAGTTGGTAAATTACTAATGGTACATCAATATTAATAATATTCTTATATTGTAAGTTATGAATATCCAAAAATTGAGAAGCAATAGATCCATCATTCATGTTTCCTCGATACGTAAAATCAAAATTTGATAATTTAGTAGATATTTATAAACATGCAGTAACACAATTAGATACAATGTTTATTCATATAGAATAATACAAATAATGAATACATAAGTATATTGATGTGAGTTAGTCGAAATCTTATGTGCTAAGTCAGTCTTAAAACTTTTTGGTAGAATCCTTATATACGTAAATGTATCACAGTCCAGTATACTCAGTTTTTATATATTTTTTACATCAGAGCCTCGTTATAAACTACATTTTTCATTCTGCCATTATAAGAGCAAATAAAGAGCTCGCTGCTTCTGCTTACTCGAGAACATGCCACATACAGTTGTCAGTGAGAAAAGCAAGCAGCTCTTAAATTCACACCCACTGTACGTAAAGTTTGCCCTTGTGACTTATTGATAGTCATTGCAAAGCATAAATTAACTGGAAACTGAAGTCTTTTAAATTTAAATTGAAAGTTATTGGGTATGATTGGAATTCTTGGGATAAATACTGTTTCTCCTTTGCCGCAGCCTGTTAAGATAGTCGCTTCAATGATATGTTTTTTTAGCGACCTAACTTTCAATCGTGTTCCATTGCATAACTGTGGTGGCTTCAGATTTCTCATGAGTATAATTGGGACACCTAGTTTTAATTTCAATGTGTGAGCTGGTAATCCTGATGCAGATAAAGTATTCAAAAACTCAGTTGGGTAATGTACTGCATCCTCTTCGTTCAAAACTGTATTAATGGAGTGATATGTTTTTTCGTCTCCTGGAAATTTATGCAATATGCAGCTATTTATGGCATTTACTTGTTCATTTCTTGGTGCTAGTATCACACACTCACATAACCACACATCATTGTGCAAATTTATAGACTAAATATGTCCATAAACCTTTTCGATCAAGTCTGCCAGTGAAGAAACTGTACGACATAATGATGGCGGTAAACATATCGCACCGTCTGTCTCTGGTATCTTACCATCTCCAAGGTTTAATAAAGTAGTAGAAAATTCGTGAATATCTGCATAACCTCCAAGTTGGACTCTCATGTTTATTGTGAGTGATACTGTTTGAACGGTACGCCATATATTCGATCGTTTGACGCAAGCGTTTACATCATCAGCTCTGGTACCTCGCGTAACTACAGGCAATGTTTGTCTGAAATCTCCGGCAAAGAGAAAAGTTATTCCACCCATAAATCTGTTGTCATTGTGCAAATCTCGTAGAGTTCTATCGAGAGCTTCTACTGATTTTTAGGGGCCATAGTGCACTCATCCCAAACAATCAAGTCTGCATTTCTAATCAATTCTGCTTTAGCACTATTTTTGGAAATATTACACACTGGAAATTCGCTGCAATTCAAATCTATTGGTATTTTAAAAAAGGAATGAGCCGTTTTTCCGCCAGGTAATAACGTAGCAGCGATTCCCGAGGAAGCTGCTGCTAATGCGATCTTGCCTTCGCTTCTTAACTTCGAAAGAGTCTATTTAATTAAAAATGTTTTACCTGTGCCTCCTGGTGCATCAAGGAAAAATGCATTTCCAGATTTACAGTTAACACTTTGAAGAATGAGTTGATATATATTTCTTTGTTCGTCTATCAGTAATATTTCATTCTCTTCAACTGTAGAAAGTAGCTGTTGTCTGTCATAAGTGGTTTCAGAAAGATATTCCGTTGAAATGTTTTGCACGGCAGACTGTGGATTTGGTAATCCGTATTAAGCTATCGGATTACCACCGACAGAAGTAACAAAATCTTGTAAAAGCAGTAAACAACTATTTTCAATGCTTTCCTTGTATAAACTCAAATCAGCATCAGGAATTCGACGCATAATATCTCGAATCAAGTCTTCAGAGAAATGGTCTTTTTATTTAATCCACAATGCACTCGGGTTTGAAATACTGCAGAACACCAACATTATTGCAAAAATATCTCTCATTTTGTCAGGGCTAGCAGATAAACTTGCCTCTGACAATGTGTCGTTCCAATGATTGTCATTCTCTAGGAGATCAAGAGCTTGGCATGCAGCTTGAAACGTTGGATGAATTATGTTGTCGACAGTCTTGATCTTTTCAAATGAAGTTGGGCCACGTATATTGTGCAGAAGTAAACAAAGAAAATAACATTCATGATTGTTTGGATGAACTGTATACACTCGACCCAATATGTGTTCACGATATACGTTCTCGCTCCCTTCTAATAAGACTCCTCGACGTCTACGTTGAAATTTTTTTGTCTGCCTATTGAAAGTGTAATATGCTGGCACTTCTTCGTACAACAAAGTTTTGACAAAGTCATCTTCCCAACATAGATAAAAAAATGCCATGAAAGTGGTGTTTCTTGGATTTTCTATTCTTCCGTGCAAATTATCTTCACGAAAATAAACTCTCTGCCCATTTTCAAGATGTACATCTAGATGAATAATAGGTGGAAAACGCTCATGTATAGGGAAAGAGAAGATTCTCCATATAGCTTCAGATGTGCTTATGTATCGACCATTTTGAAACTGTAATACCTCATTGTAAGAATTTTGTATACCAATCGTAGCTAGATCGGAGCCTTTATTGACGTATTTATATATTTAATAGATTTTACACTACTACACAATTCAACATTGATGTGAGCACCAAAAGCTCGTGAAAGCACCGGTGAGTATGGAGCTACCCATCTATTGTCGACTATCAAAATCTCATCTCTCAAACGGATTTCACACTGAAAACCTCCATCTTCAGGACTTAGTCGGTGATAATTAGGGTAGCTGTCATCATTTATCGTCGTTTCTTTTGTAAGCGATTTAGGATATCGTTTAGTACACTGACCCTCCTTCATACATGGTGACTGTGCATTAATTGTTCCACATGGCCCATGAATCATATGTGTTTTAACTATATCATAAAGCTCTGGATCGTTATCAGGGTCTGGCAGCTCTGCACTAATCACAGAATCTATCTGATCTGGTCGTATTTTTTCTTCTAACCAGAGCAAAATATGCGCATGCGGCAAACCTCTTTTTTGCCACTCTACGCTGTACATGTAGCAGACAACTGACCCAAAAATTTTACCTTTCACTAAGAAATCCATTAATTTCTTCAATTTCAGATGAAATACGCATGCTACCAAGTCGTGTCGATCTTGAGCTGAAAAGCTTTGATCCAACTCCTGGACGATCTCTCTCCACTTAGGATTTGTAATGGACGTAATAAATAAATCAGGCCGCGAGTATTTGCGTACGTAGCAAAAAGCGTCTTGCGTTCGCTCATGCATATATCGTGGACCTCCTGTGAAACTTGAGGGTAGCATGACCAAGCGGCCTAAATTATCCAAACTTTCATTATTTTGTAATGCATCTCGCAAATCTGTGTAATTCTCAGCTGGTAACTGAGTTTGATGAGTATGGATGTATATAAGCCTTTCCGTCTCTATCTTAGCATACATATCAACATTCAGAAGCTGTTTGTAATAAATTAAATGATTGTACTCATCTTTTCTCATCATGAGTCTGTAAGAATAAAATTGTAGAGCTGAAACTTTCTTAGTAGTTTATAACCCAGTCTGAGGATCGACTAATTTTAATGTAAAATGATAACCATCTTCTCCTCTGCAAAACATTAAAGGGTACTGTAAAGCATCATAAGCTCGATGTGTTTCTGCAATTCGATGTAGCGTATGATCCCTCGCACGGATTATTATATCGCGTTTATCGCATTCCTGGTTAACTACAACTACTGCCACCTCATTAGTTGTTGGTGCATTGTAGCGACCCCTGTGCTCTTCATTATTTTCTTTTTGACCAGCATGAATCACAATATTGTACTGATTATTATTCGCAGATGTTACAAATTCAAACGCACTTTTCAGTTCACTAACATATGGGTTAATTGCGTGAAGTAAATTTTGAAGTTCTGTTACTAATGTCTTATCCAAGTTACGAATATGATCCATTCTTGTTTCAGCTTGCTGTAAATAATCAGCTATGAAATACACCTGTAGAAATTTTGGTACTTCGTTTTGTGTGGGGAGTAATGATCCCATGAGGTGATATACTTGCCCTTGAATTTTGAAAGTAGGCATGAAGCTCCCTTTGACTCTTTCATTGGCTCCGAATGATGTAAATTGAAAAGCTGAATTGTACGATCTTAATGCATTCAAAAATTTTTTTGTTAAAAGATGTTCTCCATTTAATAATGATTTTAACAGTTCTGGAGGAGGAAGTATGGGATCTAATCGCACTTTTCCTGGAGAGCAACATAATCCATGTGATTCATTTTTCCACTTTAAAGCTTTGCAATGAGGGCAAACCATACTCGGTAACCCGATATCTGTTTCATTCGCATAGTTTATAACTGTATTATAATTGAAACCACTATTTGATTTTGCATTCCATCGTAAAGTAGAACCTCGTGATCTGAGAGTCGCTTGCCTGCGTCTTTGTGCCGCTAATCTATTTTCACGAATCGTGGGACTTTCAACCCATGAGACTTCTTCTAATCCAGATCTTTCTGAAGAGATTCCAGGAGCTGATTGCATTTCGACTCCTTCGACATCATTTTCAGATGCTCTAAGACGCCTCTTTCTTTCCGCAGCAGCAGCAGATCTTCCTAAACATGATAGTCTTTTTGGCATTGCAAAGCTAGAAAAAGTGGAAATGTATTTATTTGATCTATACTAATAAATCTCTAGGGGGCAATTAATAATTTATACAATACAATACATATTGCACATATTACTTACCGATGACGTAAAATTAACGAAAAAAGGCACTGATACTACATCACTGACGCTCATCGCATAATTCTCGATGAAGTAGGTAAGAATTATAATTATAATAAATATAATTATAATTCTCGACAATTAATTATTCCTACTGCACATAGGCCTACTGAATATTCAAATGTCGAATAGTATGGTTTGTCAGAATCAACATGTACTATATAATCAATGTTACAATATAATCAAACAATGAATTATTGTATTGTTTATACGAATTCCATATGCTGATAAGAATTCCATAAGAATATTATTAATATTGTTACATGACATTTTTACCATGCCCTTGTAACATTATACTTTGATTATCTTAATAAAAAAGTACCAAGAAACATAAGAATTTTAAGAAATCAGTAATGAAAGACTTGATTGAATATGGTTTATTTTAATTGTTTAATGTATGTTAACGAAGACTGTGATAGTTGTGTTTATCATAGTTAAAATGATGTCAATGATGATAAGTAAGAAGGACACTGTTAATGAACTTACTTATGGAATTTTGTTTTATTTGTGCAGACTGTAAATTTATAAATACAGTCAGTTAAGTGGAATTATAATATATTACTAATAGTTATTAGTAATTAGTTTGGGTCACATTAATTAATATTATATATGATAGTGTTAATAACAGTGGCGAAGCTAGTAGTTAATGAATGGGTAGACAAAAATCTTACCTTAAATTTTTTTTTAAGAAATCATTAAAAGGACAGTGGTTCAAATCGGACGCTGAGGTAGAATTTGCTGTTAGCGAATGGTTCCGCAAACAGCTGTAAGAATTTTACTAGCAGGGAATCTACAGAGTAGTGCAACAGTGGGACTCTTGTCTTAATGTTAATGGAGACTTCTTTTAAAATCGTTGAATAAAAAATGCTTTACAGCTCTAAACGTGTTTCTATTGAAAAATCCTTGTATAAGTCATACACAATAATACATCTGATTGAACTTCAAATTTTTAAACTTGATTAGTTTCTACATACTGTATATGTTTAATGTTACAAACAATTCAAAAAACAATCTTGATCATCTGTTAGTTCAGCAGAATAACAGGCACACTTTTAATAACCGCATAAAATAAGCACACTTATAAACAACACAGCGCGCTTTAACATAACTGTTGGCACCATAGAAGTGAGACATGCCTCAACGCTCTATGTGTACAGCACAGGACAATCCCCCTCCCCCGCACTTCCCTATCACTCCAGCACATTGCTTACATACGATGTATAAAATAAACGCTGAGGCAAGTTCACGTTGACTCATTCGCTTTATGCCGAATCTCACCTGTCACCATCTAGCGCTCGCTCAGTAAAGCATATTTCAGCTTAATAAATTCGACAGTCACAGTAACAATGTATAATCTTTACGTTACATAGTTCATACGTATTTATAATTTTTATTCTACAGAATTTTTAGGGTAGGCATTGCCTCAATTGCCTCCATGTAACTTCGCCACTGGTTAATAACACTAATGTTTTTCTTAACAAGAAAGTACCAAAATAATAGTCATAGATTTTTGTAAAACTAGGCATATTGAGCTTAGACAGTTAAGTTATATGAATAAGAATTTCTATTAAAATAATCATGAAACAATGTCAGGTTATGTTAAAGGATTACTAAATGTGTCAAATAAATTTAAGAAAGTGAAAAGTACAAAAAGAAATAATAATAAATAAGTTTGGAACAAATAGAATAAAAAGTGTAAATTAATAACTCAAGAAATATAGAACAGGAGATAGTCAAGAGTGGTGTCAAAATGATCAGTGTTTCATTAGAAGATCAAAGAAACAAATAAAGTGAAGATTAAAGCTCTTATGAAAAAGGTATATCATTTTAAAGAAAATGACAAATAAAATAGTAAAAGTTTGTTTATGTTGTTACTATGATGTCACCAGGGTGACATAAAAATGTTACATTGGAAACCAATAAGATAGCTGATATAGGCCTTAGCAACTAATATGTTATAATAAATGAGAGAGGATTGTATTATTGGATCTGAATGAAGAAAGGTTGATTTAAAACACCGCATAGTGACAAAGTTAAATTATGAGACATTTTATATCAGTGCATCTAAATAAAACAATTAAATAATTATCCTCAACAAGACTAATATAGAAGAAGGAAGTGCTACATGACTCTAAAGAATTAAAACAGTATATCTCTAAAGAAATTGAATCAATTGACACAGGAAGAGAAGTATTTTTGATATAAAATTAATCTGAACCATTAGCCTAGACTATAGGTTTCAAAGACATTGATTACACTTTTCATAAAAACCATTTTGGAACTTTCACTAAGAACAATATTAATGAATAGTATTACCATAATTATAAAAAACCATTGATGTATAGTGTTACTATAATCTAAAGTGAATTAAGTCTAAAAAACATTTTACTAACATAACCTAAACACTGAACTTTGTTATACTATTTATATAATCCTGTTAAGGCACATTGTAACTATTTATAATCACATGTATTTTGGTACTTTCCCTATAAAAACTGTTGTTTATATCATAGTCAAAAGGACCTAACTTAACACATTATATTTGTATTTTATTCATTAAATATAAAATATGAAATGTTTATGCCCTGAGGTATAAGAGTTACTATTGCTACTGCTGCCACTCTGAGCATATTAAAATACAGCTGGCCAAACTTTGTTAAGAATTATATTTGACTTTTAAAACAAGTTAAAGAATAAATAAAGGATTTGAGTTTCATAAATACAGATAAAAAGTTATTCGTTTCTTTATTTCATGAATACAAAATGGGTATGATATACTAAACAAGATATCTGGTACTGTGAATTGACTTCAGTAATTAGATTAAGTTGGCAATACTCTTCAACTGAAAGTCATGGCAGACTTTTCAAATCTGTTTTGATGAGCATAAGTTATCACATTCATTGCTGAAAGAAAAGATTAAAAGAGATTTAATTACAGCTGATAAAGAAACCATATAATATTTTTTTTAATAAAAATTTATAATTGATATTTTATAAATAAATTTTATTTGCAACCGGTGATTGCAAATTGGCGCTCAACAAACATTCCCCTGAACAGATACTCATCCTTATAAACTAATAACAAAGTATACATATTAAATAACCTGTAGTAACACTTTTTACACGTTACAGAATTGGTGATTCCAACAGTGAGGCTAAATAACATACAATTTAGAAAGTACGATATTTGTGTCGTTACAGAATTTACGCCAACAACGTGAGGCTGTAAAATATACGAGTAACCCTTTTACACATTACAATATAGATGTACCATTAGCAATTTACCAACTCGACAGTTACCACAACAATCATATACAAATATTCGCGATCGAAGCCGCGGGTTTAAAAAAATGAGTTTTTTTTCTATAACTTCAGTTCTTTTTAACCTATCATTATTCACAATCGAAGCCGCAGGTTTAAAAAAATGAGTTTTTTGCAATAACTTCGGTTCTTTTTAACCTATTGTTATCAAATAAAGTGGAAAACCTTCCGTTGGGTACCTGCCATCAGTGTGCTAAAAACCGATTGAAATTGGTTCAGTAGATTCTGAGATTACCGTGGACAAACGTAGACCCCCCCTAGAGATTTGTTATATAGATGTATGTGAATGTGGCCCATTTTTTTATTGTTGTTATTATTTTTGTTTTGTTCATTTTAATTAATTTTTAATTGTTCAGTTTTTATTTTATATTTGTTTTTATTTTCTATTTTGTTTACAGTGTTTTATTATATCCATTTTCACAAGCAATTTGGATCAAATACAAATGAATACAAAACATGACACAATTTTCAAAGCACTCAACATCGAAAACACACAAAATACTAATACATACACCACAATCACACGCAATAATACCAATTTAAAGTACCAGAAGCCAACAGGAAGCCACAATAACAACCAGTCAACACACATGTACTTCACCAGACACAAAATCTGTAAGGCTGAGGATGGGTACACATTGGTACCCGAAACATGTTCCTAATAAGGAAAGAAATATTTTGAGGTAAATTCATTATAAAAATTGAATATAATATAAATATATATATATATATATATATATATATATATATATATATATATATTCAAACACTTTCTACTACAGTCCATTTCTTGATGTATATAATATATATTTTATAATGACTTTACCTCAAGATGTTTTCTCCCTATTTGGAACATGTTTCGGGAAGCCTTGTGTTCCCATCTTCAGCCTTCCTAATTTTGAGCCTTGTGAGGTATTTGTGTGTTGGCTGGTTGTTGCTTTGGTTTCCTGTTGGTTTCTGGTGCTTTAAATTGGTATTATTGTGTGTGATTGTGGTGTATATATTTGTATTTTGTGTATTTTCTATGTTGAGTGTTTTGAAAATTGTATCATGTTTTGTATTGATTTGTATTTGTTCAGGTATTAGTTTGTTTTGTGTTTTATGTTTGTATATTTGTAAATTTTCCCAAATGTTCATTATGGTCCCTTTGTGTGGTATATGTTTTATTAGTGTCATATTGGTTATGGTTCATGTCCAGTGTTTATTGCATGTGTGGCCAAATTAGTTTGTATATTTCTGGTTTTTTGTATGCATTTAGGTGTTCAAAATAACGTTTTTTCAGCTGTTTTTTTGTTTGTCCTATGTAAAATTGATTACAATCTTGGCATTCAATTTTGTATATACCATAGGTTGTTGTATTATCTTTGTTGTGTGGGTTATTTAGTTTTTGTAAATTATTTTTATTAGTTTTGTATGCTATTTTGATATCTGTGTTTTTAAATCGTTTTGTTATTTATGTATGTGAATGTGGCCCATTTTTTATTGTTGTTATTATATATGTGTTGTTCATTTTGATTAATTCTTAATTGTTCTGTTTTTATTTTAGATTTGATTTTATTTTCTATTTTGTTTACAGTATTTTTATTATATCCATTTTCATAAGCAAATTGGTATATTATATTTCTTTCTTTGTCTGTTTCTTGTTTGTTTAGGGGAATTTTGTAAATTCTGTTAAATAGTGAATAGAATACTGCCATTTTATGTTGTGGTGGGTGGTCAGAATGGTTAGGTATAATAATGATAGTAGAAGTTGGTTTTCTGTATATTGCATATTGTATGTGGATGTTGTTTCTTGTGATGGTTATGTCTAAATAGTTGATTTTTTATGTTTGCAACAATTCATATATTTGCATATTTGCCCAGGGCAGTAGGTTTGTAAATATTTAGCATAGAAAATATATGATGAACAGTTTTTAACAATAATATGCAGGCTAAGAATTGTCAGAAAGCGTACACCTGCCCCACGAGTGAATACAGCGCTTGTGTGTTTGTGTGTGTGAATGCAAGCTACGACAGGCAAAGTCTACGATGGGGTGATGCGTACGAATTGTTGGTTTGTCTGAAATCAGGTTTTAACTGGATAAAAAACTAATTAATACATTTTAAACCTGTGAACAAACACTTACCCCAAATATAAAAACACCATTACATTAAGGAATTTTTAACGAATATAGTGCAACAGTACAAACAGTAATAATACTGTGCATTGCCCAAATAAATAAAATAAATAATAAAAATGAATAAATATGAATTAATAAACATGATTCAGATTGCATAAGCTGAATCGTAGTAAAAATAGGGAGTACAGAATTCATGCATGGACATGCAGTTTCGACACACCTGTCGCTAGCGTTGTGTACGCGCGTATGTTGTTAGTGTGTGTGAAACCTGTCCGTTCCTGAAATGTAACCAACCCTTGCAAGTAGAATAGTTATATGTTTATTGTTAATTATAAGAAAACTATGTACGATAGGATAAAACAAAAGACACCAAAGTGTGTAGAAATTATAGATAAATAAAATGTTAAAAAACCGTACAGATGTGACGAAAAGTGCAATTACTATACGTAAAAAATGAATAACTCTTTTTGTGAATACCATAAAGAAGTGCAATTTACGTATAGTAATCACATAAAAATTAGTGATCGATTGAACATCGAGTGAGGTGAAACAAACTTTGTAATTCGTGAAAATAGGTGAAAATAGTGAATTGAACCAGAGTGGGGGGAGTGACGCCTAGACAGAATTTGACAAGTTGAAAAGTGTTCAAACAGGAATTTTTGCACGACCTGACTATAAATACCAGGTCACACTAATAAAGTTTATTCTTCTTGATTCAACCATTGCCGCAGGAGGCTATGTCAGTTGACGACACCAATTCACAATTATCGTAAGAGTCACAGGATCAACTAGCTATACAGCCAGACCTGCAAAATACATACGATGAAGTCTATGGACACACCGGCAGCATATGACGTGAGACAAGATGACTGTTAATCAACACACACGGAGGACATGACCAGAGGACCAGAAGAACATGCGGAGGACACAACCAGAGGACACGACCAGAAGGACAAGGAGGATGTACAGATGAATAACCACA
This sequence comes from Magicicada septendecula, assembly GCA_034769895.1. Taxonomy (NCBI): domain Eukaryota; kingdom Metazoa; phylum Arthropoda; class Insecta; order Hemiptera; family Cicadidae; genus Magicicada; species Magicicada septendecula. Next base: position 618,902,598 of record CM068367.1, on the reverse strand, counting down.
TCAAACGAGGTGATAAAAAAACATTTAATTACAGACAGTTGAAAGACGCTAATTAAAGTTTGAATGGAAGACATTCAACCAATATTAAAATAAATAAATGATACATAAATGTAAAAGCAGTAAAAATTAAAATAATATTTCTTGTATGAAATTTAGAAATTAGTAACGTAAACGATAAGAGAAATAATTAATTTTTGAATTAACGTAATTAGTAAAGTCTTTGATGATAAAGAAAAAATGCATATGCAGTAGAAAGTAAAACAAAGTAATATTAAAGAAGTTTGAATAGAAGTAAATTCATTTTTGAAGCTAATGAATCAGCAATTGCAAAAATATGAACACACCATGAGTAAGCCGAGAGCAAAATAAACATTTTAAAGTAATTACAATTAGATAATAAGAGTTGTATATAACTTAGTATATAACTTATGTATATAATTTGTTAGCAATAAGGTATGTACGAAAACATCGTACAACGATTCAATAATGAGTTATTGTTTAATATCCGATATGATAGATGTTGTTTAAATAAATAAATAATGGAACGATTTTAAACGTAAATAACGTATCATCTTCTTATTACGATTACACCTACCTATGAATTCAATACACAATACATAAATTACATTATATCAAGTTTTTGTATATGTAGTGTTGTAAAAGTGGCATCCCAAGAACGTGAGGCTCCACAGATTTAAATACAACAATATGTATTGTTGTAAAATGTCGCCCATGAACAAGGGGCATGATCCCGACCATTTGACTATATAAAGAAAACATTTTTTTTTGTAGCTAAATGGTTGCTCTAAAAAAAAAAATTAAAGATGTGTTAAATAAAAAATATATATATATTATAATGATCATTATTTATATTAAACATTAACTGTATGTTATGTTAATTGTTGTGTATTAAGACACAACTGGCGCTCAACGAAATAAATATTATGTAAAGGTGTAATTGTAATAATTAAGAATAATAATAATAAATAAATAAATAAAATTAGTAATTCGGTTCCATAAGAATAATATTCTAAAACATAATAAATAAATACATCGTATTCGACATGGCAGCACCAGGAAGCTTAGATATGGAAGCGTTTCAAACCATGATGCGTGCCTGGGTAGATGAATTAAGCACAAAACAGACAGAAAATTTGAATGCGAGAATGGACAAATTAAAAGAATTTAATAAGAACCAAACAGAAAGTTTAGAAAATAAATTAGAACAACAGTCTGAAAATTTTAATACTAAACTAGAACAACAGACCGAAAGTTTTAAACAGGACACCATAAAAATACGGAGAGTCTAGAAAAATTAACAGAAAACATTTTTGATAATTGACACTCTAGAGAATAATTTTAAACAAGCCTTACATGAGCAAGTTGTAAGGATTGAAAATAAACAAAATGAATTACGTCTTGAGTGGAGAAGAAATATAAAAGAAGCACAGAAACAAATAAATGATAATTTAACTACTATAACGCGAGAACAGGATGATAAAGTCCAAAGTGTAAATAATATGTCACAAGCAAATACCAGTAAAATTAGAGAAATAGAAACGCGTACCTTAGTTATTGAAAATAGAATTTAAGAGACTACGAAAGACCGTTCGGGAGAGGTATCCCATATGAAAGAGGAGATCCAAGAGGAAATGAACCAGCTATGAGGGGAATTGAGAAGACGACAGAATCAAATGATGATATGTCCTACACCAATGGAAGAAAGGAGCAGAATAAAGTTCTCAGGTGGTAAATGGGAAAACAGTATGGAATTCCTAGCTAGAGTGGAGAAAGAAATAGAGAAGATTGGCAGTGCGATAAATGACGACGAGAAGATAGACTTCGTCACGCGATATCTTAAAGATTCAGCCAGTCAATGGTACCCTATTATTAGAGATAACATCAGTACATATCAGCAGTTTCGTGAGGCGTTTGAGAACAGATACTGGAACATACATACTCAACGACAGGTACGTGATCAACTCGAGTATGGAAAGTTTAACGCACACGGACAACAGAGTATAGAACAGTACACAATTGCGCAAATAGAATGCATAAAGCATCTTAAACCTAAATTCTCAGAGGATGAAATTGTTTCAAAGTTATCTTACCATTTCCAGAGAGATATTCAGTTAGCAGTTTATACGCAGGGAATTAAAACCACAGAAGAATTTTTAATCCTTGTGACACAGTCGGAGAATATCAATAAAGGTAAGACACACAACACTGGGAACCAAAACATACTAATTACCACTATAATTATCACCGTGATGACAAGACATCAATACAAAACGCTACACAAAACTGTGATAATTATAAAATAAATTATACGCCACCAATATACAACACAACGACGCGCACAGCTACAGAGACCGAATGAATGAACACGGCTAAACAACGAGGAGAAGGCCATCAGCTGATGAAAACAGAGATGCATGACGGAAAAAATTATAAAGGAAGCGGTGTGTGGTCGTCTAATCGTAAGCGTTTTCCAAAATCATATGACAAGGGCGTAAGTGCAATGAAAGGAAGCGGCAACAATTCAATGCAGCGAGGAACAATAAAAACGAACAATAAACCGTCAACATCTGCACAATGACAGAGGGGACGAAAAAAGCGCTGTACAATAAACAATATTTACCCTAGCGACATACGCAACGAATTACTACGCACTGAACAAGATGTAGAGCAAGTGGAGCAACAAACACAATGTCCCATTGTTAATGTTCGAATAAATAATTGTGATATAAAACTGTTAGTAGACACAGGTAGTCAGATGTCAGTTTTAAATTCTGCATGGATACAGCAAAATAAGAAATATTTTAAAAATATGGCGATATTACCCGTAAATAATATGAACATTACCACAGGCACAAATAAAAAAGAAAAAGTTAGACAACAAGCATATGTAACTCTAACATATAAAAATCTAGAATTGGCATACCCCATGATTATTGTGAATAAGTTAATGTACGATGGTATTTTAGGAATTGATTTGTTGAATGTGCTAGATGCTAAAATAAATATTAATAAGAATAAGATAGACTGTAATTATAAAGGCACTCAGTATGAGATAAATATGAATGAAGATCATGAGCAATCTAAGGTAAGTGAAACACTTATTGTTTTATCCAAACCACAAATACAGTATGGTCCAACTAGACATGTGAATGCAGCAGATGAAGGGATGACGAGACAGGAAGAAGAGAAACTGCACGAATTAATAGAAGAGTATAGTGAAGTATTTAGTGAAATACCGATGCAGACAACAGTATACGAGCACTCTATAGTTGTGTCAGACCCTACGAAAGTGATCAGGAGAACATATCCTATCCCAATGTGATATGAGGAAGAGGTTGAACTTGAAATTCATCGCATAATAGAAAATGGAGTCATAGAACGATCAAACAGCAACTTCCTGAATCCTCTAGTGGTGGTGAAGAAGAAGAGTGGTGAGATACGTCTATGCCTTGACATGAGGGAACTGAACAGCATTGTATTAAAAGAGTATGACTGTGCGCCTACTGTGGACGAGTTATTTTCCAAATGTGAGGGAGCGAGGTATCTGACGAAGCTGGATTTACGCTCAAGTTTCTGGCAGATTCCAATTCGTAAAGAGGACAGAAAGTATACAGCCTTCCTGTATAAAAGTAAATGCTACCAACACAGGGTGGTACCCTTCGGACTAAGCACGAGTTTAGCTGCAATAGTAAAGTGTCTGGAGAGAGTGTTAGGATCTGAGGTGGATCCGTACACCATAGTATTTGTAGATGATATTCTAGTAGTATCTAAAACATAGACGAACATATAGAACATCTAAGCACGATATTCCACAAGTTTAGACAAACGAATATATCCCTTAACCTACACAAATGTGAATTTATAAAATCCTCTAATCAATTCCTAGATCATATTATTTCTTCCTCTTGTATTCAACCCGATCCTACAAAAATATCCAGCATAACTAACTTTCCTATACCCAGAAATCTCAAAGGGTTAAGAGCATTCTTAGGATTAACAGGATACTACAGAAGATTTTCACCATTGTATGCAAGAATACGCAACCATTACTGGAGCTGACAAATAAAGGACAGAAGTGGAAGTGGGAGAAGAAACACCAAGACGCTTTCAATCAAGTGAAAACATTATTCATGGAAAATATTATGTTACATCATCCTCAACGTGAAGGAAAATTCGTAATCTACTCTGATGCCAGTGCTTACGCCATAGGGAGTGTACTGTATCAACAAGATACTACGGGAGAGCACCGAGTCATCGCATACGCCAGTAGTCTTCAAAGGAGCAGAAAGACATTACTCCACATCAGAAAAAGAAATCCTAGCAATAGTATATGCTCTGAAACAATTCAGATATTATATTTACAGTACTCACTTCGAGATACACACCGACCATCAAGCATTATCCTTTCTATTGAAATGCAATGTAACAAATGCCTGATTATTAAGGTGGATTCTAGCCATCGGTGAATACTCGTTCACCATTAAATATTGTAAAGGTAAAGACAATATTGTAGCTGATACATTAAGCCGATACATCACAGAAGAATGTGAAGAAGTATACGAGAACGAGAAGAAAGAAGAACAATTGCTATCAATTAAATTTAAAGCGAACGATAAGGTAAAACAAATGCTAAAAAATTTAGCACAACAACAAAGTTTGGACGTTACCATAAGGGAGATGCAAGATCGAGAACAGCTACCGGATCATTATAAGGTACTGAATGGAATCATTTTCAAGTTAGTACGACAAGACTGGAAGATAGTACTGACTAACGAAATGTTGCAAAAGTTAATCCGACCAGCACACGAGAGCTTAGCGCATGCTGCTGCTCTGAAATGTTACCTGAGTCTGCAAGAGGATTTTACTATTAATAATATGTTTTGAAAAATCAAGAAAGAGGTGAATAAATGCTATGAGTGTCAAACGGCAAAAGTACCGAATTTACACACATACGTACAAATGCAGAGCATCCAGAAAGAAAATAAGGGAGAGCTAATTGCAGTGGATTTTCTGGGACCACTACCATGATCAAGTCGAGGAGTGAAACACATATTGGTATGTATCGATGTGTTTTCCAAGGCAGTCCGACTGTACCCAATTATGCGACCCACCATGAAGGTTGTTCTAAAATACTACTGCAGAAATATATTCCAGCATTTGGTAAGATGAAAAAGGTCTTGAGTGATCAGGGTGTACAATTCCAGAGTGAAAATGGGAGAGAATTTTGAGAGCAAATGGAATACAACCTGTACTCACATCCATAAGACATCCCCAAGGAAACCTTGCAGAAAGAGTTAACAAGGAACTACGTAAATATTTAAGGATATACTGCCATAATCAGCACAATAAATGGGCAGAATATTTACCATTTCTCGAGAAAGCCATCAACGAGGACTACAGTGAAGCAACTAGTTCAATAGAATTAGAAGAAGATAAAAACCTGAACAGATTTTGGATGAAGTACATAAACAAACCCTACAACTAGAATGTACCTGTACCAATAAGTGTGAAAACTGAGTATGCAAAGCGACAGATAATAGAAAGAGGTAACAAGAGAGTTGAGAAATTTAACAGAACTCACAAACTACAACAATTCAACGTGGGAGAAGAGGCATTATTAAAAACTAATCCAGTAGGAAAAAGAGTTGACAATACAGCTAAGAAATTTTTCAGGTTGTATGATGGACCATATACACTAGTACGACAAGTTGGTAAACAGACATTCATAGTGTATGACGGCGTGAGACAAAAAGAGATGGGTAAATACCATACGAGCTCTTTAAGAAAATTCCATTCATAAATAACTTGGTCACTAGAACGAATAAAGGGGAACAATGATTAAAGCGGATGTAACGAAACAACACGGCGACTGTACCTACATCAACTCTACTCGCATAGAGGGGGGAATAATTTGCTTTAAAAACCTCCAAATAAGGGTACAATTGCAAAATTGAATACTCATTATTAGTCGCACATAAAATAAATAAATGTGTCGATAAATAATAACAATACGTATTATTTGTCTAATAAAAAGGCAGAAAAAAAATTTTTAATTTTGTATTAATTAAAAAATTTTTTTCACCAAGCTGGGAAATAATGCAACAGTACAAACAGTAACGATACTGTGCATTGCCCAAATAAATAAAATAAATAATAAAAATGAATAAATAAATTAATAAACATGATTCAGATTGCATAAGCTGAATCGTAGTAAGAAGAGGGAGTACAAAGATTCATGCATGGACATGCAGTTTCGACACACCTGCCGCTAAGCGTTGTGTACGCACGTATGTTGTTGGTGTGTGTGAAACCTGTCCATTCCTGAAAAGTAACTGTGAGATAATAGTTTAAAAAGATGGAAAGTAAGACGGCTTTCTTACATAATAATTTAATAGCCTCTGGTGAGCTCGAAAGCAGCAGCATGCAGAATTGTTAATCAGACATAAATAATATAAAAAAATGACTTACCGTATCTCACGACTGAGTGATCCTGACACTCAAGGCAGGATAGACTGGTTGGGAAAAGGATGGGTGAAATGCATGGATTTCTACCTGCCGAGAAGGGCCCGACTCGTGGACGTTGACACTGAGATGGCTGGCGTACGACAGAGCTAAAAGTTCACGTGCAGGTATGAGCTCTACAAAGCCATAGTGCCAACCTCGGAAAATGAAAAGAATGACCGGTTCGATCCGAAATATCGAACACCGGCCCCCGTTGACCGCAATGGGTCAACCACCAACTACACCAAAAGACATGGCCAAAAATGCAGTACAAAAATTTGGCTTTGGTGAACAGGAACGTTCTCTGAAAATTACCCTCCAACATAGGAGGGGGTCACACGCAAACACAAGAAAATACAAACATACAGAAAACATGCAAAACATGCAATGAATCAGAAAACCATGCCGAATAACTCCGCCGCGGGCGCATCGACCAGGCGAGCAATCCGAAAGGTTCGGGTAGAGCAGACAAAACCCAATAACATACAATAAACAATGGCCCAGCCAAACACAATGTAAAACTCAGCAAATCAACTTAGTTAGTTCCCTAGTTTTTACATTTTTTTCTCCCTTTTTATTTTTTATTTTTTGTTGTTGTTCCCTTTATTCCCCCCTTTTTTTCTTTTTTTTTTTACTTATTTTTTGTTGTTGATTTGTTGAGCATCCATAACTCCCAATGAATTGGCACAACGCCATGCCAGAAACATTCCACAATGTAAAATTCACTGCGGACAACAGCTGGAAGGAATCAGCTGGGAAATCCCAGCAAAGTGTCCAGTAAGTCCACAACAATCATTGAAATTAATTCTGCTCACCCGAAAAAACAAGATAAACCTAATTAAGAAGATATGGGCAACCGGTGTAATTTAATAGCCGGTCGTTCAAAAGAACCTGTGGAGGTTTTAACTGAAGCGCGACGAACAACCCCGTCGCTCCCCGGAAACACAGCTGAAACTCGGCCAAGAGGCCACATCAGGGGGGGAGAATTCTGTTCCTCCATAACCACCAGGTCCCCAACCATTAAATTTCTTGACTTAGGACGACCACTTCGATCGGGCATGAAGGGCCGTCAAGTATTCCAAACGCCACCTTTTCCAAAAGGCTTGGAGCAAAGCGGCAATTTGTTTGTAATGACGGATGGTCCCTTCATTTAATGAGACTTCAGCTTCCGGGGGCGCGGTAATGGGGCGGCCAACCAAAAAATGACCAGGCGTTAGAGCCTGGTAATCACTAGGATCTGAGGATAGGGCAGTCAACGGACGGGAATTTAAGATTCCCTCAATGCGAACGCATAACGACGAAAATTCTGCTATGGTCAGCGACCTGGTCCCAATCATACATTTCATATGAAACTTGGCCGACTGGACAGCCCGTTCCCACAAGCCACCCTGATGAGGGGCAGACGGAGGGATAAATTTAAATTCAATGTTATTGTCAACAGCAAAAGCTGTTATCTGAGCTGACTGGTCAGGATTGGAAAGCACATTTTGGAGCTCCCGTTTCAGTTCGGAGCGCGACCCCACAAAATTCCTACCACAATCCGAATACAGTGTTTTCGGAGCCCCACGGCGACTAACAAACCGCCTCAACACATCAATAAACTGGGGCGTTGAAAGATCCATAGCCACTTCAAAGTGAACTGCTTTAGTGGCTAAGCAGATGAAAATGCAGAGATACGCTTTGACTATAGGTGCCTTCCGAACAGCGTAGGCCCGTACCAAAAAGGGGCCAGCATAATCCATGCCGGAAGAATAAAATGGAGGTGCCGGATTAACCCTAGGAACTGGCAGATCCCCCATTAACGGGTTGGTGGGGCGAGGACGCGCCCTGAAACAAGGAAGACATTTCCAAATTATAGTTCTTATTGCCTGACGTGCGGACAAAATCCAATAATTTTGGGCAAGCTGAAATTGAACTTGCAAGGGCCCAGCATGACCTAACCACACATGAGTGTGATGAATTATCAACCCTACTAGGTGGTGATGCTTGGGCAGTAAAATCGGAAAACGATTTCTAGTAACCGCAGAGTTAGTCAAGCGACCGCGTACTCGAATGAGGCCAAAATCATCTATAAACGGGACCAGGCGCTGAATGCGGACCGGGAGCCGCTTACCTAAACGAAGAGCCGCGAGCTCCTGTCCAAACACGCTGCGCTGAATGTAGCGTAAAATATACTTAACAGCCAACTTCTTCCAATCCATGGCTGTGGAAGCTTCAATCCGCGAAGGCATAGCCCACCTTAAGATGACTGAGGTAACCCCTACCACTAAGGGCCACGAAGACAAGTGCTCCAACAATTCCACCCGGGGCTCCTGAGTGAGAAACGAAGAGACCTTGGTCTCCAAGGCAACATCTTGCACGTCGTGATTCGGGCGATAATTAATAGGGGGCCAGCATAGAGCATCAAGCTTTAACCAATCTGGCCCTGACCACCACAATGTCGACGACCGGAGGCTGGAGAGTGACGTACCTCTAGAGGCTAAATCAGCGGGGCTAGAAACACCATGAACATGACGCCAAGATTTAGTATCGGTCCACTCGGTAATGGCAGCCACCCGATTTGCACTAAATGTCTTCAATTTAAAAGTAGGCATATTCAGCCAATCCAAGACAATCGTCGAGTCCGTCCATAAGAAAACTTGACTCAATTGAATACATGATGAGAATAAGCCAACATAATGACGAACAAGTTTGGCTAAAAGATAAGCTCCCAACAACTCCAAACGTGGGATTGATAAAGTTTTAAGAGGTGCCACTTTAGTTTTAGACGACACCAACGAAACCACCGGAGGACCAGAGTCAGTATAAATGGACAGATAGAGGACGGCCGCGTAACCTAACTGGGAAGCATCACAGAAACCATGCAATATTACCCTTTCAATATGCCCACCTTTAGGGAAGAATGGCCGGGAAATAGTAATTACCGGAAGATGATTCAAAGAGGACAGTAATTGACTCCAATAGTCGTTTAAGTCATCACTTAGAGGAGCATCCCAGTCCAAGCCCTCAGCCCAGAGTTTTTGGAAAAAAGTCTTGGCCCTGAAAATCACTGGCGAAAGCCAACCACATGGGTCAAATAATTGTGCCATCTGAGATAACACGACACGTTTGGTAAATTGAACCTGAGCATTGCTGCAACAGGCCAAAGGAGGAAATGAGAAGCAATCGGTTGAATGGTCCCAACTTAAACCCAGAATATCCTTATCCTTAGCAACGACGGAATCACTTGGAGCGGCTGATTCAGGTAGGCAGTCGGGTTGATTAGTGCACCACTTTTTCAAATTGAACCCTCCTGAAGACAACAACAGCATTAATTCCCGTTGTAGTTTGCAAAGCTCTGATTTTGAATCAGCGCCAGCAGCAATATCATCCACAAAAATATTACGGCTAAGTACCGCCGCTCCCGCAGGAAAATTAACTGCCTCATCCTGAGCCAGCCGCTGCAAGGTTCGCAACGCCTGAAAAGGGGCGCAAGCCAACCCGTAAGTAACGGTACGCAAAGCGAAAACCCTTAGTGGGGCGGTAACCTCCTCACGCCATAAAATACACAGGAACGCCGAGTCATCAGGATGCATAGCAATTTGGCGGTACATCTGTTCGATGTCGCACGTAAAAACATGGCTAAACCGCCGAAACAAAGTCAAAACGTCGGACAATAAGGTCTGCAACTTAGGGCCGACACATAACACATCATTTAAGGAAATCCCAGAGGACGTCTTCATACTGGCGTCAAACACCACCCTTATTTTTGAAGTATCACCTCTAACTTTAAAGATACCATGATGAGGAATGAAATATTTTGGAAAATTGGGGTCAGACACCAATGACATATGCCCCTGAGCGACATAATCCGTTATAAATTGTACATACTGGCTCTTAAACTGACTGTTCGCCGCAAATTTCCTCTCTAACGCAAAAAACCAAGACATGGCTCCCTTAAGGGAATTTCCCAAAATGTGAGAAGAGTTTTTGAAGAACGGCAAGCGCACCTGGTAACGACCCGACGGCAACCGACTTGTTGACTCCATGTAAAACCTTTCAGCAAAGTGATCCTCTTCAGATAACTGGTGGGGTACAGCTGGAGGCTCTTCGACCTCCCAAAAACGATGAACTTGCTCAATTAGGTTGGTTGTCTCCGTAGATAACGTTGTGACGGAAGGATAAAAGTGGTGGAAATGACAGTGAAGCTGATGTGCAGATACCAGATCCAAAGGAAGGCCAGTGAGACCGCTAGCACAAGTCAATGCACAATTAAGTGAAATTGGGGCTCTACACATAATCACAAACCCAAAACGTGTCCTAACTGCAACAGGCAAACCTGCACCCAAAGGAATAGTCTCTCCCATAAGAATAGCCGTTACAATATCGGCTCCAAACAACGCATCAATTGGGGCTGCTACATCGAAGGTAGGGTCAGCTAACAAAAGATCTTTTGTAGCCTGCTTAACTTCAGGCAACACCTGGAACCTAGGTGAGTCCGACGAGATCTTAGAAAGAATTATAAAGGCATGGTTAGATGCCACAACCTCGCGTTTTAAAGTTTCCAAGGACAGATGGCACACCTTTTTTGCTTTGGTGGCAATATCACCTACCCCATTGACACTTACCGAAGCGTCAAAACAAGCACATTTTAAGCGAGATGCACATGCTTCAGTGATGAAAGAAGCATGGGACGCGCTATCCAGGATGGCCCTAACTACAATATAACCACCATTCGGAGACGACAAGACTGCTAGACAAGTGGCTAACAGAACCCCTGCAGGATGGGGCAGAGACACGGTCAGAGTAGTGCTAGACAGATCAACAAGCGATGACTCCGCTGCCTTAAGTTCAGTTGTGTCAGAAATCTGTGAACGAGACGGAGACGGACGGGCACTTTTGAAATGAAGTAAAGTGTGGTGGTACTTAGAGCCACACGTTTTGCACCTATTTTTGCACCAGCCCGAATGTTTATGTTGGAGGCACGAAAGACAACATTTTTTTATTTTTAAGACTCTGAAATCGAGCCCTAGGGTCCTTACTTCGCCACGCCGGACACTTGAGAAGCAAATGGGTCCGGGAATCGCAATGAAGGCAACGTGAACCAGATGCATCCCGTTGCGTAACCTCCGCAGATAACGTAGACACAGCAAGAGGAGTAGCCTTAGAAAAAGAAACCTGGGTTTTCTGGTGGCTAGTGCTGGGAAGAGCAGGTAAAGCCAATTCCAACGATGCCTGTTCTTTCTGTTCCGCCATAGCGGTTAAAAATGTCATAATTTCTGTTAGGGCAGGGAGATTCTCTTTGTCCGTAACAGACGCCTCAAAGCGTTCAAGCAATGATAGATCCAGCCTAGACAATACAAAAGACGCATATATTGCTTGATATATATCAGCAATGTTTAGAGCTGACAACACTGAAAAGTTAGCATTGAAGCTGTCCACCAACTTTCTAATAGACGCAGCTAATCGCATAGAAGCGGCTGGTAACTGAAGCAGATTGGTACAATAAACCCGAGCGGCCAAACGAGGATTGTGATAACGACTTTTAAGAGTTGACAGTGCAAGTGAATAACTATCATCAACTATGGGAAGCGCGGCAACCTTCTCATAAGCCTCACCCTTAAGATGAGTCAGTAAATATAACAATTTTTGCTTCGGAGTGAGGGCAGGACTTTCGTCCACCAATGTGGTGAACTTTGACCAAAACTCGGACCAACATTTGGCCTGGCCATCAAAACAAGGTAACGAAGCTTCGGCAACTCATGAACAAGCACACCTGGGTGCCCGCCACTTGCCGATGAAAATCGACCGGAACCAACCGGTATCTCTGGTTTTGTTAGTTTGGACGCTAAAATGCTACCCCGGACATAAATATCCTTAATTTGAGCTACCACCGCAAAAATGTGGTCCTCGTCCAATCCCTGGGGCAATGACTCGGCCGATAGGTAAGGATCGACCTTACCTAGAAGGTCCTGATATTCTTCGGACAACCTGGAGGCCAAAATACCGGCTTCATGTTGATCCACGGCTCTCAATTGCGGCAACCCTTCCAACTTATTTATCAAATGCTGCAACGCAAGTATTCCCACCGAAGTGGTCCGGTCAAAAGCTGCCAACGACAATTTAGCCGGCATATTGAATTAAAAAATATCGCGCAACCGACAACCACCCTTAATAAGAGAATTAGAAACTGAACAATAATCACGCACCGACTTAGCCTAACAGTGCTCGAGATAACTAGGCGTCTCACACAACTACTTTGCATAAACAATACCGAGCAAGATAAATACAAAAGTAAATTAGTGCACGGCAAAATACAACTTACACAATCCAACAGGCAAATAATGCCAAACACAATAAATTAAACACGCAACAGATTGATTTACACAGCGCAAAAGCACGACAACAAAAACACAAGTTACACAAGATTACAGCACATACGGTGCAAAATAATGGTACACAAAAGTGCACCCAAAAACAAACATGTATAATACCAAATAGAATAAATACACACAAAACACAGCAAAGTACAATGTACAACAATTCACCAGTTACCGAACCAAACACAATAACTGGGACCCAATAAATGCCAAAATTGATGGTCAACGCGTCGTGTATGGACAGGATATCGCATATGCAAAATATAAATCGCACCTAAAGGTAATAGCCATGCCACAAAATTAAATTAAATACAAAGGCAGGCTAATCCGAAATCCGGATAACCTAAAACCGTTCCCTTTACGCCTGACAGTCACAAACACGTAGCGCACAATTTCACGTGGGACGCAAACCGTAACAGGTCGGAAACAAACTTCACCAGACTTGACCCAGTAATTAAACGACTACCCCAAAAAACAAGGTGCAAAATTTTTACACAAAATCTGCCCACCTGGCGATGCACACGCGACGACACTGCTGACCACAAGCAATAGCCATAAACGCAAACTCGTAGTTCACATGCCTACGTATTATACCAACGTGCTTCCGTGCAAGCATGCAAATGACAAACATTCATGAAATTTAAAAAGTTAACCGCATGCAAAACACCCACGAGCAGGTACAAAAACGAAACGGCACGGCACGTTGGTAATTAAAATAAAAATCACGCAGCCAAAACTGACTTATAACCCAATTACTGAAACTCAACCCACCAGCAGCATCATGCACAGAATTACGAAACACGTGCTCCCAGTCGTGACGGCAAAATATTTAATTGAAAAGCTAGCAACCTCATGAAGCCTCTGGTAGTAAATAGATGTGAGATAATAGTTTAAAAAGATGGAAAGTAAGATGGCTTTCTTACATGATAATTTAATAGCCTCTGGTGAGCTCGAAAGCAGCAGCATGCAGAATTGCTAATCAGACATAAATAATATAAAAAAATGACTTACCGTATCTCACGACTGGGTGATCCTGACACTCAAGGCAGGATAGACTGGTTGGGAAAAGGATGGGTGAAATGCATGGATTTCTACCTGCCGAGAAGGGCCCGACTCGTGGACGTTGACACTGAGATGGCTGGCGTACGACAGAGCTAAAAGTTCACGTGCAGGTATGAGCTCTACAAAGCCATAGTGCCAACCTCGGAAAATGAAAAGAATGACCGGTTCGATCCGAAATATCGAACAGTAACCAACCCTTTTCAAGTAGAATAGTTATATGTTTATTGTTAATTATAAGAAAACTATGTACGATAGGAGAAAACAAAAGACACCAAAGTGTGTAGAATTTATAAATAAATAAAATGTTAAAAAACCCATACAGAGGTGACGAAAAGTGTAATTACTATACGTAAAAAATGAATAACTCTTTTTGTGAATACCATAAAGAAGTGCAATTTACGTATAGTAATCACATAAAAATTAGTGATCGATTGAACATCGAGTGAGGTGAAACAAACTTCGTAATTCGCGAAAATAAGCAAAAATAGTGAATTAAACCAGAGTGGGGGGAGTGACGCCTCGACAGAATCTGACAAGTTGAAAAGTGTTCAGACAGGAATTTTTGCACGACTTGACTATAAATACCAGGCCACGCTAAGAAAGTTTTTTCTTCTCGATTCAACCATTGCCGCAGGAGGCTATGTCAGTCGACGACACAAATTCATAGTTATCGTAAGAGTCACCAGATCAACTAGCTATACAGCCAGAGCTGCAAAATACATACGATGAAGTCTATGGACACACCGGCAGCATACGATATGAGACGAGACAACTGTTAAGCTACACACACGGAGGACATGACCAGAGGACCTGAAGCGCATGCAGAGGACACGACCAGAGGACACGGAGGACGTACAGATGAATAACCATGTCAAACAAGGTGATAAAAAAAAACATTTTAATGACACTAATTAAAGTTTGAATGGAAGACATTCAACCAATATTAAAAATAATAAATGACACAAAAATGTAAAAGCAGTAAAAATTAGAATAATATTTCTTGTATCAAATTTAGAAAGTAGTAACGTAAATGATAAGAGAAATAAGTAATTTTTGAATTAACGTAATTAGTAAAGTCTTTGATGATAAAGAAACAAAATAATGCATATGCAGTAGAAAGTAAAACAAAGTAATATAAAGAAGTTTGAATAGAAGTAAATTCATTTTTTTGTAGCTAATGAATCAGCAATTGCATAAATATGAACACACCGTGAGTAAGCTGAGAGCAAAATAAATATTTTAAAGTAATTACAATTAGATAATAAGAGTTGTATATAACTTATGTATAAATTTGTTAGCAATAAGGTATGTTAGAAAACATTGTACAACAATTGAATAATGAGTTATTGTTTAATATCTGATATGATAGATGTTGTTTAAATAAATAAATAATGGAACGATTTTAAACGTAAATAACGTATCATCTTCTTATTACGATTACACCTACCTATGAATTCAATACACAATACATACATTACATTATATCAAGTTTTTGTATATGCAGTGTTGTAAAAGTGGCGTCCCAAGAACGTGAGGCTCCACAAATTTAAATACAACAATATGTATTGTTGTAATACTCTCTTGACATAAAAAGAAACAGCACTCTCATATTTATTAATAGGCCAAAAATATTTTCTTCGTCACATTTTATCGTGTGAGAAATATTAAATTGTATTGTTGTATACTTTATATGTAACTGACATATTAAACAAAACCATGGAATTCAGTTAACTTATCATAAAATTAATTTTTTAATGTTTTTGGTATATTTATACATACATATATATATATATATATATATATATATATATATATGTATGTATCTAGATGAATATAGTCAGTTGAACTATATCCTTCTTCCAGTGGCAAAAAGTTTGAATTATATCTCTGGTGACTGACTACAGCATTTGCATGCTCCCCTCCACCACTCGCTTCATTTTATTATAAAATTGTTTCTATGCAAGCATCTGTTTTCTTTTATTAACTTTTTTTGTTGAACCCTTTTGTTGGTCAACATTAGCAGAGTAATGTTTATTTTCATTAGATTGTGTGTGTGTGGGGGGGAGGTATTTACACACATTATTATAACTTCATAGTGTACTAATATACATCCAATCAGCCATAAATCTGTAACCACTGCATGCGCACGCACACACACACACACACACACACACTCACTCACTCACACTTAAGAAATAAAAATAACTGTACTTACAGATTTTTGTGGAATAAAGAAGAGATTTATACACTGACAGTGTTTAAGTATTATGGCTTCCACAAATTGATTTTTAATAACAAGATCACCTCTATCTTTAGGATTCAAGATTTTCCATACATTTTTAAAAACACTTAAACATTTATTAACATAGATATGAGGTATGAGCGGGTCAAAGTTAGAAACTGAATTGGTTATTCCACCAATTACATTGCTTATTATGTTTTGTTTGTCCTGAAACTGTAAATAAAGTGTTATATATTTCTTTATTCACTAATACTTTATACTACTAATGCATTTTATTTACTAATGTGGCATTATAAGATAACTAATACAGTAATTATTATTATTAAAGTCCACATTATTCAATATTTTGAATATAATACACTATACAGATGGTATGTATAATATCGATAATATCACAGACAGGAATCCAGGTGATACCAAGGGACGGACCTGAATTTTCATCCTCTGCCATAATCAGTAAAAAACCTCACAGACTGTGATTTGTTAAACTTTGATCTTCTTCTTCTATGGCCATCTGATATATTTCAATAAATAAAAGTTTTCACAACATTATTAAATCTTGTGTACTTTATGGGACACCCTTGATTACCTTCTTCATCGTAACAAAGATTCGTGTTGGCTATAAAGCCGTTTTTAATATTACTGATTTTCTGGTAGACCAATTTGGTATTACCATGTGAATTCCTGTTTAATTCTATTGATTTCCTCCATTAAGGAAGTCCTTTTCTTTTTTGCAGACTTTTATTATCTTCCCTTCTTAATTCTTCATATTCCTCCCTTCACTGTCTAGCTGGTCTGCTGAGATATCATTTATATGCATCATTTCATTTTTTTAATACATTCCTCATCGAACCAGAGATTCCTTTCTTCTTTGATTTCTCTCCCAAAACTTCCTTGGCTGTTTCTATTAATTTTGATCTTTATTTTCTGCCAGTGTTCCACGATTCTGTAAATTTTGTGGCTTCACAATATTTAATTTCTTAGCTATTTTCGTTTGGCATACTTCCTTTACCTCTGGGTTCCGAGGCTTGTTTATGTCCAGGGGTATTGTTTTAGTATTTGAACCTCTTGGTGTCTTCTTTCCTACACTATCCTTCCTTATATATTATACACGGTACTATCCTACTTCTCCATTTATGTTATTTAGTAAATAATTTTGTTAACAAGAACAACAAATAAAATTTTTAACAAGTTAAGTTAATATTCAGGTTTCTCATTATGTCATACATTTTTTTTTCAAGTGTAACCTTCGAACGGTACTCCCTAAATAGTTTTCTATCAACTGTATCAGCTTCGATAAAAGCAAATTGAATGTCACATCTTAAAACAAGTTAGAACTGAAAGTCTGATCATTCAAGGCAAAGTATATGAAAAGATGAATAGAGGTGGACTAGTGAATCAATTGCCATCACCTTATTTGACAAGTTACCAACCAACTTCTCAATCAAGTTAAAACACTGACAAATTTGGATGTTATGAGAAGATTAATAAGATGCTCTATGACAAAGGATTAATAAGATTTGGGTTCTATTGCTTTGGGGAATGGATATAGTCACAGAAACATATAACGATAAAGGAGACAGTTTTTAACTTCAGATGTAAGTTTTGCCACAAAGTTTTCAAGTGTACAGAGCATAATGAATGAGGCATTTTCTGATTCACAAACGAGGCACTTTTAAAAAAAGTGTCAAAATGTAGATCAGGTGCTTGATATTAGTTGTTTTCAATGTAATTAAGAAACTTGTTCTAGTTTTTCTGTTTACTCTAGAATATCTGACCACTATAATCAGAAATAAGATATCCCTACTTTACAAAAAATTATATAAAACTAAAAACAAATTCAGTGCACTCTGTTCTAGTGCTATACCCATCATGGATACATAACACTGATACACCTGATAATATAATTGTAATAAATTTCTGAGATTACTAGCAACAACTGGTTTATTGGAATCTATTACTTACATTAACCAATGAAGGTATAAACTCCAACAAAAATATAAAAATTTCTAGTTTTGCTTCATCATGCGTTTCACCTAATTTTAATAGTTTTTCTATATTATGGCTTGTACATTCAGTAAAAGAATATTTAAGTTTTCTGATGACTTCATGTAGGCCTACCGGTATTTCATCAAAACAAAGTTTTGGTGCCACTTCAGCCATTCCTTTCTTTCTACCCGCTAAAAAGTTAACAAAACTACATCCAAATAGGGAATTTGTTTACATACAGTATCGACCACTATCGATAGTTTTAATCAGTATTATCTAAATTATAAAATATTTCTTAGACTAACGTAAACTTGCAATAACACATATTGGTACGTGCAAAAATACGTTACATTATACTTTAAGTTAACCACGTTTTTCATTTCAAAACGGCATCAATTACTTTTATGAAACAGACATACTATATGACTATATGAAATTATTATAGTATTCCTGTAACTATTATTACTAAACTCAGACGCTTAAGTGAAAGCCGTGTTATTTTGAATCCCAATCCACTTTTGTCAAATGGTTGTACAATTTCTCTTCTGCTACAGATTTTTGAGAGAGTTGCATTTCTCTTTATACCGAGTGATATTAAAATGAAAATTAATACTGATTATAAAGTTACATATGTAATGCGCGAAGATAAATAATAAACATGTGATGATAATACAAAGTTTGCCAGACGTCTCTGTATTCGTTCCATTACAGGCTGGTTTTTGATTATAGGCTTACAGATAAAATAATTAATATAATAATCCTGATATGTATTTAGTTTACTTTTGCAGTCCATTTTTTTGTTACAGTTCACATTATTTTTGTGAAGTGTAACGTGACGAGCCTTTCTTTTTTACCGGTTTTAGACTAGAGAAAAATGAGGTTATGGGTAAAAAACAATACCCACTGAAGTCGTAAAATATTCTTAAAAGCAAATACATACATAATTAAAACAAATAATATTTGGTCTAACAATGTGGCTACATGTTTGTACATGTAAGTACAAACATAAATAGTAAAACCTAATTGAGAATGAATTTATGCCAATCTCATAGTTGTCTTTTATTTATTACACTGAACTGTATTTTTTGTTTCAGCTTTGTTTCCTCCAGAAACAAAAATAATTTCACTCAGTCTCCAGATAGATTTTAAGCTTTCTTGCGAAGCAAATACCAAAGTAAAGAGGAGTTTTGCCAAAAATAATGGCCGTTAAGGGTATAATTACTGTATGTAGGCCTATGTGTTAAAATTACAGTTTGCGAGTGTAAGGCTGTTTGTATTTTTACTTATGCCTATGTGTAATCAGTGGCGTATATAGATTTAAAACCTGAGCTGGCTCATCGCCAGAAGAATCCCAAAACAGTCCCCCCCCCCACCATTAATATTCCAGAAGTGTGGTGATATTGTGACAACATGACAGTACATACTGATTTATATAATGATTAATACTTTCAACAGTAATTATGAAATGACATCATTAGAAAGGCAAAAGGCAAGCAAAAACGTCAAGCACTTTGGGCTTGTTTATAAAACAACAGTCTAAAGTATACAATACTAAGGTAGGCCTATGTATGATTGCAAAATAACAATAACTTATCATAAACTTATTATTTTAAATACTTCATTTAAACAAGACCACTGTTCTCTCTCCTGTGTGAATTTCAGGATCACATTTTCATAAGATGTTTCTATTGACTTTTTATGTCCATAATAATGTTTTTGTTTAGATTAACAGCTAAGTGATTCAACCAGACTTGTCTTTAAATGGCTCTGAGGTAAATTTTAGTAATTAATAATTTAATGCACTTTCACTTGTGAAAAAACTTACTTTTTGTTATATCCTCATACGCACGTTTCGGAGTAGTTTGCTCCTTCATCAGTGAGGTATAAATGCAGAAAGCGTCAAGGCGTTGGTAATCTGTAACGGTTTTTTGGGGATTGGTTGTGTGTGGGGGTATGTGTAGATGGAAGGGGGTTGGCGCTAGATTCTGAATTGTGTCCGTTGTGTATTATTGTGTCGAATAGTGTGTTGGATTTAAATTGTAATTGTTCATTGAGTATGTTGTTTGGTTGTGTTTGTATATTTCGTATTGTTCTGCAGTGTTGAGTTTGTGACTTTTGGGCATGTAGTGTAAAATTTCAAGATTGTTTTTTATGTTGGTGTAACTGTGGTTTTCTGTTTGGATGTGTGTGGCAAATGTGGATTGTAAGTTGTTATTGGATAAAGCTTTTGCGTGTTCAGAAAATCTGGAGTAAAAATTTTAGTGTACAAACTTCTTTCAGCACTTGCAGTTACAGATAAAAATGTGCATATTAATTCTTCCAATTTGTACTGTTTCACCAAGGGATGTTTGAAACCAAGAAATCCGGTGCTAATAAGCAGACATCAAGCATTCATCAGTTCATTTTCTAAAACAATACTAATGCAGTCAATCAATAGAACAAAAAATTAATAAAAACCAAAAGGATAACCACCAAAGTGATAAGAAGAAAAAGCAAGAACAACAAACACCCAGCACACATAATAACAAACATTGAAAGTAACTTCAGAGTACAGGATTATGATGAATTTGATAGTAAGGGATAATATGTTTTAGGTAGGTAGAAGATAAATTTTAGGCAACTATTTTACAGGTTGAAAGGAATTTGTGATTTTTACCCAGCTGTTGAGTATAAGGTAAGCCTACACAGTCTTGTATAAATATATTTTATGACTTTTGGTCTAAATTTTTGACATGATAATGTCTTATGGCCGGCCATCATTTGAAAATTTCTGTAACGCATCACGCTGCATGACGTCATCATTTACCAGCCGGGAATCGTTAACTAAAACCGCGACCGCTAACGTGCTAACGTCCGTCGCAGATTAAAGACCTAACAAGCAAACAACACTGCATAGCTGTAGATAGGTATGTAACCAATCAGTCAGTCAGTAACCATAATAATGTTGCGTTTAGCTGGCGGCTGAAAGACATTATCATGCTCTTAAGCTTTTACCATTTGGTAAACGGTACTTTACTTTTTTGTTTAACATTTTTAATTAGCTGTTTTTTAACTTTAAACAAAACGCATCTAATTTGTTTACTTTCAATGAAGAGGAATTTTTATTTTAATGAAATTTACTTTATTTTATATTTGTTAATATTTTATTATAATCAGTACAAAATTATGAGTTTATAACATTTCTGCTGTAGCAAGTTATTTTTTTCTAATGCAGTTCTATTTATTACTACAACTTCAAAACCCATGTCTTGATTTTTTTAATGTTTTCAAAAATGCACAATTAACAATTTAACAAGGATGTGTTTTCCGTTTTAAGTGGGCTATCTGTCATTTGTCTTGTCACCAAAAGCTAAACACGAACACAATTCATATGTCTGTGGATCCATTTATTAGTGGGATGTCATGGGGTAACTTTTGAATTCATCTACCAGTTTCTGTAAAACTTAGCATGCATGTTTGTACTTTTACCCCAACCTTACAGATATGGAGAGATTGGCCTCCTAAAAAAATAAGACAAAAATGTCTGAGTTAAAAATTATGACAAAAATCCACGTAGGGTATCAAATTAAAGAGAATTTTAAGAAAAATAGGAATACAGTGTTCACCAAAGCCCAAAAAAAGGAAGCAAAATATGAAAATGGAATTTTAACCCAAATCCCAATATAGTGTTTACCCTGAATTTTGTAAATTTGGGGACATCAAAGGCCTAAAATGGAAGTCAAAATTTGGAGAAAATTGTAAAAGTGTACATATCAAATTACAAGGAATTTTTTCAAACTACAATTTTATATCTTTAATAATTTGACGTAATTAGTGTCTATTAACACCCATTGCAAATTTTGGACTGCCTTCAAATTGTTTGTAATCAATTTGCAATTCTGTTTGTAATAAAACTATACATATCTTATCAGTTATGTACATTTGTGAAAACTATTAGATATTGTTACGACGGTCTGTCATTGTATGGTACAGTGGAAAACAAAATACAAGACACTAATTAAGTCACTAATCACCAGCTTTAATTATCACAATTAAACAGTTTGTAATCAACAAGATAGTCACTTAAAACAGTCTTCTACACTTCTCTACAGAGACCCCATTCAATTTTTCTTCTGTACTATAATGAGCTTCTTTCAGGCTCCTTACCTGTTGTTTGATCCCTTCTATTTGTTGTTTATTTTGGTTTTGGGTATTAATAATTGCGCCCTGCCATTCTCTACGGTCATTTTCTCATATTTCTTTACTCTCCTTGGTTTGTTTCCTTATCTCTTTACTTATTTCTTTAATACCGTTCTCATTCTTCTTTTGTACTTCTTCCAGATTTTCTTCCCACTTTTCCGTTTGTTTTTGTAGATCTGCATTTACTTGGTGGATCTGACTTTGTAGATTCTCTTTAATTATTTATATTTTTTCATCTATGCTTTTTTTGATTCTTTCTTCGGTTCTCCTGTGCATTTCTTCATTCTTTTCGACAATATGCTTTCTTATTTCTTCATTCTGTTTTCTTGTTTCTTCATTCTTTTCGTCATTATGCTTTCGTATTTCTTCATTATGTTTTCTTGTTTCTTCACCCTGTTTTCTTATTAATTCTATCAACATATTGAGGTTAATCTCGCACGGTTCTGACTCCAGTCCCCGCGCCCTACTCTGGATATCTCCCTCGCTGCTGGTTGCATTTTCTTCACTTTCCCTTGTATTATTTTCAGATCCTTCAACCCCCAACTGATTATTAATATCGAACTCTTGGCTCTCCGAATTTGCCTCATTTGTTGCCATTTTTTCCCGCCATCGCGTTATCATTCAGGCACTTAGCGACCTATTACTATATTATCTTATTCTACTTACGTCTAAACAAATTAATGATCACCCTGTCTGTCCTCTACCCTAGCCTAATGACACTAAATATTATTTTGTCTATTAAGCCGTGCGTTGCGGCACCAAATGTGATGTTAATAGCCCCAAGATGTGGTGCCAAATGTGCTGTTAAACTGTTTTGTCCGACGTTGTGTGCGTCAAATATAACTCTAATTTACGTTTGCTAGATATTACCTTCTTAAAGCCTGCTATTGGAGCGCCAAATATAATGTTAAACTTTTTATTACTTGTTGTCATTAATTATATTGTTAATTAATACATTACGTTTTTACAATTTAGCAATGGTAATTAAAGTTACAATGAAGTCTACTGATGTTAATTGTAATTGTGTTGAGTTACTTATGCGTGATGAGTACAAAGAAATCTTATATGCTCAAGAATACTAATTGCTGTATCATCCCACAGGTAGTTATTAAATAACGAAAACGCATACACATTTATCAATATAATTGTTGCAATTATTATTATTACTATACTTGGCATTCATATTAATTCCATATGATTTAATATTTTATGATCATTTGTTAATTTAATATCATGATCTATCTCAATAGACATTCATTCTAAGATCTCTATCTCAAGGTAAAATTTAACACTTATCTCTATTAAATATCATGTTACACATATTTTATATAGAAATGGATTCATGTATAATATATGAAGTTTATCTTTAATAAGACATACGTGAGTTTTTTAAGTATGCCATATTTATATACGTAGATTCTTTGAGTAGGACAACATGTGTTTTAACAAAATATTAATTAATGCATAAAATTTACTCTTGGTATGTATCCAAACTGCGGTGTGTAGAACTACGTTGATTATCATCCCCACTCCTTAGCTCTGCCATGAAAATGTAGATGCGCTAGATCATATCATGGTTTATTCTCGTAGTGCATGATAGTTGAACACTCTTTTGATCACTACACTCTGATTAAGACACTCCGTCATCTTCCGATGTTCCAATAAATAATTACCGGTTACTAGTGATAACATTTATTCTTGTTACACATGTTATAATTTTCACACAACTGTTAACGAACACATATGTTTCGATCCGAATTGTTTTATAAGTTATATATTACTACAACCTTAGTTCTCACTTCTCAATATTAGTTGTATTATACACATTGTTTGTGAACTTTGGTTCTATGAAATATAATATAAGTTACAAATCTTCACAATTATTTGTACATGTTAAATCTTCGTACGTTTTAAGTCAATTCGCGGACTTTCACTACCAACTAATTCTAAGTTTCCGTAAAGACTCTGAACTGTTACGTTAAGACTCCACGAAACTTATAATCATCTCGTCAACACTTCCGACCGACTCCTCCGAAAGATTATTATTAGACTCCTCAATCGCGCTCTCCGCTTATTTTATATACTGATTCCACCTAACTCCCCTTTAAGACCCTTGTGGTCCACCACCTTCTTTATCATTGGTTATCATCCTTCCTTTCAACAAAAATTCCCTCCTATTTCTTTTACACGTTCCTACGCTACGTTTCCATTGGTTTTTTGTTCTAGACTTCCTAGAGCTTTACTTCTGGAAACCCGCCTACGTTGAACTCTGGTTTCTGATAGGATATCTTACTTCCCTACTCTCCTTTCCTTGCTTTTGGTTCCACCCTCAGCCTGTGACGATAGTTCGATTTCACACGTGTCAATCATCCTGTCACCTTTTTCTTATGTCCCATTCAGACACATTCTCTTAATTGCCTTCTAACGCACAGCTGCCTCTGGTTAATTAATGTACTCCACTTTGTTCTAGATTTCGCCATATCTCTTTGTCTGGCCCCTCGCTGACTTTTCTATACTCAGGCAAGACCAATTTCTGTATTGTCTTCCATTGTCCAACTGCATCCTCTGTTAGAGTTCACACACTTGGTGTGGCTTTTCTTAGTAAATTTCTCTCTGGTGTTTTTGCTATCCCTTACTCAGAATCACCCTTTTCTTTTAACGTCCAGATGTACTCGTTACATTAGCTTAATAACCTCCTGTGTGGCTCTCTTTTGTATTTCTGCATGTACTTCTCACCAGGGTTTCTTCCTATGACATTCAGCTAGACCACTCTTTGGTTTCGCTATGCGTCCAGTTGCCCCGTTGATTAGTGCGTTCGCCTCTGTCGCATTCCTTCTTAGTATTTTCTCATTGTACTTTGTTCTGGCGATTGTTCTGCCTATCAGCCAGAACAATTCCGTAATTGCTCCACGCTTTCAGCTGCACTTGTTAACTTTGTTCACACACCTCTGCTGTATTTCCTGGTAAATTTTCTCTCTGCCGAACCTCTGCTCTTGTTAGATTTATGATACCTACAGACATGTGCACGTCGACATTGAAGGCTGTTACACATCTTTGTGTTAACTTCTTTTATAGCTTCTCACATACATCAATGTCAATTCCAACATCTGTCACCTGCTCCATTTTTCCCCCCTTTTTTTTTGCGTTTTAGGTGTTACATGTAACACTTTTCTGCATTATGTAACACTGCCACCTCCTTAAGCCAGGCCTCCTTATAACAGTC
The DNA here is from genome assembly GCA_034769895.1 of Magicicada septendecula. Lineage (NCBI taxonomy): Eukaryota > Metazoa > Arthropoda > Insecta > Hemiptera > Cicadidae > Magicicada > Magicicada septendecula. Next base: position 618,877,022 of record CM068367.1, on the reverse strand, counting down.
CAGGCCCATCCCAGACAGGTAGAATGGGTCCCTTGGTCATTAAAGACACATTCCTTTTTACATAAATAAAAACAAGGAATTGTAGCAGTGATGTCACTGTTACTTTAAGTGCTGACAGGAAGAGGAGCATTCTTTAAGAGAATTGCATGAAGATCTGGATAAGTCATCACCAAAAGACAAACGATTAATGAAGATATTATTGTTAAAAATGTTACATCTAAATTCAGTGAACTGCAGAAGATTTAAAAGAGAGGACCACCAACAAAATTATGGATGCAATACTTCAAAGTAACCTTAGTAAAGAAGTATATACAAACTGAAAGAATGTGTAACTGGGAAATGCACATAAATACTATAAACTTAGTGTTGCTTTATTTTATTACCATTGGTCTTCTTGCTGGTGTAAGCATGTTTGTATCTTCCCACTTGGTAACTTGTAAGAAACATGAATTTTCCCTGACGTGTTCTGAATACCTTTTCATTTCTGGATCACCTTGCAAGTTCATGCTCGCGTGGGTTTAATATAGATAGCATAGACAGGATAGCTGTCGATAATCAATGATGTTGCATGCATGGTCATCCAGTTAGGTGCAAGAGTGATGAATGTAGGCATAATACCTGTAAATCCAGCCAACTACTGACTTAATGGTGTCATTTTATGATCAAGATTGGTACATGAATTTTGCCCTGGAGCTTTAGAAGTGATTAATAACCCATCCAAATCATACTTATTGATGTGCGGCACAGTAAGATATCACTTTCATAACATGGATTTTTATCTGACCCTCAGTTTAGTCATATCCTTATAGGCTTAACCAAACCATTCCCTGTTCTAATCACTAATTGAAACTTAACTAACATTAAGAACGTTTTAAAGTCCCAAGCTTTGTATTCGCAGAAGGTGAACTTTGCTTTCCACTTCTGATTCCGATGAATGTTGACACAGAGTATCCAACAGCTTGTAGATTTCCACACATTATTGTATGTATTTCAATATTGGTATGAACAGAAGGTATCGTAGACAGTTGATTGTGACACTGCTATCATCCAGTCATGGTTAGGTACTGAACACACAGTATTCCATGTGCATAAAGATGGATGTTTCTTTGCTGCTGTAAAGTCTATAGAAATCTGAGCTGTCAACTTAAGAAGAAAAGGTACTGGTTTAAGGACTAAAGCTGTAGTTTTCACATAATGTATAGATCTAGCAGAATTGCTGTTAATCTGGCTATTGTGTTGATCCATCTGTAGAGGAACAAAATGTCTTTGACTCACCATGGTAGCAGAATTTATTGGAAGTAAACAGAGGTATGCCCTTAATGTCATAACAAATTTATCTTTTTGTTAGTTCATTGAGATTTTGTAGTATGAAATGTCCTTTGTATAACATCTGTTGTTTTGTGTGCACGTTTGATCAGCCACCCTCACACTTGTTATGCATTCCTCTGATACACCCTCAGCCCCCCGTGTCAGCAAAAGTAAGCAAAGATTGAACCTTTTCCTCCCTCTTAAATGCTTTTGTAATATGTTATGTAATTACAGTCTCTAGTTCACATATGTTAAATTAATTATCATAATATAAGTTGTCTTGCAACTCAGCATTTTCCTTAACACAAAATGTTTCAGGAACACCTTCCCATCATCAGTTGCTAAAAATCCTTATCCTGTCACAGGACGCATCAGTGAAATTTAAAATAGTCATTATCAGTGGCGGTTTCTTATTGTGGCCACGTGCCCCCCTTGACAGAGAACATAACAAAAAATTAAATCACATTACCATAGTTAACTGTCTGTCCTTTGTCTCTTGTTTATTTTAAAGATAAAGGATGAGCAATGTTTTTAAAGCGTTGGTGTAGATTAGAATGGAAGTATTTATCTGTCTTATGCGTAGTAGGTAGCATGTACCAAATAGACAGGGCCGCAAAGAGACTTGTGGCCTCTGGTTGCCATGACTACGTGACGTGCCGTGTGACATCATAGCGAATATCACCGTTTAATAAACTATGTGTTTGGGCTGCTACTTTTCAGCGGCCTGTACCAGTTTTTAACAGTGGTGTCGGTGTGCCGTTCGTTGATCGTCAGTTTACTTTTATCATACATATTTTGTGTCATGTGTCGCCTACAAACATGAATAGAGTCAGTGTCTTAATAAAAACAAATTTTACCGGACTTTCTTTAGAGGATAAAATAAATATTAAAAAATTAGGCCGGCCATTACCTGATCTAAATTTAACACAGACCTGTGAAAGGAAAGCCCAAAATAGGACATTTACTCGGCGTTTCTCAAGAGACGTTTATAATCGAAATACAGTAGAGTCTCGGTAATTCGAGCCCCGGTATTTCGAGGTTCCGTGTAATTCGAACTGGAAAAAAATAATAAATACAGTCAGTAAATGTAAACAACATTCCCGCCATATCGTGACTCATGCCAGACCAAGTGTCTACAGCATGAAACGCTAAAAATAAATACGTAAATAAATCAGTAGCGGACTGACCGCCTCAGCTGATACAAGTGTTGTACCTGTGCGTTACTACTAAGCTTCGTTACTAGTGTCTGCTTGTTGTTTTAGTTATTTTACTGTACAGTATATTCAACGTTTAGTTTTTCACTACAGTAAATTTTTATTTATACTGTATATAATGAGTTACAAGAGTAGGCCTAAGAAGAAGTTTGTGCCGCCAAGTGTTAAATTGGAAGCCTTAAAAAGATTAGACAGAGGTGAAACGCTAAAAAAACTTGCTGCTGATTATGGAGTCGGCGAAGTGACTGTTGGTGACTGGCGTAGGAACAGAGACAAGATTGAAAACTATTCTTCTAAAAAGTGTATGGGGATTTTAACCTGTGAACGCAAATCGATGAAGAAATCTGATTATGAAAAAACGAGTGCAGCTTTGTTCACTTGGTTTAGTCAACAGAGGCAAAAAGGAAGTCCTATTTCAGGCCCAATGTTGCAAGAAAAAGCAATGTTTTTCAGGAACCAGTTTAAGGAAGGTGAGGATGATTTTACAGCAAGTTCAGGATGGTTGGATAGATGGAAAAACGATACGGCGTAAGGCAGCTTGAAATGTGTGGTGAAAAGCTATCTGCGGATTCTGAGGCTGTGACACAGTTCTGAGAGATTTAAAAAAATTATAGAAGAAGAAAAACTTACTCTCGATCAGTTGTACAACTGTGATGAGACAGGACTAAATTTTAAAATGCTGCCTACTAAAACTTTAGCTTCAAGGGAAGAAAATGCTGCGCCAGGCCACAAAAAATCTAAAGAAATGGTGACAGTTCTTGCTGCATCGAATGCAAGTGGAGAACATAAACTGAAGCTAATGTTAATAGGCAAGTCTGCGAAGCCTAGAGCTTTAAAAAACATCACTCCGTCTGCGCTTCCTGTTACATACATTAACCACAAATCTGCTTGGATGGATAAAAATATTTTTAAGAAGTGGTTTTTTGAAAGTTTTGTTCCTGAGACCAAAAAGTACCTAAAGGAAAAGAACTTGCCTCCCAAAGCAATATTAACCCTTGACAACGCTGGATCACACCCTGACGAAGAAGAACTGAAATGTGGCGAAATTAGAGCATTGTTCTTACCCCCAAACGTGACGAGTTTAATACAGCCGATGGACCAAGGCGTTTTTGAGTGCTTGAAAAAGAAATATCGTCGTCGTCTGCTGCAGAGGCTCCTACAAACTACAGAAGGCGAGGGAACCATAGTGGAATTTCTAAAGAATACTACAATGAAAGACGTAGTTTACTGGGTGGCGGAATCATGGGATGACATAAAGACAGAAACACTAAAGAAGTCTTGGAACAAGATTTTAAAAGAAGAAAATAACAGTTGTAACACCACAGACGAACATGACTTGGTCTTAGCACGACTGATAAAAAAACTTCCTGGTTGTGAACAGTCAAATGAAAATGATGTTTCAGAATGGTTGAATAGTGATGAACAGTTTGAAGTGACCGATGATTCAATCGTTGAAATGCTGAATGAAGCGGCAGAAGAAAATAGTGATGAAGACGTGACTGCAGAGACTGTACCCGTGATGACTCACGCCGAGGGGTTGGCAGCGCTAGACACTGCATTGCGTTATGTCGAACAGCAAGCAGAAGCTACACCGACCGACACGATGCTGCTTAGATGCGTGACATTAGATGGCGTGACATTGCTGCTAAAAAACGAGGGTCTATTTTAAAACAAAAGACTCTGGACAATTTCTTTAAAAAATAAATTTGTGTGCCTTTTATCTTTTGAGTTTAAACTAGTTCAGGTATGTACTACATTGTTTGTGTTTTCTTATCCGTAAGCAATAAACTTTTGCTTATACATTACTCTTTGTTTTTTTCTTCATCCGTATAATCCGAGTTTTTCCAAATTCAAGGTTGCCTCAGCCCCAATTAACTCGAATTACCGAGACTCTACTGTAATTGGAAATGTGGGTGTGAAGTTTCGAATTTGTTGTACTGTTTTCTGTGTGTATTATTTTTCAACCCTGCAGGAATAGAAACGGATGCAAATTGGGCCAGAAAGGGCATAAAAGATTTGCATCATCTTCCTACTAAAATAAAAAAACATGAATCATCTCGAAGCCATATTAATGCATGCACACAACTGTCTTTACTAGGCGAAGTAAATATTTTGACACAGCTTAATTCAGCTTATCGGACACATGTTCTTGAACATAATGAACAGGTTAGAAGGAACCATTATATTTTGAAACGTATTATTTGTTGTGTAAAATTTTGCAGTGCTTTTGAGTTGGCACTTAGAGGACACCATGAGAATGAAGAATCGGTAAATCGTGAAATATTTAGAGAATTAGTTGATTTTTCTGCAGAACTTGATGTTGTGTTGCGAGAACATCTGCAGAACAATACAGCGTTTAAGGGGACTTCTAAAAGTATACAGAACGATATTTTAGATAGCATGTTGGCTGTGTGCAAAGAAGAAATTTATAATCAAATTAAAAATTCCGATTTCTTGGCTATTCAACGTGACGAAACTACAGGTGTTACGAATTGATGCCAAATGGTAGTAATATTTAGATACGTTTTTGATGAACTGTTCGTGAGAGCTTTTGGTGCTTTAGAAGAGTCAAGGATAAATCAGCAGAAGGGATACAAAAATCTATAAAAGATAAAATTGATCCTATAATTATGGAAAAACCACAAAAGTTAATTTGCTCAAACATACGATGGGGCAAATGTAATGAGTGGTGTTACAGGTGGTGTTCAAAGTTTTATTAAGAAGAAATATCTTTACGCTCATTACATACATTGTTATGCTCACCAGCTTAATCTCTTGATCCAAAATGCAGCATCACAGCATGCTAAAGCGCGAGTGTTTTTTAATAATTTATCAGCAATTCCCACTTTTTTTTCAAATTCTTCAAATAGGTGCGATATGATAGAAGAAATAGTAAAGCACAGGTTACCAAAAGTAGCAACAACCAGATGGAACTATAACATTAGGACAGTCAATATTGTGTTCAAGAATCGAGAGAAGCTCATAGAAGTTTTTGAAGAGATTGAAGATAAATGCCTAAGAAGCGCTACTTCTAATGAAGCTTCTGGTCTCAGACGAGCTCTAGAAGACCCAGAATTTTTGTTTTGGCTCACATTTTTTCACAAACTTTTGCCTTTGCCTCATGTTGACATTCTTTATAATCAAATCCAGTCAAGAAATAAGGATAGTATCCAACTTCAAAGTGATATTCAAAATTTTGAGATTTGTGTTAAAAACATTAGAAATGAGACCGACACTATTCAAAGCAATATTGAAGACAATTTTCATTCAATAAAGAGGAGAAGAAAAGAAGATAATTTACCAAGAAGTGCGTTTGCCAAAGAAATGTGTGATGTAATTATTTTACAGATGAAAGACAGATTCTCATATCGTGGCCATCTGCAAGCAGCTCAGTTGTTTAAGAATCAATACCAAAATATTCAAAAGAATTTCCAGAGGCCATTTTTGGATACAGTGTGTTCTTCATATCCATTTCTAGACCAGACTCGTTTAAAAACAGAATTAGAAGTTATTTACTCACGACCGGACTTTAGTCAAATAATTTGAGCCACAAACTTCCTTACATTACTGCTGCAACATAATCTTACTGATATTTTCTGGGAAACTATAAAAATACTAAAAATAATTTTAACAACGCCAATGACAACTGCAGAATCAGAGCGTTGTTTTTCAACTCTTAAAAGAGTCAAGACATTTTTGCAAAATACTATGGGTAATGATCGTTTAAATGCGTTAGTGATGATGTCCATAAATAAAAATTTAGTGCAAGATATTGACAGTTTCAATGACAAAGTGTTGGAAAAGTTCATGTCTATGAAAAATAGAAGGGTGGAATTTACTTTTAAGAAATAATTGGCTTCATTCAATCCACTTTCCATTTCAGGTAAGATTTTACATTGTTAAAATTTTTTATGATTGCGCCTCTCTGGGTGAAAAGTCACCAGCCGCCACTGGTCATTATATAAATAATTAAATGAAAACATAACACTACAAAACTGTGCACTGCTCAGCGGTGGCGAAGCGTCAGGGGAGACAAGGTAGACAGTGTCTCCCCAAATAATTTATTCATAAAATAATTAATTTTTATTTATGCATTAAGTTAATAAGTTACTCAGAAAGGTATAAAACTAATGTAACAAGTTAAATATCATGCAACATGATGCGAGTGTGAGCCATGGAACCTTGCTGTGCGATGCAATTGTACATGGAGTATCAGGGTAGACGTTATTGAATGTCTTTTTAACAAGGCTGGAGGTGAGGAGGGCTTCGATGGATGACAACGGGAAGGGACCTGCGCGTGCAGCATAAAAATGCGCCCCATACATCACATCTGAAGACATGTCATGTCTCCCCTGCACGAAATAGTACAGATTTCTCGCCTGGCCGCCTGTCTTTGTTTCAATGTGCTCGCATAGTGAATATTTGTTTTTGTTGAGTTTACAAATTATTTTCATTTTTTTTATATAGTTGTATAGACTAAGAAGTGTGTAATTATTTACACACTGATTATTCAATAATACGTATTGTTAGGTGTCGTCATTTAAGCAGTGGCGTACACAGGGGGGCTCAAGCCCCCCCCAACCGCAAAAATGTAACAGGCCTTCCTGAATTTACTTAGGCCTCTTCTAAAATTACAAAATTGCATATTTCGGCCGATTTGGACAGGGATATAAATACTAACAAAATAAGTAGTTTATAATAACAATTATTACTTCAGTTATAATTTATAAGTTCAATGAGCTTGTATTACGCTGAGTGTAATGTTCAGTAAGCTACCTGTTTTCTCTCTCATTTGACGGTGCGGCCACATGCACTCCACTACCAGTGATGGTGTTACATTACTATACGTTGTTGCATGTCTGAACGCGGCTTAAGAATTTTTACTTAAGTATTGAATAATGTTTTTATGAAACTTAAATAAGTAGGCCTACATAAACCTTTTTCATAAAAGTATTATTTAATCCTCAAGTTAAATTCAGCATTTCTTTTTATATCAGTCGATAAATAAAACGAAAATTTTAATAATGTTCCTAATTTCATATCTTGAATAATGCTACTGTAATAATGAAAAAAAATTTCTTTAAAAACACTTTACATTTATATGAAATTTTTGGATTTTTTTTACTTAAAAAGAAATATAAAATTGTTATATAGTCTATATTATTATACAATAATTAATTTATAGAACTATTAATATTTTATTTAAAATATATCGTATTTTCCGAACGTATAAACATAACCTACCTACAAAATCCTGCACACCGCGCATGCACGCACTCCACAGCGTGCGTGCAAAATTTTGTAATATATCCTCTACAAGATTCCATATATTCGTCAGTGATCGGAGGTAGTCATTCAGGCGATACTTACACCACCAGTACCCACGTTGCTGGGCATCGTCGCGTTTGTGTTTGTTTAGCAGTACAGTGTTTATTAAATTCGCTATTTTTGTAGTTTTATTAGTGATTATTTGTTTGTTGCGTCAAAGATGGAGACTACTAAGTCCAAACTTGATGACAAGACAAGAGTACCAAAAAGGAAAGTCAGCATTTTGGATTTCTTTGTAACAAAAACTAAACTAGCGTAGTGTGATAATGTAGCAGAAAGGCCTGCATGTTCTTTGTCAATTTCTACATCGTCTCAGCAAGCTACTTGTGTTGTGGCAATGGCAACAATATTTCGGGGCTTGTTTCTGAATTCTCTGACAACAGTGAAACTGTAAGTCCTGGCTGTTCTGACAAATGTTCTTTCACAAAACGAGTCTTCATTATTACATAAAATAGCAGACATTAGTAATTTTATTATTACAATATAAATCTCAAATTGATGGTAACCTGAAGTATGCCATCCTTTGTAAAAATCACACTGAAGGTATGGCTGACCACAAATTACCTGTAAAAAAAGGTGCAATTATTCCAGTATTCTTGTTATCACATAGAGCAAATGCTGGCCAGGAATTGGACATGAAACAACACTACAAGCTAAATTTATATATTCCTTTTGTTAATCACTGCGTTGTTGAGTTAGAAACCCGTTGCGGACCTGAGTTTGATAAAATTTGTGATGTTCAAGTATTTATACCTCATTTCGTCATTAAGGCTACTACTCAAGAGATCAAGCAGTCTGTTGCCTCTATCATTTACCCTGACATTTCCAAGATGGAACTTAAACTTGAGGCAGAAATATGGATGCAAAAGTAGGTGGATGAAGCAGATATGAATGTTCAAGATGCAGCTGTCTTCTCTGCAAGCTTGCAATCCAGATATATTACCCAACGTACAACAAATTTTAAAAGTACCGTGTGTACTCCCAGTGATGTCAGCTGAGCCAGAACGCTCCTTCTCTACTCTGAGGCGGTCGAAGATGTGACTGAGGTCTACAACATCGGAGACAGGGCTTAATGGGCTAGCTTCGCTCAATATTCACAGGGAAATCAAGATTTCTCCTGGAGATGTTGTTGAGCGGTTTGCCAATAAAGGAAATAGGAGAATAGACTTGGGCTTTTTAAATTACAAATTGCTTGGCTTGGACACAAATGCTTTACCTATTGTAAATTAATAGTTAACTTGATTCTTACTTACTGTATGTTGTTTCTTTTTCATTTTTTAAATACTGCTGTTAATTTTATAAGAATTCAGCTAATATACACTTGTGTAATTTTTCATTAATAAAGTATTAGTAAAATAGTAGTATAACAGTAAGAAGTATAATAGTTTAATGGAAAACTGTTTTTTGTATTGACACAATTAGTTATTTAGCAAGACATTTTGAAATATATAGTTGTTAAAATACCAACTTTGCAAAACTTTATTCCCAGTGCTACTGACATTAGGCTAATGTATAATATTATAGTATAATTGAAGTAAAATGAATCTGTTGTTAAATATTACAATAATCATAAAAAATCGATTAAAAATATTTAGTTTTTGAAAGAAAAAGTATTACAAACAGAATTATCACTGTTGCACATCAGATTTTCCGATGTGACAATGAGCTGTGAACCTTGAAAGCGCTAATCGGAATAATTTTTCTATAGTGGTGTGCAACAGTGATAATTCTGTTTGTGATTATAACCACTAACATAACTTTCTTAATTAAAAAAGTGTTGTTTTTAAAATTACTGATTAAAAAATAGAATGAGCATAAGTCCCCCAATCATGAATAATACATTTTTAATAAAGAAAATGTGAAACCTACTAATAAATGTTAACCATTAACTGGCCTATGTACTCTATGTTATACTATAAGTTGTAGAAGAGTAGGCTAATATATGGACTGCTAAGTTCAAGCCTCCCCCCTGCCTGATTTCTGCATACGCCACTGCATTTAAGTGCTTTAAGCTTATCGTTCAATTGGTTTAAAGGAGCAAAATGAATACAGTTAGTACCAGTTCTACGGCAGAAGTATTTGATATAAACTTTGACAACTTTGATTTATTAGAATTTGTGTTAAAATACGAAACCAGTACGTTACATTTAGAGCAAAAAGTATTGCTAACGTCAAAAATATCTTGAGCGTCTTTAGACTTGTCGCAGAAGGATGGAAAAGTTATCAGAAAATTTGGTATAGTAAATATATATGGCTCTCTTGTTGTAAGCGAAACAAAACTCTGCACTTCTATTACTGTTTGATGTTTAATGGAGAGGAAACATGGAGCAAAGTTGGAGAAGGCGCTATAAAAAATTTTGAAGTTAAAGCTGCTAAACATGCTCGTAGCAAAACTCATGAAAAATTCTGAGATGTTTCACATGCTAGGATGTAACAGAATTGAAACTGTTTATCCGAAACACCTAGAATTCAAGCAATACAGCACAATGCAAATGTGGCATGAAATCAAAGGATAGTAGGCTGTTTGGTAGATGTTGTTTGTTATTTAGGGAGACAAGAGTTAGCTTATCTTGTTTTCAAAATTGCACGGCAATCTCTCGCGAGCTGAGATTATAACTAAAAATCTCTCAGGAGCATATTTCTATAACTAAAAATAAGAAAAAGATGCGACACGGCGTGTAGATATCATTTATAAGAAAATATGAACCGTTTGTGTAATGCCTGCAGTAATCCGGATTTGTCACCATTACAAAATGTGAATAAAATTTGTTTTTCTGGCAATATTTTCTAATTAAGATTCATAAACGACACCAATAACAATACGATAGCTTTTTTTTATATTTAAGTTAAATTATATAAAAACGCGTATGTTTCAGACAGTCACTTAGCTATTACCTGATAGAGGTAGCGTTAACTCTGTTTACCATAGTTTTACTGGTTCATTAAGAACGTCAATAATCTTTGTAAGAGGTTGCTTTTGGCTGGTATTTTTATGTCTACCCAAATTATTTTGTCACGCTTCGCCACTGCTGCTCAGTAATGTCAAATGTTGAGCCATTCAGTGTCCACTTAACTCATTAATATATCATTCTGTTTTTGCATCCTCCTTGTTATTCATAATATAGTGTCATACAGAATATTTGAATGAAATGATAACTTATCATTAAGCAGTTGTTCTTCACAAAGCTTGGTTGCCTTGTATATTTCAAACTTCTCTAAGGTCCATGCATTGACCTTTACCACAAAAGTGCACAAATTGGACTTGAACTAACATTCTTTTTGGGCATATGTTCTTTAAATCCATCTACGAATTTCTATCAGTTTGTCCAATATAGAACTTATTACATTCATTGCAATGCAACCTGTACACACGAGAGAAAATGTCCATTTGCTTATGTAATTCGACTATAGTCGAACTGACATATATATACCCTTACATCCTTAATTCTACTTTAATCCTCGTCAGCCAGTTTTTGTTTCCATTGGTTCCGTTTTTCAATTAGTCTCATAATGCATACAAACATAGTTTCACCTTATTTTATGGTGCTGTGCTCGTGTGGTGCCCCAAAACAAGGTATGACAGCTGATTTTCATAGATGCACGTGATTGTTCATGGCTGTGGTTTGGTTTGTTTATTTTGTGTAGTATACATGGTGTAGTGTTTCATATTATGTATATTTATAGTTTCGTATTTGTTAACCCTAAGGTGACCATTTGAAGTTTTTTTAAGGTGTATTTTTAGTTACAATTTCTTAATATTTTGTTATAATGGCACATACAGCCCTTACTGATACACAAATTTTAAATGATTCTGACATCTTTTTGGGTGACTATGATTCGCTTCATGACAGTGACAGTGACTTGGACAGTAGGTTAGACACATGTGATAAGTTGCAATCTAATGATGGAAGTACTTTAAATAACAGTGATACCAATCAAATTTGGCAAAAAGTCAGTGATGTTTTATCAGGAAATATGGTAGAACTTAATTCTATCCCTAAATTTAGTGGTCAGCTTGTAAGACTTTCAAGGGCTTGAGCCAAATGATATTTCACAAAATATTTTTGATCATGTAGCACAACACTTGCATTTAATTGTGTTGATAAGACATTTGATTTCCCACCACACTCAAGGGTCCATAAATGGAAAGAAGTTAATGCCATTGACCTAAAAACATTTGTGGGTGCTGAAATTGGGATGGGACTATGAAACAAAAGTGAAACATTTTCTTATTTTGAAAATAAATTCTGGGGAACTCACACACCAGGGTTTAGGTAGCCTTTTACCAAAAGTAAGGATTTTCTTATTTAATCATTTTTACATTTTAATAAAAATATCAATCAGATGCCAAATGGAACTGATGGTTATGATCCATTACACAAGGTCAGACCAATAAATGCTACCTAAACCATTTTGAACCTGGGGAGGCACTGTCTCATATCAAAATTTAAAGGTAGGTTGTTGTTTAAACAATACCTGCCATCAAAACAATCAACTAAATGCGTATTAAAGTGCGGTCGCTCTGTGATGCAGACACAGGATTTGTCTGTCGGTTTTCAGTTTACACAGGGAAAGATAAAAACAAACAGGGCAGAAGGGAGGACTTCAAAATAGAGGTCATGTTATCCATCTTCATAATTTTTATTACAGTGTAGACTTATTAGAGAATTGGAAGAAATGGGATTTGGTGTAAGTGGAACAGTACATGTTAATCGGAAAGAACTTCCACAGGAAATGAAAAATATAAAAAAGAAGGAGACTTACCAAACATATGGGTTGATAAACAGAGTTAGATTTTAGCATGTTCTTGGCAAGATACTGGTAAAGTAAGTATATTTAGGGTACAATTACACGACCATTTTTTTTCTTGCATGTGCATGGGCGGAAGTGTAGTCACACAGGCGGTTTATAATCGGATGGCACCATTGGGACGTCTCGGAGGCGCAGGCCGAGTTGTTATAAAGATTTCAAGTTTTTTTATTAACATATATTATTTTTACACACTTATATAACATTTTTTAAAATAAAGATGTCAACAACACCATGGAGACAAAATTCATCTTGAAAACGCAGCAGACCCATGCGTTTTTCCATGACCGTGTGACCAATTTCATTGGTGCCTGTGTGTTAAATTCAATGCATTTCCCAACTGCATGCAAACGGCCAGGAAAAAAACGCTCGTGTAACTGTGCCCTTACTGTTGAAATCAAAATACAGAAGCTGATGTCCTGTCTAAACTAGGTAACTGAAGCGTATATAAACCAAATGTGCAAGTTCTTTATAATAAAAACATGGGAGGGGTAGACAAATTTGACCAGTACTGTTAGACATATCCATATGGTCAGATTGAGAAAGTGGTACCAGACAATCTGGCATTTTGTAACTGAAACTGTGCTTATAAATGGCTGTATAGGCTACAACATTCAAACCAATCCTATTTGTTCTAACAGAGAATTTAGAGAAATTGTAATAGATGGACTTATAAATGACTACAAAAAGTTAAGCACACACAAGAGAAGAGGATGAAAAATCCGCATTGCAAGTAATGAAAGAATTATAGGACAGCACTTTCCAACACAATTTGAAGATAAAACCCATAAACCTAATTGCGTTATATACAGCAGTATGCCCTCTTCCTGTGAAAAGAAAGGAAAGATGCATGCAAAAGGGGGGGGGGTGCAACTTTTTTATTGCCCTGATTGTTGGGACAACTTTCCATTGTGTGACACACAAATCATTTATAGGAAAAAGTGTCGGTGTAAAGTATAAACTGTTGCAAAAACCTTAAATTTAATTATACAAATAATAAATAATAAAAAAACGTGCAAGTTTGAAAAGTCAGTGACAGAAGCAATAATGTACTCTTTTACTTCAGATGTTGTACAAGTATTATTTGTGTAAATAAATATTCATAAAGTGGAATTGTTCTATATAAATAACGTGTGAATAGTTGAAAGAATAAAACTGTAGAAAACTCATCAAGATTCAAAAACTGCATTGTTATTAAGGTAGGTTTTCTGTATATAAAGTGTACATAATAGTATATATGTAAACATTTTTAGAGCAAAATACGTTTACCATGACTTGGGTACTATACGTGGGAAATTCAAAAGAAAAATGTATACATATGACAGAAAACATAATTTTATTAATTTTTTGCCCAGTAATGCAACTTTTCTTTAACATAAGGGAAAAATTAGAGAACACCGAAATGGTTAAGTAGCCCCACAGGAAAAAACAATTTTTAAAATGGGTCAAGACAGAAAATACTTTCAAAAATTGTATGTATAATATTTAAGATCAAAAATAGCAAATGTTCATTGAATAAACTTGGAAATCAGTGATTTTGTTTTTTGCTATGACTCTATATGTATGGTTCATGTACTGTGTTAACATCTGCGGTGCTCAAGATGAATCAAGTTACATATCCTGTGCCGCGTTTTGGAAAACGCGGCGCTGTTCCTATATCTATATAGTGGATGATTATAATTACGTATTTGACGACGCAAGGGAATTTGTCCTTTGGTATGCTTAATCGGACTTTGTCATCTCCGCCGGCCGACTCGCGCGCGCCCTATCTCTGTTACGTACAGTTTTTTCAAGAGCCGGTTTGCTCAGTTCCACTTCGGCTCTCGGCGCTTCACAATCTGATCCCCGGCTGACAGAGTAGATTTAAAGTTTTTCGTCTTCCAACTACTTCTATGGATAGGTAGAAGCCTACGTGACCTCCGGTAAGTCTATTAATATATATATATATATATATATAATTATTTATAAAAACAAATTGTTTTTAATTGATATTAAAGTGGATGCGTTACGATAGATATTGCAGTGAGTCCTTAGCACGTGGCGACTATCAGGTTAAAATTTGTTTCATGTATGTTTAATCTCAACCCTGGTTAATTGATTGTAACAGTAATGATATAATTATGTTTTATATTAATCTAGTAATAATCCTACTAAATTAACTAAACCAAGATGGGGCGTAAGTCAGTAATTTTCTGAAATCCGTGTACATCACGGACTTGTTAAAAGTTGCTAATTCCTGTAAGTGCGTCATGAAAACTTTTGCATAACTGTTAATTAAAATTATCATTATTATGGAGTCACTATATCTGGACATATTATATATTAAAATATTTAATGGGGTTATTTTGGAAGCGATTTACTACATTCAGTGGGGTTCTTTACTTAGTCTATTTTCGGAGTTTATAAACTGGACAGGCCATGCAATGTCAGGGGGTAAATGTGGTAGTGTGTTTTATGAACTTATGAGTAATCCCAGATATAATTGTGCAGGGTTTCTGATGTAGACGGAAATCTTCCCCGCTCCGGAAGGACGGCCGAACAACTGCCTCAGATGCTGTAATTTCAAACACCTTCGTCAGCTGTGTCAGCCAGAAGGATGGACTAGATACACCCAACGGAACCCTCGAACTCGACGCTTCTAACCAGGTGAAATTTAACCATATTAAACCTAAATCTTGTGGCCGATAAACTCTTTAAGACTCTTATGTATACGCTCCAGTTTGGACAGTTATGTATGGACAGTGGGTGTCATATGATTTTTGTAATTTGTAAGGCTTACGCCTCCTCTATCAATGTTATGTCAATCTCGTTCTGAGAGTGTAAACTCGGCCAGGGTCAGGCACCACCCGGGTCGAGGGGAGTTCGGTAGATAGGGTTGGATTTAAATTCTGTTTCTGTCTTAAGCATGCCTGGACAGATGTATCTGTCCACGTTGGGGTATTTATGTTCAATGGATCTTTTGGTTAATGTGGGCTTATGTATTTTATTATTCATTAAAGATTTGGGAGATGTTTTAACCCGTGGTCGACTCCCGTTGGAGCCGTCCACTGCAGGTCTGTATGTGTCAGATTTTGCTAGATCTCGCCCGATGCCTGACCCGGCCGGTAGTCTAGTTTTTCTTTAGGAACACCGTGAGCTGGTTTTAATACATTCATGACTTAGATTTCGTTTTACAAAATTCTGTTCCATTGTTCAGCTAATTTGTACACTTTAAATTTTACCATTGCCAGTTAGATATTTTCACAGTTTGTATTTTACCATAGTAAATATTGTAATGTTAACTTTTATTGCTCACTATGCCAATTAATTAACCATTAACAACACTAGATTAATCAGTATCAGTTATTAATATTCATGGTGGTCACGTTCCACTATTTTTACCAATTCTGTTTCGAAAATAAAACGAAATATAAAATGCAGTTAGGCAACCGAGCATCCATGTTAACCTTGTGATGGCATTCTTCATTATTGTCATTGACGTGATTCAATTTGATAATTAAACATCGGCATGGGAGTTGTGCGCAGGCCGCTGGGCTTACATAGAACATTCAGTTACTACTTATCTAATTAAAATTTGGGGCATGTCTGCTCCACTCCTTGGGACATTTTAATTGAGGTTTTGGGGGTTTAGTCACCTATTAATTGAACATTAAGGGGGGCCGGATACTTGGTCAGAATAAGGGGGTTAAGGGTGTTTCAACAAGAAACTTATATACGCTGATAACCGGGGTGAACATGTGATGTGTTACTTATCTGTAAATGTTTGTTGATGTTAATTATATGTGTGTGTTGTTTTATATGATTGTTACATTGTTATATTGATTATGCATGTGTATATTTCTATATATTTATATCTTGTTATGAAATGTGATTACTTGCAGGTCGAGATTGTGTGCCATTTTACAATTGTATTATTATCATTTATGTAACATTCACGATTTACTAGTCAATGATTATTCAGATATTTACTATTCATTCAATACTTATTGATGTTAATAGTTTATTATTCATTGTTCAACTTTTGGCAATGCACATATTAATGGAATTATATTTAAAAATAAAAAAGACTTAATTATCTTGCCTTAAGGGCTCATATGTTGTACAAGCCGAGCACAATAAATATTGTTGTTGTTATCTCAAGATCAGTGTTTCATTTGCAAGTCCCATCATACTGGACCCAGCACAATTTTGGCTTCTCTAGGCTCTTGCCTAGTTCTAAATAACTTGTGGCCTCTCTTTCAAAAAAAAAATATAAATAAGGAAATAGAAAATTAAAAAAAGACATAAAAATAAATAAAATCATAAAAAGGAAAGAGGGGTTACAATCCTTTCTAGACTCGTAAAGTATTTAGATTTATTCGGCTTGTCTATAGTTCACTGAATAACTATCATGTGGACAAAGTGAATGTTTTATCTCTGTTAATAAGTCATTTCACACAAGGTAACTACAAGCCAGGTACTTACATACACAATCAAATTATGATGCATACCTGATGATGATACTGTTTCCTTAATTGAAACTTGCAGCTCTCTTAAACATATTTACATACACCAAAACATGTTTGCTGATGATTAGACTTGGCTTAAGAGAAACCGATTAGGACTATTCCAAACTGGGTCAGCAACAGGTGCCCATAGGCGTTATAAACAATGCACCCAGCTCATTGTTTACAAAACAATTATACATACTTATAGCTATACAAATTTTGACTAAAACTCGATGAAGTGTTTATACAATTTGTTTTCTATTATGTATAATGCTTGTTTCATCTTTATAAAATGTTTACTGTGTGCAGAGATTGGAAAACTTCGTAAAGATTATTAAATTTTGTATTTTTATTTTAAAAAATCCACAAATCACTTGTTTCTATGTTATTCCCACTTATTCCGTTTTTGTTTTCTAATTTTATGCAATTACTGAGGTATAAGACAATCTCTTTTAATTGAATTTTCTGGTTACAAGACAATTAAATTTCCATTAGCTGGGTTTAATCCAGTCCTACACTATACTTTTAAACAAACATAAAATATAGAACTGTATGAATCATTTTAAACATTTTGGAGTAAATTCGGAAAGTGGTTGAATGTTCTGTGCAAGTATACTTACTTATAAAGCACAGAGCCTTAAAAAGTATTGCGCAACAAGCATTGCATACCTATTCACCTGTATTGAGTAAGATATTGTGTTAAATAAAAATAGTGATTATCAATTTCACTAGCATTTAATGATTTATTGCATGGTTTTAAAATTACAATCCATGTTTTTCTCATGTATGTTTGACTGAACAGCAACAATGATTGTGAGACAGTAGAGAACAGTGAGTCTGTGATATTTTGTATATACTGTGATATGTCCACAGCATATCCTCAAAGCCACTTTGTGTTTGTAATTTTCAATTGTGCTGCTGCTAAATATTCAAATTTTAATATTTCATGATATATTAATATATTGTTTTAAGTGGGGTTTGTTTTTATTATAACCTGGGTTACTGAGGGTTATTATGGAACTTTTATTATGAGTTTCTGTTCATATGTAACTGAAATTACCTGAAGTCTGATTTAGTGTATATTTGGTTGCAGTCTTTGCTGTGATGGCAGTGGTAACAGTGATGTAAGAACTAAAAAAATGCACAAAAAGTAAAAAACCTATTGTTAAAAAGTTTTAATTCTCACATTTATTTACAAAATTATTTCTTTTTTGGTTCTGCTTTTGTCCCAGGCGCCTTTGATGGTTTTTCTTTCTTCTTTTTATCCCCCGCTTTTTTAGCATCTTTTGATGGTTTACTTTTTTTTGCTTTTGCAGCTTTCAGCCTGTAGAAGATTTCTGAACGTATTTTATTACGTACTTGTCGAGCATGGCGTAATTTAAATCGATCAAAATCCGTCAGAGCAGCTCTCTAAACAATAAACAAAAGTCACTTGTAAAGCTATATTTCATACAACACAACAGCTTACATGTATCACTTAAACAGCTAGCTAACATAGACTGCAAATAGTTGTTATTTATTATATTCATAAAAATGTCTAAAGTATAATTCTGATTTGAAAGAAACTACATGATAAGAATCAAAGTTGTTAGACATAACTGTTGTAGGGTTTACAAAATTTCAGTTGATTTATATAATCTGTATATGGCTTATAGCTTACACCATTATAGTAGTAACCAAACACAATTTAACATTTACTGTTATTCTATATTTGGTCTAAATTTTAAAATATTAAAGTCAAAAAATGATCACACACACACACACACACACACACACACACACACACACACACACACACACACACACACACACACACACACACACACACACACACACACACACACACACACACGAACTGATGCAAGAATTACTATGCAAAGAGGGATGCTTCCAGTGTTATATATTGAGTGATCATTTGTATTAGTTTTAAATATTTTTATATAATTATAATAATGAAACCCAGCAATAATGTCATACGGTTATAAAAGGCATCAAATGCATGAAATGTGAATGTTAATAATGTAACCTCACAGCAGCTTGGTGGCTGGGGATTCCTACACTCAAAAGGATACAAAAGGGGGAGACAAAACTAAAATACTCATTACAAGAACAAGAATGTATTATCCTCTGCCTGCTAAATAAATTTATAAATACTGTTACAGGTAAACACTAGATTTCACCTACGTTTGTTGTCCAATACTATATAAATATTAGTTTCAAACATTCTTTTTGTTTTTATGTTTTGTTTCTTAGTTGTAGTGTTGTCTAATTTAGATATATTTTTTTATTACAATTTATCATATGAGGGTCAGTCAAAAAGTTCTTGGCCTGACACATAGATAGCCCCAGGAAGATCAAATAACTATGATTGCTTGCAAGTTCAATGCGTCAGATGGTATACCATAACATTTATTAGTTTGAGCGTTGTAATCAAATAAAGTATATACGAGGTTGATAAAAAATTTTTGTGCGATTTTGCAATTTCCACCACTACAAGTGTCTGATAAAAAAATCTGTTTTTATAGGATGTTGGTATACATGTTAGTGACAATCATCTAAAATTTTAGTTCTATTTGATGTACTGTTTAGATTTAACAGCTAATCGAGTATCCTTAGGTGTATTAAGGTGATTTTTTGTCATTTGTTACGATACCAAAAGCAGCCCCAATACCAGAGAAGAAATATAAAATAAAAAGGCACGAAAATAAGAATTAACAATTTTAAATCAAAAAAAATAAAAAGACTAACGTAGACGAAACAAATGACAATGACCCAACCCAAGTGATTGGCCCAATGACAAAAGAAATGAAATGAACACATGAATTCCAAGTAAAGATTATTAAATGTACCCTTAATCATGGAAAGTACAAGTCCCAAGAAAATATTGTATTAACAATTAAGTAAATATTGAATGAAAAAAAAAGAACAAACAATAAAACACACAAACCATGATACAAAGAACAAATGTGAAATTTAATAAATAATATAATACTAACCAAACTAGAATGAACCAAGAGTGCATGATAGGAGTAGGAAGTGATTTCCCAATTAACTAGATAATAAGGGTGAGTACACCAAAGTGAATGGAGGTAAAGGAATAAAATAATATAGAATAACCACTGTAAACACTAAATAGTACTGTGAAAACCTTACAAAGTGCCAGTGTAACACAACGATACCCAAACATAGTTACTTAAAGCAAGAACCCATCTAGAAGTAAGAGTGCCTAAAGAAAGTGGATAAGTAAAATTATAAACCACAAAAATATATGTAAAAACACTCAAAGAAGTGAATAATTAAATAAGTTTAGTGGTAAAAAAGGAACTAATATCGTTAGATCAGATACCAAGAAATCGTTAGACCGTTTGATCGTTAACGATCGTTAGATATCGTTGGTCAATAGAAAAAACCAAGTAATGTTAATCAAAATAATATTGTTTTTTAGTTAGAAGTAAGGATTAAAAAGAACTAAGCCAAACTTTATACCAATAACATGGTATAAAGGAAGGGTAGATCAAAAAAGAGAAATGAATGTTTAAATGCTAAAGTTATTGTAATGATGTTATAAGGAGATGCAGAGAAGATGATAGTGATAGTAGAATTATTCAAATGTTATAATTGTTGAATTAGTATTAAGAATAAGTGGTATTAATGATGATAAAAGCATAAGGAACAAATCATGTTAAAATTATAATATTAGTTACAGAAAGCAGTAAAAGGTCAGAGAAGCTGTATAGCCATATACTAAAGAATGTAAATCAATGATTAATGTAAAATACCCAAAACAAAACGATAAAAAACTAGTATTAAGAGTAAAATAAAAATAAAAATATTATAATAAGAATAGGTAAGGGTAGGCCTCAAACTATGTGAACCAAAATTGTAAAATATCCACAAATAACAGTAAACAGTGAGAGAAAAAGATAAGTAAGCATAAAATAACAAACCAAGGAACAATATAAATACAAAATAATTGCATAAAACTACATAATAAAAAAATTAAGTAAAAAGAATTATAATAGCCAAATGTTAAAAGGGTCATTCCATGTCAAATCACCCAATAAAAAATTAATTTGACACCCACCTCCTCAGATTTTGATGAAACTTGGCACAATTTATTCTATTACTATCCTGATAACACCTGCAAAATTTTTTTGCTCTATCATTGATAGTTTTTTCAATTAATTTTTTAGTTTTTTTTTTTAATTTGGCGCTATCCAAAGCCTCGCAAATCACGCCTTTAACGTGCACTCACAAATTTAAAAATATTTTTCTTGAAAACTATTCAAGATATCATCATGAAATTTTGCAGGAAGTTTGTGTGTTATACCTAAAAGCAGCAAAAAATGCTCTTATTAACCTATTTCAATCCCTCAAAAAACTAAAAAAACCGAAAGGCGTAGTCAAGGTCCGCGCCGTAGATTTTCCGTGAAAACGTCGGGATAAAATCATAACAAGTGTTTCGTATAATATGTAATTTAATTATCAATCTCTTTAATACAATGGTTATACAGAGTAGTATGGTTACAGAATAGATAAATCACAAGTTTATTGCATGTAGCAAGGGTCTGTGGTAGCTAAAGTAACACACGTACACCTCACACTGTATCGAATTCAAGTGTCTAGTGAAAGTCATATCGATGTTGGTGTTGCCGAGTGTTGTATGGGCAGGAATCGTCACGGGCATCATACCAAATTGCGCGAGCATGAAGTCATTCAGCACTGTCTTATCGCTGTCGGCATTAATATTAAAGTCTCCTGTGAGAATGAGGGGTACATGCGTCAAGTCTTCCAATGTCGGTATAATATTATGAATACTGACCGAGTATCGAGCCAGTGACGAAAGGGTTAGCATCTGTATATCTTGTATTCGCGTGCCAGATGAACGTAGATCGATGCAAGCAGGAATTTCAGTTCTCCGCCCAGGGTCACGTTGATCATGCAGACATCGCCGACATGTGGCTCCATCAGTCGAACGCCCAATGCGAGTGCTGACCTGGCACATCTATGCACGATTGGACTGTCGGTCACAGATTCGGCATTTCTATAGATAGCAACGCCACCAGCAGTTTGCCACCACCGCGCTGATTGACCGATGTGCTGTCGCCAACCAGGAATTCGAAGCCTAAAATCGGCACAGCGTTGCATTTATCATCCATCCAGGTCTCCGAGAGCGCGAGATAGTCCGAATGGCGCATTATTTGGTCCGTAGCTATATCTGTCGAATGAGCGACTAAACTCTGACAGTTGTCAGCGGCCACTATTATACGTACACGTGCGTTACTCACCTCACAATTGTTGCTCGGCGACGCACCGAGAAATTTGCGCAGCTGTAAAGTTATTGTTGGCAGACGATGTCGATCTAAATGAGTATATTCTTGTTGAATTTCGCGAGATATTTGACTGCCGTCCTCTTTTAAGCCATGATAGAACCGATGATCGCCACGCTTGTTCAGTAAGTATAACCCTTCTATTGAGGTAACACGACTCAGCGCTACGTACACTAGTTGAGTTTCTTGCTTTGAATCGTACTCTACCACGACTTGATCAAATGTCGCGCCTTGAGATTTATGAATAGTGAGAGCACAGGCTGGAGAAACTGGAAACTGCGTTCGCTTACACTTCGGTTTGCCGCGCCCAATAGATATGTTTGCGGTGCGTTTTTCAATGGGAGTCCAGCACAGCTGTAGCACATCGAGCCTTGATTGCACGTACGGTTTCGCTTTCAGACGCGCCAGTCGTCCTATATTTTTGTTATCGAATTCGAACCAGAGCCGACCTATTCCTTGCTGTGCAGCACTGTCGTCTCTCTGCACGCTGGTGCCCTCACTTATGTCCTGTTCTATGTACCGAAGTATTCCGATGGCGCCGTTTACTAGTCCATCTTCAACGTTTAGATTAATTGTAATCATGTAAGGATGACCAACCCCTAATCGCAGCACATACGGCATACCTCCGCTCGCCTTCATGTTCATCTTGTGCATAGCGAGGCGTGCGTTGGACAATTCCGTGGTATTGTGGTAGCCGCTGTACACATCCACAGCCGTACTCTCGATATCCGTCTGTATAGCCTGACTGTTGAACGCGTCCACAGATGAATTTCTGTGGAACAGCCTTACGACGCCCGTTAAGTTGGCATCGCACCACTCAGCCGTTCGGAATCAACCCTCAATAACGGCCCTTTCTTCAGCAGTTAGACGCACGCCATCACCGATTTTTACGAGTATTCCGGAAAACACTATGTCTGCCTGCCGCATAACTTGATCAAGGCCGAAGAACTCGAGCGACTGCCACAAACAGGGTCCGCCTATCAGGTTACGGCTGGACTTGAAGATAGGTGTTGCACACACGGGCGGTAGCTGACGCAGATCACCGCACAGTATTATATCGAGCCCACCGAAACTCATGTCATGTACGCCCGTGATTTGTTTCAGGCGGTTGTCTATTTTATGAAAGATGCTACTGCTGATCATGCTAACCTCATCGATAATGATACTACGCACACCGTTAAACATCCCTCGATACACTTGTTCGACCTCATGAGCCATGGGTTTGTCAGGTTGATTGTTGCTCATCGCTGCGATTTTAAAGGCTGAATGGACGGTGATACCGCCGAGGTTTACAGCCGCCCTCCCAGTGCTGGCACATACCACGTACGCGTTGCGCATGGAGTTATGGTGTTGAGTGAAGCGGTTGTATGTTTCCATGAGCAAACGTAGCACATACGTCTTGCCACTGCCAGCGGGCCCAGTGAAGAAGATCTGTATTGGTTGTCTATCCTGGGTTACATGAAGTCGATGTATGACTTCGAACAACAGTTCGCGCTGTGCATCGTTCGTCAGTCGCATGCGCTCGCAGTATTCCTGTTTGCTGAGTACTCCCGTTATCCGCCCGACTACAGACAGTCCATGTAGCGGCTCCAGTACGTCGATATCATCGGTGTTGTCGTTAACGTCCATCAGTTGAACCAAGTCGTTTCGTTCTTCCGTCGGCAGTTCGGCTTCTTCATTTTCGAACGTGCACAGCTCTCGCAACTCATTCATTAGTTTGTCGATGTCAATGTTGGCCTCGTATTCCCGACGCTTTTCCATGATTTCCTTCTCGGGTTGCTCGTATGTCTCTAGATAGCGATCACGATCCAACACATCGACAGACTCAATTCTGAACGGCACATAAAGCGTTACTAATTCACGTTTATAATTATGCATGTCTTCTATATCGTAGCAACGGCTGCGCACGACTCGTGAGCGAGCGCGTTGCATATATTCCGTTGCGTCGTCGAACTCCGCCTCCAATGCATTCTCTCAGTCAACATCAGCCGCTTCGTCATCGTCGTCCTCGCTTCGTCTCGTCCTCCTCTTCTTAGGCGCGTACTTGGCCACGAAGTCGATCAGGCATAGTGATTCCATGTGCTCGGGTCGTTCCTCATACTTCTGTATGATGTTCTTGGTCCACACGTCTGTGGAGTCTTGATCGATGCCCTCTCGATCAAGCTGAGTGCGTCGTTTGCGAGACTTGTGGCGCTCATGTGGCCACACGGTGGGTATGTAAACGACTTCGCGGCTACTCTCACTCATATGTTGGTTAAGCAGATACCAGGCAGCCTCCTGAGACGGCATCTCAACTGAGTTGAGCAGCTTGAGGCAAACGCTCTTCAACAGCTCCTGTTCACTTAATTTGGGTCGATCCTCCGTAAGATGAAGCAGTTGTCTGTGTAGATCGCTGATGCCCCTCGCCGATTTGTTTACATACTCGACAACGTACACTGCGCAACTGTACTCTTCGAGTATAAACTGAATGTCCATGTTTGATACGAGCACATCAGAGATAAATGGATTAAAGGTGTTGGTCATAATTTGTGTCATGTCTCGTTTAAAGATGAGCGTTGGCCTGCGCAGCTAGCTCTGATGATATCCAGATATGCGCGCATATACAACTTGTTGTCGATCAAGAACTGACCGAGAGAGTCGTACACTTGTGTCTCCAGCTTCTGGCACGAGTCTGCAGAGCCGAACGACGGCCGTCACTCGATGCCATGGGAAGCAGCACATGAGTCGTATCCATGGGCCAATATGGTATGTTAAAACGGCACGATGTTTCGCTACGTTTGGTGCAGGTAAATGTGTGCCGATGAGTCTGTAGAGTGTAGTTGTTTGGCTCCGACATGTCTTCCTTCGCTACGCTAAACAGATCGGTAACGAGTTGTACAGTAAGCGGCATGTTTTCACTTATTGACTCGTGTGGATCGTTCTCTAGCCAGAGTAGAATGTGAGAGTGCGGGCTGCCGCGATGTTGAAATTCTATGCGGAGGAAATGATCGAGCACACGGTAGCGGCCGAAGGGGTTTCGTGACGCGACGGTCGTTTGTAGTAGCTGCATCACAACACCAACGAGCTTATGGAAGTAGATACAACACGTCACAGGATCTTCGTTCACTAACTCGCATCTTGTAGATCGACTCATGCCTGCGAAGACGTCTGCTACTGCTGCTACGGCAGGATTATCGCCGTCATGTTTTGGATTTAGTCGATTCAATATCTCGAGCAACTTCGGCCAGCGTATTTCGTTGGCGCTCATCGTAAGAAACACAGTCGGCTTACCGAGTTGTCGTAGCATGGCGAAGAGATCCTTCTTACGATTCGACCAATATTGGACGCTGTTCGGTATGGTTTTGAGAAAGGCCAGATTTCTCTCTATACACGATTCGAGATATTGTTTGTCCTCTATCATGCGACATGTGACGTTTTCTGTATTACTAACGCTTTTGAACGAGGAGTATATGCCTTGTGTGACTCGCAATCGTAGTATCTTCATCGCCATGTAGAGGATGTGATCGGGTGTCACACCTCGACGGTCTCGACGGCGCACCTCGCTGTTAGCTATTTTGTATGGTGTGACGGGTACGTTTGGCTTGAAGGAACGCGCCACACCATAGTAAATGGATGGAAATGACAGCTCCTCTGCATGCACATTGTAGATTATATTCAGCGGTACACTATGCTGCCCTGGTGCTATGTTAGAGACACATATCCTCGTTCCATAGAAGCGTTCTCTGTCTGGCTAGTAAACACTCAGACTCGACTACGTTATTGAGCGTCTCTAAAGGAGCATCATTGTTTGCCGGCGCCTGCTCATTGAGCTCTTTCAAAGCCGTCCAGTTGATTGTGATGTTGTAATGTCGATAGAGCAGGGTTTTAATTAAGTATTGTAACCATTTCTTCACAACACCCTTACGAACCACCCCGCTGAGATATGATGACTTGTGTGTAAGCCGCTTCTTTATATTCACGTTAACTGAGTAATCATCGTCCAGGTGGCGAGGCAACTGTCGGACCGTCTCGTCTACATCAATGGGTACGTTGATGACTTGACCGACGATTCCCAATGCACCTTCATGCCGCAAGTGCCTCAGTTGCATAAATGGCAATCTGGGCGAAATCAGCCTAGTAGTGACGGTGTCTAACGGTGGTAGGTTATTTGGTCTCGGTGGGTACAAGAAGCCATTTGATCTACTTAGTATGGGCAACTGCCCGCTATCGAGACTCTTAGTACAATTGCTACATGTTACAAATTCCGAGATCGTATCATCAGGGAATGCTTCTTCCAGTACAGTGCGATGTTTAGCCTTAACTTTCTTCAAATCGCGTTGAAACCATAAGCGATCGCACACACTGCACGCATAGCCAAACTCGTTTGCGCTGAAAGTCTTGGTGAAATGAGCACGTGCCGTTCTCCAACGATTATCCATTTGAGGATCTCTGTTGGGTTGTTCAATAACATCACAGTCTACCGTAGCACCCGCCATCGACGCACGCGCATTGATGCCCTACGTTGACAACACGACGATATTTGGTGATCGCAATACATACTCGTCTGGCGCTGTCACGTTGCCATTGATCTCTATACTATCACTGTTTTCTGTATTGCCTTCCAACGACGTCTGCACATGATCTGTGGACGTTTGGACTGTCGGTGGCCGCTGTACGCCCGATGGGCCACCTACGTTATTGCTTTGCGCCGTTTTTTCATTTTCTATTTGATGCTGCCGTAGCTCTCGCATTTGCTCGGCACTGGACTTTTTAGGTTTTTTAAATTCCTTTTGATGCGAGCTTTCCTCTGATTTGCGTTTTTTATAATTCCGCGCATATTTACGACTCATATGAGACATCTTTAATTTTTTTGCAATTTTCAATTTAATATCGATTTTTACATATATTTCGGCGAATATTTTTATTGTTTCACTTTGAGTCCAAGTAGTGCTTCTCAAGCTCTTTACAATGACACCCGAATCAACGTCCTAGCTAAACGCGTTCTCACGCTACACTAATTTATAATTTTACACAACGCTAATTCACAACAATCACGCGCAGGCACCTACACTAGCCCGATGACGTCACAGGCAAAACAAACACTGCACAACAAACACGTACAGACATGCTCTATCCATTGTGACCTCAACCGTTGTTATCACATTATTAGTCTCGTAGTTATTAGCGATTGAAATCTGACAGTATTTTGTAACACAAGAAACTTTGACCGGCTATCACTGTGCTTAACGAGCGAATAGACGTTTTCACGTCAAAATATTTACGTATAATTTTTTAGAAATTTTAGAAACGGGTGTTTTATTTTACAAAAACCACAATATCTAGAGTCTCAGACATGATAGAATGGTCAAATTTGTTTTAAAATACTCTTAAATATATAGGCTATTAGATAATTAAAAAATATAGTTGGCTTTTTAACATGTTTAATTATGAGGGCCATTCAATAATTAAAGAGACAAATTGATCTAGAAAAAAACGGTTGGCAGGAAAAATTAGGTACTTTTAGGACTTCATGTTAGCATCCCTGGGATGATCTCTGAGCAGCTGTTTCATGAAAATTGTTTTGCTTATAACCTCAAAATCTCATTTAACAATGGCAAGTCCGCTAGAAGTTTCCACATTCGTTGAACAACGTTCAGTGATTCGATTTTTACTTTCTGAAGGTGAAAAACCCTCTAATATCTATTCTAGAATGACTAAACAGTATGGTGAAAGTTGCATGAATCGCAGAAATTTTTATAAGTGGGTGGATCAGTTCAAAAACAGTCGAACCTCAGTGACAGACGAACAGCGATCTGGACATCCAAAGGAAGTTTCAACTCCTGCGCTTGAATCTCGAATAGACAATATGATTCATGAAGATCGTCGTGTTACAGTTGAACAAATGGCTGAAAATTTGCAAGTAAGTGTTGGTACAGTTTATAGCATTATCAGTGACAATCTTAGGTACCGCACAACAAGTGCAAGATGGGTTCCAAAAGAGTTAACGCAACAACACAAGGACAACAGACTCAGAGTGTGCACAGAGCTGAAGCAACACTATTGGCTGGGAGACACTACCGCACCCCCCGTATAGCCCAGACTTGGCACCATCAGATTTCCACCTGTTTGGGCCACTCAAGGAATCGCTACATGGTAAGAAATTCAATAACAACAAAGAAGTCAAAACATTTGTGGGAGACTGGTTCACACGTCAAGATAAAGAATTCTTTGCTGCAGGCATAAAAAAGCTGATTCATTGTTGGGACAAGTGTATTAGTGTTGGGGGGGGGGGGGGATTATGTTAAAAATAGGAAAATTGTCATTTTGTAAAAATACACCATTTTTTTCTCTAGATCAGTTTGTCTCTTTAATTATTGAATGTCCCTCGTACAATACAAAATAAAGAACTATATAGGCCTATCTAAAAAAACTATACTGCTTTTAAATAGGTAGTCCGTGGGAAAGTTAAAATTTAGTTTTCTTTTTATTTTTTATAACTTTTACAAACTTATAAACATTAGGCCTATACCTACTGCATAAAAACAACTCAAAGATATACTAGTAAGTTTGAAATGTAATAATGAGGGTAACTAAAAGTAATATTTAGAAGCTCAGTACTCAGATTTTAATCTCAGTACTCTGATTTGGTGAATTATCAGCAGCTCAGCTGTGCTGCTGATAATGACTCACCAAGCCTGTCTCAACAGGCTCTTTTCCTGTGGTGACATGCTCCTCTCTACAGTTGAATTAGTGCAGTTGTTCCTATCTTTCATTAAGTGAGGACATACCTACAGTGACTAATTGTTTCCTAGTTAAAGATTGTTTAAATTAATGTTTTTAAGTTAAGTGTTATTGAGGCAGTAATAATATAAACTTTTTTAAATTTACTTTGTGTTTTGAAGAAAAGGTAAATTTGAGTGTACAAGTAGGGCATGGATGTTTTTTTTTAACAATAATTCAGTTGAATCTGTAAGTACTGGCAGTTTGTTTACAGTTTAAAACGCTCTAATAAGTACTCCCTTTTTTTGCTAATTACTAAAAATAATATATCACTATTATTTTTTTATAAATGTTTTGCTTCAATAACTAAAATATTTTGGAAGTATTATATGAAGAATAATACTTAAACAATTTTTCATAACATGCTGTGAAGTATGCAAAACAGCATGGCAGATATTCAAGCCTGTAGCATTGGACTATTTAAAAAATCCGACTGTTTCCAAACAAACTACATACCTTCAAAAACGTTACAATGTGTTTCTGAATTAAATGACGAAGAAAAAGATTTGATTCGCCTTAGATCTGGAATTACTTTGTGTGAATTTAAAAATATCTGTTCTCATCACAGCTACTACTTTTTAAACGTATTTGAAAAGTATCAAACAATCTGTGTAGACCCATTAAAAAAACACAAAAAGCCTATTAAAAAAATCGTTGAGAAGTGTAAGTTTAAGTTTTTCAAAACAATTGATAGCAAAAAATATTTACATAAAACCTGGGCAAAAGCTTTGTTCAACATGCCGTAACTTTTGTGAAGAAAAAAAAAAAATAAGTCGGTGAGAATGAAACAGATGATGAACTCATGACTGAATTAGATTCATTAGAATCAAGAAATGTATCCCTCTCACAAACAAACACTGCTCTAGATGATTTAGGTTTAACATCAATAAAGCTTCACACCTTGTCATCACGTAGTAAGGGGTCATATTATAAAAGAAAAGTTGATAATGTAACTAAGGCTGTGAAAAGAAAAATTTCAAAAGCACTAGATTATGATGTTCCAAGTTCTGATGACGAGGAAGAAGATACAAGTATGGTTAAAAAGGCACAGGATTTTGATGTGATGATTTGACTTTTGAAAGAAAAGATTTTATCTGTTGGGAGGTCTCAAAAAATCCAGATTTTGACTTTGGCTCCAGAATCTTGGAGCAAAGAAAAAGTGATGAAGGAATTCAATGTGAGTGAATACATTGTGCGACAAGCAAGAAAGCTGAAACGTGAAAAGGGTATTTTGGCAATTCCTGATCCCAAAAAAGGTAAAATACTTTCTGAAAATACAATTAAACTTGCAACAGACTTTTATCAAAATGATGAAAGTTCAAGAGTGTTACCTGGGGCTAAAGACAAAGTAAGTGTTAAAAAAAATGTTTACATGCAAAAAAGACTTATCCTTTGTAACTTGAGAGACTCTATTCTTGTTTTAAATGGGAATATCCAGATGTGAAAGTAGGGTTTTCAAAATTTTGTTGTTTGAGACCTAAATGGTGTATCCTTGCTGGTTCTGCAGGCACACACACTGTATGTGTTTGCTGCATCCACCAAAATGTAAAACTGTTACTGGATGCTGCCAAAATTGAAGAATCATATAAAGACCTAATTAAGATGCTTGTGTGCAACATAGAAAATTCCAACTGCATGCTGCGCCATTGTGATAACTGTCCTGCAAACACTGCATAAATCGATTATTTGACTGAAAAATTAAGTGAAGATTATGATTTAGAAGAAGAAATTGTAATAAGCCAATGGGTGAATACCGACAGAGCAGAGATGGTAAAACAATCTATTAGCGTAGAGGACTATATTTCTTTATTGAGCAGATCACTAGAAAAGCTAATACCCCATTCATTTGTCGCTAAATCGCAGTCATCAGCTTTTAAGAGATTGAAAGAAAACCCACCACCCAATACAGCAATTGTAGTAATGGATTTTAGTGAAAATTATTCATATGTCATTCAAAATGAAATCCAAAGTTATCATTGGAATAGAGGGGGGTTGTACTCTTCATCCAGTAGGAATTTTTTTAAGAAACAAAGAGAATGTTTTGATTTCTAAGCATTGTTTTATAAGTGACGATCTTGAGCATGACACAAGTTTTGTTAACTATGTCCAAAGGGAAATTACAAAATGGCTGGCAATAAATCATCCAGAAATAGACACAGTTCATTATTTCACTGATGGCTGTGCTGGTCAATATAAAAATAGGAATAGTTTTAAGAACCTGTCTGAACATTTGAAAGACTTCAATATGAAAGCTGAACACTCGTTTTTTGCTACAAGTCATGGGAAATCAATATGTGATGGTCTAGGAGGAACGGTAAAGAATTTTAAGGAAAGCAAGCCTCCAGCTACCAGATGAAGATCAAATTATGACAGCAAGTGCTGTCTACAACTATTGTGAAAAGAACATTGGAAACATTCACTTTCGCTTTATTGACAATTCACTACGATTGGAACTAGAAAAACGATTTTTAACAACCCGGACTATTCCTGGTACTAGAAGTTTTCATAATTTCAAACCACTTCAGACAAACAACCTTGAAATTAGAAGGACTACTGATAGTCTTAACCCTGCACTAATCTTTTCTTATCAAACTTCTTCTGATTGGGGTTGTGTTCAACCATCTTCAAATAATTATGTGGCTGCAAATTATGATGGCAACTGGTATTTTGGACTAGTAAAAACTATCTTCAGTGAAGAAGAAGATGCGGAAATTCTTTTTCTCCACCCTTCAGGACCAGCTGCATCTTTTTATTGGCCTCAAAGAGAAGATTTGTGCATAGTGCCTTTGAAACACATCATCAGTATAGTAGACGCACCTCAATCAAGGGGCACCGGAAGAATGTATTATTTCAAAAAAGATTGTGTGAAAAAAACTGAAAGCTGTTGGATGAAGTGGAAAAAGTATTTCAATCAGCATTAACATGTATTAAAAAGACAAACAACTCACAATATTGAATGTGTATTTTGAACAATAAATTGTGTTTAACGTAAGTACTCAATCATCTTTTGAATTTTAAAAGATATTCTTCTGTTGTGCACAGTAATTAAACATGTTAAAAAGCCAACTATATTTTTTAATTATCTAATAGCCTATATATTTAAGAGTATTTTAAAACAAATTTGAGCATTCTATCATGTCTGAGACTCTATATATTGTGGTTTTTGTAAAACAAAACACCCGTTTCTTCAATTTCTAAAAAATTATATTTAAATATTTTTAGTTTTTTGAGGGATTGAAATAGGTTAATAAGAGCATTTTTCGCTGCTTTTAGGTATAACACACAAACTTCCATGATGATATCTTGAATAGTTTTCAAGAAAAATATTTTTAAAGTTGTGAGTGCACATTGAAGGCGCGATTTCCAAGGCTTTGGATAGCGCCAAATTAAAAAAACTAAAAAATTAATAAAAAAAAAACTATAAATGATAGAGCAAAAAAAATTTTGCAGGTGTTATCAGGATAATAATAGAATCAATTGTGTCAAGTTTCATCAAAATCTGAGGAGGTGGGTGTCATGACCTGGGTGACTTGACATGGAATGACCCAAAATAGGCCAAAGATAACAAAACATAATCATGTTTGATGTCTAAATAAACTACATCAGAAAAGCTACTCAAAAATAATAATAATAATCAGATTGGTAATAAGACAAGGAAAATCTCTTAGTTAGAAAATATTTAGTCATTTTGAACAAAAACTCGAGCTTTACAACAATGAGTACAAAATGCTGTCAGCCAATAGAGAGTAGTTTTGTTACTATGACAACAAAACATTATTATATAAAAACCGTTAAAAAACGATTAAAGAGTCCATTTTTAGCATCAGAAGAGGGCAGATGATAAAATTGTCGATCCATAGAAATTAGTAGAATAAACCAAACAGACGAAAGAAAATACTCAATAACAATGAAGAGACAAGATTGATAGAACATTTCAACAAAATTAAATCCGAATTCCAAGAAATAAAACCCATATAAGAGAAGGACGACTCGAACACCAGAACTGATGAAAATAATCCATCAAACATCAATGAACTTGTAAAGTATAATACTAAATTACTTAACTACACACACAATATTTTTCACAACACTTAACGAATTTATGCACAATATCAAAACTTGGTTCAAACTTAATAAACACTGAATAATTATTAAAATATCCAATAACTAGTATTAAAAGATTGTTCAAATTTACTATTAACACTTTGAGAAATAAGAAACGATTTATACACAATTCGAACTTAACCTATGTTATAAAGTGAACTCACTAATGTTTTAAACTATAAGTAAACTATTGTAAAGGAAGATTATTATATTTAATTAACTTGATGTCAAGGATTGTACTTTCAAAAATCATTTTGTAAACCTTTTTGGCCGTAATCAAAAGAACTTTTTGACTGAATAAAGCAGTGAAAACGTTAATAGGCTTTCAGTCAACGACCCAAGGCGAGAATACAGCCAACCGCTGAGTGATAAAATATTTATAGCCAGAGCATAACAAGTACAAAAGTAATATATTTTTATAATTTCATGTTATCATAATTATTAACAGCAAATCTGACCATTAATAAACCAATACTTATTTTAATACCTGTTCATTATTTCACGAATTAATTTTTATGTGTTTACTTCATTAACATAACAATTCTCTCTACAAGAAATACAGGTTGGTAAGACTTCGCGGGTAAACAGATTTGAATTTCTCCGACGACCAACAGTTAGAGATACGGTTGCGCTAGACGACAAATTTTTAATTGTTTTGGACAAACAATTTGGCGCCTATAAACGGGAAAATCACAAATAAGAATTCAAACAGGTAAACAGGTATTGGCAAGGTCAGATACGACACAAGAAAGTCGTTACGTAATTACAACGCAACGTGAACTTTAACGAAGCAACACATTTACCGTTACAAATTAACTACAATTACACGAGACTTTCAGACCATACAGAGTTTAATTGTGACAAATTGACGCCTACAACAGTGGGCCATAACTAAAGAGCGAACGAGCAGAATTAATTGTTACACATTCTACAATACAAGATTGAAGAACATGGATTAAATTTTGTGTAAACTGTAAGAAAAACTGCTGTCCTGGTAAATGGGTTCAGAAGGCTTCTGGCAAGACTGCTGTGCGTGAACAAGCAGTTTACAAGCTTCAAAGAATGATGTAAATGAACTGAAGATCGTGGTTGTCAGATGAATATTATATTTTGTGTTCCTCAAAATTTCATCACTAGGCACAGACAGTGGTAAATAAACAGTACTATTAGGACATTTTACACCATTTGTAAGAAGTTATTAGTAGAAAACGGCCAGTTTTATGGAAGAATAATTTATGAAAATTGCAGCCCAATAATGTGCCTGGACGCACCTAGTTGCTTGTTAAGAATTTTGACAGATTATATGCAAACGAAAACGGTATATGATGACACGGCAACTGCCATATTCACCAGATGTGCCGATTGCTATCTCTCCTCCTTCCGATAGTGATAATTTCCACAAAAGGACATTTCGCAACCATTGATGACGTAAAACAAAAATCACTAAGCGAGCTCAAGGCTGTACCAAAAAGTGCATGCTTGAAATATTTTGAAGACTGCAAAACGACTGGTTTAATCATGTTATATTCAACACAGACTACTTTGAAGGGGGCAGTATAAGTATTGATGAATGAAGGCATAATTTTAAAAATAAACAACTGAATGAACTTTTTGATCAAACCTTGTATTTATCTTGGTGATAACCTTCATATTTGAAAACAATCTCTTTTCAGCTAGCCTGGCTGGGTATCCTGGCACTAGGGTTTTTTGACAAGGAACTGCAAAACCTGATGCCACAATATATGAGCTTCTGAATATGGGTGGTGGGAAAGTAATGTACATAACTTTTGTATATTTCAGCGCACGCACACACACAAATTGGAGGTTAATTTTAAAATCACCCTGGTATTTATCCCTGTGGTTCTGTCTCCCTCTAATACTTTCACATTCCTCTCTTATATGCAAAAATTGTTTTGTGTATTCCACAAATTTTTATTTATGAGTTTTGTCTCCATCGAATTTATTATAACTTTGTAAGTAAATTGTTGAGTTACATGCAGGTCTCCCATGTAATATCTTCAAATAAATATACTGCAAGTAGGTTTATTATAATACATTCTAAATAAATAAATATATTGCAACGATACAGCCATACGCTGTATTAGGCATTAATTTAAATAAATATAAATTTTGTAGAATTTGTATAAGTTACGGGTAAATGGACAGGTCTCAGATTGTAAAAATATTTCATTGTTAGATTAGGGGAGCAATTAAACTGTTCCGACACGCAGTGAACACCTGCTCAATTGTATGTGTGTTACACGTGTATCTTGTGTGTGTTAGTGACGCATGCAAAGACAGGAATCTCAGCAACCCGCCCCAAGTAATTAATAAAATACCTATTTTAATTCACTGTGCGAAAACTAATTAGTGTATGATCAAACCACAAGCACCATGGTGTGTGTAAAATTTATAGTTATCCCCAGTGAAAAAATGACGTTAATAGAACACGTTATGCGAAGTCAGTGCAAAATAAACGTGCTAAAAAATATGCAAAATACCCTGACGCTCAAATTAATATAGTGAGTGCTTAATCGAATTAGCTATGATTTGTGCTATCTCGATTCCATGCAAAACATTGCTATTTGCTAATAATTGCAAATAGATGAAAAGGTTCGGGAGTGGGGGCTGTCACGAGATATGCAGGTATCGACAGGACGATTTTGGAGCCAACTGGCGCGGAATCTCGAGAGGGTATAAATTAAGGGGTCGACCAAAAACCCTTCTATTCATTTCAAGACACAGTTGCAGCCGGACATGCTGTCCGTCGGCAAAACAGTTTTATTTTTAATTCTATTACAAGCCGCAGTAACGAAAGAAATAATGTTCGTTAAAGTCACGACAATATTCCGGAAAAAGTAAATACTGAAATCATAAGTCTACCAAGAGTATACACACTGCTAGAGAGCGACGCTGGACTCTAGACGTATCCAGGAACACACTGCTGGAGAGCGACGCTGGACTCTTAGACGTATCCAGACAAGGAGGAATGGAAAACTAACTCTGGACAATGCTGGACCCTGGACAACAAGTCGTAAGATCATCAGAACTCGAGGTGACATGCGTAACACATTTTAAATGATTTTTAAAAAAGAAAAAGAGCTCATAAAGACTATATCAAAAGACAGTAAATTAAAATAAAAAAAAATTTATACTTAGTAATAATATTTTAAAATGTAGATAAATGTTTAGTCGTAAGAATGAGCGATCGCATATAAAAAGAATTAATAAATAGAGAATTTAAAGTAGAGAGAGTAGAGTTATTATCAGAATAAATAGTAAATTGATTTGATATTTGAATCATAGAAAAGATTAATTTAAAGTTGAATATTAAAACAAATGCCAGTCTACAAGCAATTAATATAATTTTAAACATTGGTATAGACTGAGCGAGTAGAGGTCAGATCTGAGTTAAGAAAATTTATTTCATAAAAACATTTTAATTTTATATTTAATTAATAAACCAATTTAATAACATGTCTAGATATAAGATTATTAACATGTTTAGATATGAGATTTTTTTAAATATGTGTAATGTTGTATATCATAAGATATAAACATTTAATAATGAGCAATATCGTGACCGACAATTATTAATGATGTTTATGAATATTTATAATATTGAGTAAATAATAAATATGAGTTTTAAATACTGATAAATAAAATACTCTTATTATAGTTACACCTGGTATCATTACACAACCTGCATATATAAATTCGTTGTATAGAATGTCGCCCTTGACGTGGGGCATGATACGCCTACATTTAATAATTAATGTATGCTCTATGATTACCAATGTTGATTAGTTATATGATATAACTAATATTATATTTTAATTAATTTTGGATGTTAGTACAGTAGAACCTCGTTAACCCGGATCAACTGGGGCCGGGGCCGATCCGAGTTAACGAAAATCTGGGTTATCCAGAGAATGAGGGAAAAACGATAAAAAAGAACATGTACTTACCAAAAATATTTTTAATGGAGTTTAAAAATTATTATCGGCACACTTTCACCTAAAAACACATAATATGTATTTACACTGTACACAATATAGGTACAAACTAGTCGGTAGTAAAAAAGGCAGTGAGCTTTTGCTGCCTCAGTTTTGTGTATCGCTTACGAGCAGCGTGATCTCGCATCCGCTTTAGCATTAGAAGCTCGTTTGGCGATGTTTCGGCTTGACTCTCGAAATAAACCATCAATTTATCTATGTTTGCTACTGCTTCTGCATGGGTCATAACCACAGCTGGTTCAACACTGTCTGAATCCTCTTCATTTTCATTTTCTGTAACACTGCATGATGCAATAATTTCTTTCTCTGTGATCGCTTTATAACCTCCGTCATTGTCAATTTGCAACCAATTGTCAATGTCTTCTTCATCAACATCGGAACAGCCATCGATATTTTTAAAAATGTCTATAAAATCTTCTTCCACACTTATTTTTTCTTCTTCTTCAATTGTATTGTTTTCTGGCAAGTCACACACACCAGGCCACAACTTTTTCCATGACTTTATCAAAGTTTCTCTTCCAACCTGGTCCCAAGCTTCCGCAATCATATAAATAACAGTCTTCACGTTAAAAGATTTCAGCACCTCTACCACACCATGCTCTCCTTCGTCCTCTACCAGTTGACTTAGCATTTGCCTTTTGTACACTTTTTTTATTTTTTCTAGAACTCCTTGGTCCATCGGTTGAACGAGAGAAGTTACATTAGGTGGTAAAAACTTCACTGAAATGTCATCTTTGACTAGTTCATTGACAGACGGATGCGAAGGCGCATTGTCAATCAGCAAAACCGCCTTGTTGGGAAGGCTACAGTTCTTCAAATATTTTTTTACTGACGGCACAAAATTCTCGAAAAACCATTGTTTGAAAATGTCACTAACCATCCAAGCACTTTTTTGTGAGCTGTAAACGACAGGCAATGAGCCTCGTTTCACATTTTTCAATGCACGGGGGTTTTTAGACTTCCCTATTATAAGGAGAGGAATTTTGTGCTTTCCTGACGCATTACTGCAAGCCATTATGGTGAGGCGGTCTTTCCCTTTTTTATACCCTTTCGCTGAATCTCCTAATTTTGAGGCTAGCGTTTTACTCGGCAACATCCGGTAAAATAAACCGGATTCATCGGCATTGTAAACTTGATCTGCAGTCAGTTCTTCCTTTTTAATAAAGTCTTCAAACTCTTTTTTAAATTTTTCTGCCGCTTCAACATCACCTGACAAGCTTTCTCCAGTGATTGTAAGTTGACGCACTCCATGCCGTTTTTTCCATCTGTCCAACCACCCCTGGCTAGCTGTAAAACTCGGGTCTCCATGGGGCAACTGTTTGTTCAAACTCAATGCTTTCTGTTGGATGATGGGTCCAGAAATCGGCAAACCACGTTCTCTTTCAGCACAAAACCAGACAAACAATGCTTCATCCAGAGTTTCTAGTTTAGCAGTTTTTGCTTTACACCGATTATCCAAACTGTCCTTAGAAATCATTTTCAAACAAAAGTCTTCAATGCGTTTTCTGTTCTTTTTCCAATCAGATACGGTCGATGTTCCTACTCCAAACTCAGCAGCAATGTTCTTTAACGATTCTCCCTTATCAATTCTTGTCAATGCTTCCATCCTTTTTTTCATAGTCACAACAATGTTTTTACGTTTCGTCGCCATCGCGAACAACACGCTAACGAAACAGCACAACGATATTGTACCTCGACAGTGACACTAGGACAACACGCGAACACTACCGAGATTGCAGCGCAACTGAGGAATGTTGTTTCTAGGTCAATGTCAAGTGCGAGGCGCGGGGAGGGAAGGAGAGGGTTGAGTCACCAGTTTGCTGCGTAGCAACAGCAGGTGGGGTGAGTGCAATGAACTCGCCCGCTGGCAAGTGAATTCGAGTAATGTACCTACTGAGAATACCGATTTATTGTCTGTAAAACAAGTCTTCATTTACTACGCTGAACAACATACATGTAATTTTTTTTTCCAAAACTGGTCCGGGTTAACGAGGTTCTACTGTATTTTAAAACTGTTGTGTGTATTGTATTGTAGTAATGCAACTGGCGCCCACCCAAAATAAACAGGTGTAATTGTAATATCACTAGATAAAAATAAATAAATAAATAATAAGTAAACCATAAATAAATAAAAGCTCGCATACGGTTCACTAATAATAATAAATTATAAATAAATATTTTTTTAATAATTCAACATGACGACTCCAGGAAATTTGGACATGGAAGCATTTCAACCATGATGCGTGCTTAGGTCGATGAATTAAGCACGAAACAGGCAGAAAATTTAAATGCTAGAATAGATGAATTAAAAGAATTTAATAAGAACCAAACAGAAAGTTTAGAAAATAAATTAGAACAACAGACTGAAAATTTTAAACAAGACACCATAAAAATACGAACAAAGTGAAAGAATTAACAGAAAAGGTTGGTGATACCAACTCACATATTGAGACTATCACAGAAAATGTATGTGAAAGAATTGTTAAGCAGACGGAACAAATATGTGAAATGATGGTTTCTGAACAAACAATTGTAATTGAAAGTAAGAGAGAACAGACTTTCGTAATTACTAACGATAATCATAAACAAGTAATTAACATTAAAGAGAAACCAATAAAGGTTAATAAAACGTACCTTATTAATAGCGATATCCCAAGTGTGAGATACACACACACTAGTAGATCACATAAGATAAAAACACATGTGAAACACTTAAGGCACCACACTTACGGAGATAAATATCACTGTAGGCCTAACGAAAAACGTAGTAAATTATCTATACGGAAAACTACGCAAACTTGTGGTAAGTATGATGTTAGATATACGCACAATAAGTATAAAGTGAACAACAA
Organism: Magicicada septendecula; assembly: GCA_034769895.1. Lineage (NCBI taxonomy): Eukaryota > Metazoa > Arthropoda > Insecta > Hemiptera > Cicadidae > Magicicada > Magicicada septendecula. The sequence goes on along the minus strand of CM068367.1, from coordinate 618,836,815 downwards.
CTATAATAACGATAATTATAACTATAATTATAGTAATTACAATGAATATTATCATAAACAACGCACAAAAGAATGTACCACTATGTATGTAAAACGTATACGAACTACTAGAAGAGAATGCATGTTGCCGACGGCTAAAAGAAAAAAAGTTTTAACATCAGGTGACCGCACAGTCACAGCGGTACAATGGAATGTTAACGTCGCAGTAACACAATGGAATGTTGTCGCGAGGGTTAGTACATGAATTTCCTGTGTACGACAAACAATTGTTATAATGAGGGGTGTAAGATCGAGCGACACACTGAACCGAACTCAATACCCGAATGGGAATGAATAATTATTTTTAAAAGAAAAATATTACTGTTAATTATTATTAATAAGAAAAGGAGTTAATTAATAAGAAATAATGTGTAAAAAGATTAAAGAATTAATAATAGAAAGAATGTTATGTTGTAAGAAATCGTAAAGAATGTTAGTATTCAAAGTAAAGAATGGCACGAAATAATATGTGTAAAGAAATATTTAAGAAAGTAATGGTAAAGGATGTTAGTGTTGTTATTAGTATAAAGAAAGGATTAGAGATGAGAAATCAATGTTAATTGTCAGAATGGCTGATCAAGCGAAATCTTCATACCTTAGTGGAAAGGCAAGGACACAGAAGATAGCGATAGTGGAAGTCAAGGACAGAGATTATTTAGAGCTCCAAATACTATGATTAGAACATCGAGTAGAGTTACGAACATAAAGTCTGGATATAGACGTGTTTCTAAGGTAGTCATCTGTAGCCGATAAGGACTCACTACGAAGCTAACGAAAAAGGTGTATTTCAGAAAGTAATGGTAAGGATGAAGAAAATTATTAGCGATCAGAAACGTAATAGTAAAGAAATGTAATAATAGAAGGTAATGAAGGTTAATATATTGGATAAGATTAATGTAAGAAATGTTATTGTATTGTATAAGTAATATAAGAAAAGTTAAGAAAGATAAAGTAATGTTCATGTTAAGAAAAGAGTTAAAAACAAATGTAAGAAATGTTATGAGTGTCAAACAGCAAAAGGACCGAATCTACATACCTATGTGGAAATGCAGAGTATCCAAAAGGACAAAAAAGGAGAGCTAATTGCAGTGGATTTCCTTGGACCACTTCCGAGATCAAGTCGGGGAGTGAAACACATACTTGTTTGTATAGATGTATTTTCCAAAGCCGTCCGTCTGTATCCAATTATGCGACCCACAACTAAAGTTGTTTTGAAAATACTCTTGCAGAAATACATCCCTGCATATGGTAAAATGAAGAAGGTACTTAGCGACCAAGGAGTACAGTTCCAAAGCGAGGTATGGGAGAGAACTCTTCGTGAAAATGGAATCCAACCTGTGCTCACATCAGTACGACACCCACAGGGAAATCTTGCGGAAAGAGTAAATAAAGAGTTAGGTAAATATCTACGAATCTGTCACGATCAACACAACAAATGGGCAGAGTACTTACATTTCTTTGAGAAAGCAATAAATGAAAATTATAGCGAAGCAACAAGTTATACACCAATCGAGCTAGACGAAGACAAGAAACCCGTTAGATTCTGGACCAAATATGTAAGCAAGCCAGAGAATCAATACGTACCTATTCCATTAAGTGTACGTATGCTAAACAACGCATCATAGAACAAGGTAACAAGAGGATAAAAAAATACAATAGAACACATAAATTACAACGATTTAATGTAGGAGAACAAATTCTGTTGAAAGCTAATCCTGTAGGAAAACGCAGTGACAACACAGCGAAGAAATTCTTCCGGTTGTACAATGGACCTTATACGATGAAACGAAGGAAAAGGACATTGGCAAATATCATGCAACGTCATTCAAAAAGTTCTACGTATGAATAATGAGAGAAGAGTGAGAGGGAAACAATGCCACTGAATGAGTACAAAGTCAATGCACCGATCAGCTGTTATAATGGGGGTGAATATTGCATACCACCACGGCGAGTGTTAGACTGACTTACTCATTATTATGTGTTGTTTAACCGATGTAAACGTAAGTTAAGATAATATAACATGATTGTATTTGTCTAGAACAAATAGACAAAAATTTAATAAATAAATATTTATTAAATTTTTTTTCTCAGGCAGAGGAATAATGCAACGATACAGCCATACGCTGTATTAGTCATTAATTTAAATAAATATGTAGAATTTGTATAAGTTACGGGTAAATGGACAGGTCTGAGATTGTAAAAATATTTCATTGTTAGATTAGGGGAGCAATTAACCTGTTCCGACACGCAGTGAACACCTGCTCAATTGTATGTGTGTTACACGTGTATCTTGTGTGTGTTAGTGACGCATGCAAAGACAGGAATCTCAGCAACCCGCCCCAAGTAATTAATAAAATAACTATTTTAATTCACTGTGCGAAAACTAATTAGGGTATTATCAAACCAAAAGCACCATGGTGTGTGTAAAATTTATAGTTATCCCCAGTGAAAAAATGACGTTAATAGAACACGTTATGCGAAGTCAGTGCAAAATAAACGTGCTAAAAAATATGCAAAATACCCTGACGCTCAAATTAATATAGTGAGTGCTTAATCGAATTAGCTATGATTTGTGCTATCTCGATTCCATGCAAAACATTGCTATTTGCTAATAATTGCAAATAGATGAAAAGGTTCGGGAGTGGGGGCTGTCACGAGATATGCAGGTATCGACAGGACGATTTTGGAGCCAACTGGCGCGGACTCTCGAGAGGGTATAAATTAAGGGGTCGACCAAAAACCCTTCTCTTCATTTCAAGACACAGTTGCAGCCGGACATGCTGTCAGTCGGCAAAACAGTTTTGTTTTTAATTCTATTACAAGTCGCAGTAACGAAAGAAATAACGTTCGTTAAAGTCATGACAATATTCCGGAAAAAGTAAATACTGAAATCATACGTCTACCAAGAGTATACACACTGCTAGAGAGCGACGCTGGACTCTAGATGTATCCAGGAACACACTGCTGGAGAGCGACGCTGGACTCTAGACGTATCCAGGACCACGCCAGGACAGGAGGAGTGGAAAACTAACTCTGGACAACGCTGGACCCCGGACAACAAGTCGTAAGATCATCAGAACTCGAGGTGACATGCGTAATGCATTTTAAATGATTTTTAAAAAAGAAAAAGAGCTCATAAAGACTATATCAAAAGACAGTAAATTAAAATAAAGAAAAATTTATACTTAGTAATAATATTTTAAAATGTAGATAAATGTTTAGTCGTAAGAATGAGCGATCGCATATAAAAAGAATTAATAAATGAAAGAGAATTTAAAGTAGAGAGAGTAGAGTTATTATCAGAATAAATAGTAAATTGATTTGATATTTGAATCATAGAAACGATTAATTTAAAGTTGAATATTAAAACAAATGCCAGTCTACAAGCAATTAATATAATTTTAAACATTGGTATAGACTGAGCGAGTAGAGGTCAGATCTGAGTTAAGAAAATTTATTTCATAAAAACATTTTAATTTTATATTTAATTAATAAACCAATTTATTAACATGTCTAGATATAAGATTATTAACATGTTTAGATATAAGAGATTTTTTTAAATATGTGTAATGTTGTATATCATAAGATATAAACATTTAATAATGAGCAATATCGTGACCGACAATTATTAATGATGTTTATGAATATTTATAATATTGAGTAAATAATAAATATGAGTTTTAAATACTGATAAATAAAATACTCTTATTATAGTTACACCTGGTATCATTATACAACCTGCATAAATTACAGTATATCGAATTTACTTATAAATTCGTTAGATAATTTTGTCACTTCCAATGGAGGCTCGATGTATGTAATTGTATCGTTTTATATATATATATATAAATATATATATATATATTGCAACGATACAGCCATATGCCGTATTAAGCATTGATTTAAATAAATATAAAATTTGTACAATTTTTATAAGTTTGGGGTAAATGGACAGGTCTGGGATTGTAAAAATGTTTCACTGTTATACTAGGGGAGAAATTAACCTGTTCCAACAGGCAAAGAACACCTGCTCGATTGTATGTGTTACGCATGTATCTTGTGTGTGTTAGTGATGCATGTACAGACAGGAATCTCAGCTACCCTCCGCAAGTAATTACTAAAATAATTATTTTAATTCACTGTGTGAAAACTAATTAGTGTATAAACAAACAAAAAGCACCAAAGTGTGTGTAAATTTTATAGTTATCCACAGTAAGAAAATGACGTTAATAGGACACACTACGCGAAGTTATGTGCCAAAAATACGCAAATTACACTAAGACGCTCAAATTAATACAGTGAGTGCTTAATCAAATTAGCTATGATGTGTGCTATCTCGATTTCATACAAAACATTGCCATTTGCAAAAAATTGCAAATATATGAAAAGGTTCGGGAGTGGGGGCTATCATGTGATCTGCAGGTCTCGACAGGATAATTTCGGAACCAACAGGTGCGGAATCTCGAGAGGGTTTGACTGGAAACCCTTCTCTTCTTTTCAAAACACAGTTGCAGTCGGACACGCTGTCCGTCGACAGAACAGTTTATTTTGTTATAAGTCGCATCTATGAACAAATAAAGACGTTCAGTAATTATGTTTACAATATTACGGGAAACGTAGAGTACCGGGACCATTTAAGTCAGCAAGAGTATCAACAGAGAAGCTACAAGAGCGACACGATATGCTAGATGTTAGGAGATGCTTTTGAAACGCCTAACAGCCGTACGAGATTCACCTCGCAGCAGATAGTAATTCTCTGGGACGGACCACACACTACTGGAGAACGACGCTGGACTCTGGACATATCCAGGACCACACCAAGCCAGGAGTAACGAAAAACCCAACTCTGGACAACGCTGGAGCCCGTCAATAAGTCGTAAGGTCATCAAAACTTGAGGTGACATGCATAATGCATTTATAAATGATTTTTTTTTAATAAAAAGAGCTCATAAAGACTATATAAAGAGACAATAAATTAAAACAAAAAAAAGTTTATAATCAGAAATAATGTAATAGTCTTAGGTAAATGTTTTAGTCGTAAGAATGAGCGATCGCATATAGAGAAATATAGAAAAAAAAGAGTTTGATTTTGAGATAGTATATTTTTTTATCAAAGTAAAATAATTGAAATGATTTGATATTTGCATTTTGTAGAAGAGAATAATTTAAATTTTTAATATGAAACAAATGCCAGTCTAAGAGTAAATAATATAATTTTGAATTTAATATTTTAAAAACATTGGTATAGACTGAGCAAGCTGAGGTCATATCTGAGTAAATGAATTCAATTAAAATTACATTTAAATTTTATTTTGTTTTAGTAAGTCATATTGAATAAGTGTCTAGATTAAGATTATTAACATGTCTAGATGCAAGAGTGTTTTAAATGTGTGTAACACCATATAGCTTAAGAGATAAACACTTAATAATGAGTTATATCTTGATCGGAGATTATTAACAATGTTTATTATTTATAATGCTTGTTAAAACAATAAACATGAAATTTTAACTACTCATAAATCTACTACTCTTATTGTAGTTACACCTGGTATCGTTATACAACCTGCATAAATTACAGTGTATCGAATTTATGTTATGTATCGTTTATATATATATATAGTTACTTGACCTGTGTGTACGGTTTAAGCCACACTGTTGATTGCATCAATTTGTAATATTTCTCTCGTATGTACCTCTCTTTGATTATTTTAATATTTTTCAATTTCTTATATATCTGGGGTTGGTGGATATAGTAATATCGTTAATTATGATTATCTTATCTCTCTATTTATATACAAGTGTTAGTGTGAATGTAACTTAAATATGTAGGGTGTTATTCTAAAATTCCGTTCAGCCCTAGTCTGTCTTGCAGAGAATTATTGAAATTTCGTGTTTAACTCTCTTCTCTTTGGTGTCGGAGAATTCCGCAACAAGCGCTGCAGTTCCGGAACAAACAAAATTTATAGGTTAACCCACCGTGTACGGTGACTAGTTATGATACACTTAGTCTGTTTAATTCTTATTCCCAATTCATTAAATAATACCCAAATAATAGGATCCTGAAATTATACAAGGTTTCTTTATTAATTCAACTTGTTAACATTCAATAAGATTGGTTTTACTTGATATATAAGAAAGGCTATACGTTGCGTTAATCGATTATTGTTCGGTCCAATATTTTATTTCAAATTCAGTTATATAACTTTTTTTTAATAATTATAGTTAATTTATTTCAGGGTGTGAAGGTTCTTTTAACTGCGGGGAAGATTAAAAATACATAGATAAGAATGCAAGATATTACAAAGTTAATGTGTTGTTGTGTTTGATATTAATTATACAATTGAAAATTACCATACGGATTACGAAGCGACTTTGGAAGGCGGTTGTTTTTAACCTCGTGAGTTGATGCCTCGTGTCAATCAGAAAGGAGATGATTTTCTTTATTCTTGTCTTCAAGTGATAATAAAGTGGAATTCTTGGTCCTGGTTAAATTAGAAATACAGCTCCCTTGGTTTATTGATGGCCAAACTTGTGATTGTGTTCTTCGGTAAACTCTGGATCCAAATACGTTTCTTTCTATCGTATGAAGTAAATTGCGATGTCCAATGTGGTTGAATGGTTATTATTTTCCGTTTGGTTTGTAGTATTAACTCTTTACACAGTTAGTTCTTTATATGTTATTAGTATTTCATTAAATTGTCATTAATTCTTGATCTGATATTGGACGATCCAAGTCATTCCTTGTTGAATTCAATTACTTATTATCGTGAGATGATACCATTATACAATTTGGTTAAATGTTGCTGGCCTAATTAAGACAATTAATTATTCATACATAGTGACTTGTTATTATATTTAAATAATTTAGAATATGTTAGTTTTATTAACCATTTCTCTGGGTTTTAATCTCATCACGTTCAGATCATAAATTGCAATAATACAAATCAACAAATTATATTAATTTTTGTTGTCCCTAGCAACAAATTTATTTTTATTCTTTTTCAATGTTTTGTTATATAGTGATAATTTCATATATTATTCTTTCATTCCTTATTAAACTTCCATTATATCGGAATATAACTTTATTTATAGTTTGTTTACTAATTTCTATATATATATTCTGCTGGTTTTTCAATCTTAGTCTGTTTCTTTTCATAATTATTATTTTTTCGATATCAAACGTTATCAATCGATATCATTGCACTATGGCATTATCATAATTTGTTTATATTGAGTTGATTTATTATTTATTATTAATTATCATAGGTTTTTTCTAACTCCTTGAACTATACTCATTAATTATTATTGACTTCTTTACCTAACCTTTATATTCTGAGTTGTTATATAGTGTTATTGGCTGTTAGGCCTTTTATTATATATGGACCTACCTTTGATTATAACTGGTTAACAACTATAGCCTTTTTACATAAGTTTACAAACATAATCAAACCTTAACTATGTACATGTACACAAATAATTATTCTTTTTATAACTAACAACAACTTTATCTTGATCTATGGATCACATATAAGAAAAATTGAGATCAATTAATACTAATTAACTGCTTTCCTCCACCTTTCTACAACAGTAAACAAATAATACATATTGCTTCATTACTTGCTATTACATCAACAAGTAAGTTTCATAAACTAACACAAACTTTAACATAACATTCATGGTAACAACATAACATTATTCAATTCAGAATCATTACTTTCGATTAACTAGTAATGTATATTATTGACTCATTTTTATCTATTTTCACTGTCATTTACTTTAACATTTTCGATATTGGTTTCTTTCTTATCATGCTTATCAGTATTTTTGATTTATTTACTTTTCACTGAACATTGATTTCTTACTATTGTCTATATTACAGGTTTAATTTTTATTGTTATTACTGCCTTGCATCCTTATTCATTTTTACACAATGATAAAGGTATTTATTTGACGTTTGTATTAGTATGGAGTTTAAATATTTCTAATATTTCTATTTATGTAACATTGAGGACCGCATTTCTGTTGCGTTACAATATATATATATATTGTAACGCAACTAAATGTTTAATTTACTGGGGTTTAATCAAGCTCTACGTTGGTATGCGCCAATTCGTAATCTAAAAGATTACGTTATAAATTATGATTGAGGATGTTTAAAAGCCTCACTGTTGGGCTTGTCAATTTGTAATGTAAAGACAAATTATTACTTTATTTGAGTATAATACAGCTACTGGTTTATCGTTAATTCAGCCCCATAGAATTAACCAATCTGTTATTAAGAAAAATGTTTATTATGTAGTCTTATAGGTGACCTCCTGCAACTCAATATTAATAGAAAAACTTTATTTATTATATCGTTATTGCAACTTTTATGTAGACTATAGCACTGTGTTAATCAATTACTAAATGTTTACTCAATGATAATTCTATATTACATGTATTTTAGTTAATAATTTGATAATTCTCTCCAACCCTATTCAGTCCGTATTATTTAAATTAATTCAAAAGTTGCGAAGGAAACACGCTAGTTCGGCAATCCCAAGCTCTATCAGCTGTCTACTGCAAGCGCTGTTATTCGTAATTGGCCCACACTTATAGGTTAGCTTGTTTCACCTGATAGTTAATCGCCTTCTTTACCTATAAATTACTCCCCCATCAAAATACAATACCTATTCTACAATAATATAAAACCTCATTACATACAAGAAGGATTCTTTATTTGTATTACTTTCAAAATTCCAACAGTGCTCTTTACGGTTATATGACCGTTATATCGATTGTACAATGTTGAATCGATATGTCAATGGACTAGTCCTGTTTAATACAATTTAAACATAATTTTATTTATCTCTTATCCCAGGGTACATGTGATTCTTTTAACGATTAGTAAGGCCAGGTAATGCAAAATTAAGGTTACTAAGTATTACAAATTGTTATTAATTCTTAGTGTATAAAATTAAATATAAGCTGGTGTTACCGTACGAGGCGATTCTCAAGATAGCTGTGTCTGTTTACAAACGCTTGAAGACTTACAGTTGAGGTTACTTTGGTCTACAAAATGTGTCCAGATTATTAATAAAAATGGAAAGGTGATGTCCCGGAGGGCAACAGGAACTCTTCTATTCTTCGTTCTTCTTCACGATCCTTGTGGTTGTCGGTCCTGGTGGAATTGGTGTCGTATTATAATTTCCTTTTTGAAAGTGAGGTTTATGTCTCCAGTAACAAAGGTTCTTGTGTATATTTTGTCTATAATTCCATTAATTCAGACTTCTTATTCAATCAATAAGTATCCTGGTTAAATGGGAAACTGGGTTCGTCACTAATTCCAATGGAATTACTTTGAAGAGTGAAATAATAATTCCGCTACCTTTTGGAGGTGTATGAGTATATTTCTCGGAATCTAATTCATGAATTATTCATCAGTTTGGTTTGAAGGAATTGGTTTTGATACTTTACTTTATTAATTTTAATTCATTTTTTTTTTAATTTATTTATTTTCTTTTAAATTTGTCTACTGATCTGAACTCAATAGCATATAACAATCGAATAATGAAAATCAACAAGCTTCTTTACATTTTAGTTACCCTAACAACCATTACTTTCTGTCATTGGATAATATTTGATATCCTAGAGCCAGAATTAGAAAATATTACTACTCTTTTTTAATAAAATACTCCATGCTTGGAATTATACCAAATTACATAAAACTCTCACTCAATCTACCTTATTAAACCATATATATTTTACTATAGTTTCATCTGACTGGACTTATTAAAAAGGTATTAATTTCCTTTTACAAATATTAAATTTAGGCCTATTGGTTTTCTTACACCTGTTATAATATTGTTTTGTTTTTAACTTAATTTTTCTTTACCTGACCTACTGTACAAAAGTCACTGGTTTATGGCCACTTAAATCAATTTTAATTTCCTGGTTTTAATTCACTATATTATTTAGTTCATCATTGAACCCTTCATTATTTTTTAACATAACTATAAGAACTACTTGCCAACTTTTTAACACTTATTGCCTTCTTGGCCAAGTTTACAAACATTATTTCAAACATCTTCATTAATCAATTACAGTAAATACATTTAACATAATATAATACCTAACACATGTACTTATACTTAATTATCTAAAGACAATTTTAACATAAATGAAAGGAGTACCACTGACTAAGTACTTCTATAAAACAACAGCTCCACTTTTACTATCCACAAAACATAAAATAAATATCCTGTAAACACTATATCATGCTACAGCACAACACCAAGTACATTTCATAACACATTAAATATTAATTTGAATAGTATTTTATAATTAATTCCTACACATTAAACTCCTCACATTAGACACAATGTTTATGTTTTACATCTCGTATTATTCATTACTTATTTTAGATTTAGGTACATCTTTGATGTTTTAATTACTTAGTAACCTTACTAAGTACCTCTAACGCATTCTTCAGGTGAGATGGACCCTCTTGTATTGAATTATAACCGGCTTCGGGCATTGTTCTAAACCATTTTTACATAGTTTTTTTATGTAACGTCGGGAACCTCAACTCTGTTACGTTACAATATATATATATATATATATATATATATATATATATATATACGAGGGGGTACCCAAAAATAACCGGAATAGCGCTGCGACTAGCGGAGCTTACGTAGTACGCATTTCTCCCGCTAGGCGAGTGTAGCGCAACTCGTTCCGAGTTCAGTCCGTCATTGTTGTCGCCTGAGAAGGTTATGTCCGGTCACAGTAATTTGTTTTGTAAAAGCAGTTTCGCTTGCTCCTCGTTTTTTGTTATTGCGGATTTAAGTGAACAGCGCGCTGCTGTGAAATTTTATTTCCTGCTTGGGAAAAACGCCGCAGAAACTGTTGTGATGTTGAAAACAGCTTACAAGGATAGTGCTATGGGAAAAACTCAAGTGTACCAATGGTTTCCTCGTTTCAATGAAAGTGAAATGTCAATTGATGACAAACCTCGTTCTGGACGTCCGTCAACTTCCAGAATTGACGAAAATGTTAAAAAAGTTCATGCAATCGTGCTTGACCATTGAAGAGATTAGTAAGTTATCTGGAATAACTTGGAGCTCAGTTCAGCGAATTTTGTCAGAAGATTTGGGGATGAGAAGGGTCACTGCAAAATTTGTGCCTCGGGTCCTGACTGAACAGCAAAAGAGAATCGAGTTGAAACATGTCGTGCATTGAAAGACCAGCTCCGTACCGACCCAGATTTTTTCTCCAAAGTCATTACTGGTGACGAGTCATGGTGCTATGGTTATGACCCCGAAACTAAACAACAGTCAAGCCAGTGGAAAACTTCATTGTCGCCTCGCCCAAAAAAAGCTCGTCACGTGAAATCAAACAACAAAACGATGCTCATTTGTTTTTTCGATGTGAGAGGGGTAGTGCATTTTGAATTCGTCCCACCAGGTCAGACTGTTAATCAGGCTTTCTATTTGGAAGTTTTAAAAAGATTGCGTAACAATGTGCGACAAAAAAGGCCCGATTTGTGGCAGACGAGGGACTGGTTTTTCCACCATGACAATGCACCTGCTCACGCAGCCATTTCAGTGCGCCAGTTTTTAGCAAAAAACAACATGACTCCCTTGCCCCACGCCCCTTACTCACCCGACCTCGCTCCGTGCGATTTCTTCTTGTTTCCGCGAATGAAGAGGGACATGAAAGGACAACGTTTTGACGACGTGGAAGCGGTAAAGAAGAAAACGAGGCAGGAGCTGTCGGCCATCACAACAGACGAGTTTGAAAAATGTTTCCAGAAATGGGATCGCAGATTGGACAAATGTATTAAGTGTAATGGAGAGTACTTTGAAGGTAATAAGGTTGTTTTGTAAAAAAAATTAAATACATAGCTTTAAAAAAAAAATTCCGGTTATTTTTGGGTACCCCCTCGCACACACACACACACACACACACACACACACACACACACACACACACACACACACACACACTTAGCGCTGCCTAATTTCTTCAACACACGCCAATTTTTACCCAGGGTATCTACAACAAATTTGATGAACTTATATATGTACATCTTTAGGTGATGAAGTTACCTTGACCAAGTTATGGGGTGTCAGCGTACGAAAAACTTATACAAAACTTTATACATCGTATTTTTGCTGTACGCTGAAGCATCACAACTTGATCGAAATATACAAATGTATATAATGAAATATAGGTAGTTAGTCGGCCATATTGGCATTCGTAATAATTATTCTATAAAATTTTTAACATGTGTACAAAAGACAGACACTACAGAGGGAAGTGTGTTTTTACCATGTCTGTCTGTCACTCTGTTTAGTTGGTGTAACGAAAAAATGCGACCGGTCATTAGTTTAGTTTGCGCTGTGCGGTAATTTGTTTTCGTTTGTTAATGTGTGTGGGACAGAATTTTGTTGTTCGTATTGAAGTGTTTGCGATTGCAAGTCGAAGTAAAAAGATGTTGGAGGCGCTAGGAATAATAATGAAAGGTAAGATGATCATTTATTTAGTGTATATTGTCCGTTGTTTGTAGCAAATTAGGTGTGTTAGGTTATGTATGAATGTCTAGATTACTTTGTCGAACACTACCTGTTATAGACCCAACTATACATAATATCACTGTGTTCTGTCCAAAATTTAATAATGGAGCAAATTAGCATTCTAATTTAATTAATACAATATACCTAGGCTAACACCATGCGTTCTTATGGGAGTAAAAATTTAATTTTTTGTCTCCGTAAATAGGTTCGACCGCCGTTTAAAATTACTTTTCTCGTGTTTATATAACATAGAAGAATAGAATAAAAATATCAGCACAATATCAGCATTGATGAGAATTTTCATAATTACCCAAGGGGTAATTAACTCATTTTTAAAAAAAAGTCCCTGTAAGGCACTGACTGCAATTTAATTAAATAATTTTTCTTTATTATAGATACTCCTGTAAGTCTGACAATTATTTTGTCTACTCTAGCCTACCTATATTTGTGTAATGTATCCAATTTGTAAGTAATTTTATCCGTAAAATGTGGTCCTACCTAACACAAGATGATAGGCCTTACCATAATATATTTAATTTGAACTCTGCTCGTATTTAACTAGTTACATATTTTATTTAATTCTTCAGTCCAGCTATATTACTCTAAATATACTTTCAAATTCAGCATTTTTCAGAGAAACGTATATACTTAATTAAGTAAGATATGACTTAGTAAGTTAAGGTTAATTTTAAGACCTAATATAACAAAATTTATAATATAGGCCTATGGGTACTATATCCTCACTGAAGCAAATTGTTGTAATTTTTTGTACACAGTTACTTTCATACCATTGAGTCCATTAAATTGTAATATGTTTGTCATAAAAATTTTGTTTTAACACAGCTCTGCTTTAAAAATTAAGGGCTAACATTTGTCAGGTAAAAGAAAAAGTGAAAAGAGAATTTGAACTGTGACTTCTTTAATTTTTGACTTAAACATGCATTTTAATCTCGATTAAATTTTTTAATAAAATTGTGCTGTTTTTAAATTTTATAATATTAACTTGCGGACAGAAAAGGTTTTGCTGGTGACTAAAGAAAGCATCGTTCTTTTACCTTATGTAAAATTTATTATTGCATGCAAGTCTGATTAAAGCTCACTAAACTAAAATTATCACTGCTTACAGCAGGTTCTTAAACCCGATAATTGATGTAGGCCTATAGTGTTACTTTTATTTAATTTCTTATTATCTGTATTTATAATCTGTAACTTAATGTGTAGAATTGTATTTATATTGTTTAACCTCCTAAATGATACTCAACTAATATCACATGAAATTTAAAAAAATTAATATCTTAATCTAAAATATTTTATGGGGTGTGTTATACTTAATAGTAGATTTAAATGATACAGAGTATGGATGAATTATCCGTAATGTATTTGCTAGTTATAATACCGTTATAATCAGGATTATATTATTCAATGTTAATCATTTGAACAGTTTTTGTTTTTCGAGTTTGTATGATTATATTAGAAATCTTTTTTACGAATCTTCAGTGCAGGGATGTAACCAAACAATAGTGCTAGCTGAACAACAAGAGGATCTGCAGTATGCAAGTTTGTTTTTAACTTTTAGAATTGAGTTCATTTAAATTAAAATAGATTACTATAAAATAACTACTAGATTATGCTGTAAATTTAATTTTTGTAGAAATTTACACAAAATCCATTAACCTTTTGTAAATTCATAGTGCTAACCTACAAATATTGTGCTAGGTTAAGAAAATAAATTATTCTCTTAATTATTAGCTTAATATTCTTAATTATTAAGTTAGTGAAAAATTATGTACGAGTTTTGTAATGATCTTTCAGGTTTCTCCTGAACTTTCCAGAATTGACTGGGAAAAAAATGACTATTATTGCACCATCAGTAGTATCGACATCAGATGATACTGATGTGGTAAACATATGAAGTGGAGAAGGTAATATAATCAAAGCAATTTAGCCTATAGATAATTTAAAATTTTTTTTTCTGTTCGTGAATTTTGTAACATTAGCATATTTGATTTAATGTTTGTTTCATAAGTAGTGTTAGGTTTACCTAAATTATCTTTACTTGACAAACTAGACTTGTATACTTTAAATCAATTAAGAAAATCAGCTCTGAATGTAGCAAAAATGAATTCATACCATATTTCATTAATGTTTTGTTTTCAAAGCATTTTTTTGTTTGGGCGTTAGCCTATTAAATTTGTGTTATGGCAAAGTTAATTTTCTGAAAAAGTATTTCAATCAGCATTAACATGTATTAAAAAGACAAACAACTCACATTATTGAATGTGTATTTTGAACAATAAATTGTGTTTAACGTAAGTACTCAATCATCTTTTGAATTTTAAAAGATATTCTTCTGTTGTGCACAGTAATTAACATGTTAAAAAGCCAACTATATTTTTTAATTATCTAATAGCCTATATATTTAAGAGTATTTTAAAACAAATTTGAGCATTCTATCATGTCTGAGACTCTATATATTGTGGTTTTTGTAAAACAAAACACCCGTTTCTTCAATTTCTAAAAAATTATATTTAAATATTTTTAGTTTTTTGAGGGATTGAAATATGTTAATAAGAGCATTTTTCGCTGCTTTTAGGTATAACACACAAACTTCCATGATGATATCTTGAATAGTTTTCAAGAAAAATATTTTTAAAGTTGTGAGTGCACATTGAAGGCGCGATTTCCGAGGCTTTGGATAGCGCCAAATTAAAAAAACTAAAAAATTAATAAAAATAAAACTATAAATGATAGAGCAAAAATATTTTGCAGGTGTTACCAGGATAGTAATAGAATCAATTGTGTCAAGTTTCATCAAAATCTGAGGAGGTGGGTGTCATGACCTGGGTGACTTGACATGGAATGACCCAAAATAGGCCAGAGATAACAAAACATAATCATGTTTGATGTCTAAATAAACTACACCAGAAAAGCTATTCAAAAATAATAATAATAATCAGATTGGTAATAAGACAAGGAAAATCTCTTAGTTAGAAAATATTTAGTCATTTTGAACAAAAACTCAAGCTTTACAACAATAAGTACAAAATGCTGTCAGCCAATAGAGAGTAGTTTTGTTACTATGACAACAAAACATTATTATATAAAAACCGTTAAAAAATGATTAAAGAGTCCATTTTTAGCATCAGAAGAGGGCAGATGATAAAATTGTCGATCCATAGAAATTAGTAGAAATAAACCAAACAGATGAAAGAAAATACTCAATAACAATGAAGAGACAAGATTGATAGAACATTTCAACAAAATTAAATCCGAATTCCAAGAAATAAAACCCATATAAGAGAAGGACGACTCGAACACCAGAACTGATGAAAATAATCCATCAAACATCAATGAACTTGTAAAGTATAATACTAAATTACTTAACTACACCCACAATATTTTTCACAACACTTAACGAATTTATGCACAATATCAAAACTTGGTTCAAACTTAATAAACACTGAATAATTATTAAAATATCCAATAACTAGTACTAAAAGATTGTTCAAATTTACTATTAACACTTTGAGAAATAAGAAACGATTTATACACAATTCGAACTTAACCTATGTTGTAAAGTGAACTCACTAATTTTTTAAACCATAAGTAAACTGTTGTAAAGGAAGATTATTATATTTAATTAACTTGATGTCAAGGATTGTACTTTCAAAAATCATTTTGTAAACCTTTTTGGCCGTAATCAAAAGAACTTTTTGACTGAATAAAGCAGTGAAAACGTTAATAGGCTTTCAGTCAACGACCCAAGGCTAGAATACAGCCAACCGCTGAGTGATAAAATATTTATAGCCAGAGCATAACAAGTACAAAAGTAATATATTTTTATAATTTCATGTTATCATAATTATTAACAGCAAATCTGACCATTAATAAACCAATACTTATTTTAATACCTGTTCATTATTTCACAAATTAATTTTTATGTGTTTACTTCATTAACATAACAATTCTCTCTACAAGAAATACAGGTTGGTAAGACTTCGCGGGTAAACAGATTTGAATTTCTCCGACGACCAACAGTTAGAGATACGGTTGCGCTAGACAACAAATTTTTAATTGTTTTGGACAAACAATTTGGCGCCTATAAACGGGAAAATCACAAATAAGAATTCAAACAGGTAAACAGGTATTGGCGAGGTCAGATACGACGCAAGAAAGTCGTTACGTAATTATGACGCAACGTGAACTTTAACGAAGCAACACATTTATCGTTACAAATTAACTACAATTACACGAGACTTTCAGACCATACAGAGTTTAATTGTGACAAATTGACGCCTACAACAGTGGGCCATAACTAAAGAGTGAACGAGCAGAATTAATTGTTACACATTCTACAATACAAGATTGAAGAACATGGATTAAATTTTGTGTAAACTGTAAGAAAAACTGCTCTGTCCTGGTAAATGGGTTCAGAAGGCTTCTGGCAAGACTGCTGTGCATGAACAAGCACTTTATAAGCTTCAAAGAATGATGTAAATGAACTGAAGATCGTGGTTGTCAGATGAATATTATATTTTGTGTTCCTCAAAATTTCATCACTAGGCACAGACAGTGGTAAATAAACAGTACTATTAGGACATTTTACACCATTTGTAAGAAGTTATTAGTAGAAAACGGCCAGTTTTATGGAAGAATAATTTATGAAAACTGCAGCCCAATAATGTGCCTGGATGCACCTAGTTGCTTGTTAAGAATTTTGCCAGATTATATGCAAACGAAAACGGTATATGATGACACGGCAACTGCCATATTCACCAGATGTGCCGATTGCTATCTCTCCTCCTTCCGATAGTGATAATTTCCACAAAAGGACATTTCGCAACCATTGATGACGTAAAACAAAAATCACTAAGCGAGCTCAAGGCTGTACCAAAAAGTGCATGCTTGAAATATTTTGAAGACTGCAAAACGACTGGTTTAATCATGTTATATTCAACACAGACTACTTTGAAGGGGGCAGTATAAGTATTGATGAATGAAGGCATAATTTTAAAAATAAACAAGAACTGAATGAACTTTTTGATCAAACCTTGTATTTATCTTGGTGATAACCTTCATATTTGAAAACAATATCTTTTCAGCAAGCCTGGCTGGGTATCCTGGCACTAGGGTTTTTTGACAAGGAACTGCAAAACCTGATGCCACAATATATGAGCTTCTGAATATGGGTAGTAGGAAAGTAATGTACATAACTTTTGTATATTTCAGCGTACACACACACACACACACACACACACACACACACACACACACACACACACACACACACACACACACACACACAAATTGGAGGTTAATTTTAAAATCACCCTGGTATATATCCCTGTGGTTCTGTCTCCCTCTAATACTTTCACATTCCTCTCTTATATGCAAAAATTGTTTTGTGTATTCCACAAATTTTTATTTATGAGTTTTGTCTCCATCGAATTTATTATAACTTTGTAAGTAACTTGTTGAGTTACATGCAGGTCTCCCATGTAATATCTTCAAATAAATATACTGCAAGTAGGTTTATTATAATACATTCTAAATAAATAAATATATTGCAACGATACAGCCATACGCTGTATTAGGCATTAATTTAAATAAATATAAATTTTGTAGAATTTGTATAAGTTACGAGTAAATAGACACCTCTGAGATTGTAAAAATATTTCATTGTTAGATTAGGGGAGCAATTAACCTGTTCCGACACGCAGTGAACACCTGCTCAATTGTATGTGTGTTACACGTGTATCTTGTGTGTGTTAGTGACGCATGCAAAGGCAGGAATCTCAGCAACCCGCCCCAAGTAATTAATAAAATAACTATTTTAATTCACTGTGCGAAAACTAATTAGTGTATGATCAAACCACAAGCACCACGGTGTGTGTAAAATTTATAGTTATCCCCAGTGAAAAAATGACGTTAATAGAACACGTTATGCGAAGTCAGTGCAAAATAAACGTGCTAAAAAATATGCAAAATACCCTGACGCTCAAATTAATATAGCGAGTGCTTAATCGAATTAGCTATGATTTGTACTATCTCGATTCCGTGCAAAACATTGCTATTTGCTAATAATTGCAAATAAATGAAAAGGTTCGGGAGTGGGGGCTGTCACGAGATATGCAGGTATCGACAGGACGATTTTGGAGCCAACTGGCGCGGAATGTCGAGAGGGTATAAATTAAGGGGTTGACCAAAAACCCTTCTCTTCATTTCAAGACACAGTTGCAGCCGGACATGCTGTCCGTCGGCAAAACAGTTTTATTTTTAATTCTATTACAAGCCGCAGTAACGAAAGAAATAATGTTCGTTAAAGTCACGACAATATTCCGGAAAAAATAAATACTGAAATCATAAGTCTACCAAGAGTATACACACTGCTGGAGAGCGACGCTGGACTCTAGACGTATCCAGGAACACACTGCTGGAGAGCGACGCTGGACTCTTAGACGTATCCAGGACAAGGAGGAATGGAATGGAAAACTAACTCTGGACAATGCTGGACCCCGGACAACAAGTCGTAAGATCATCAGAACTCGAGATGACATGCGTAACGCATTTTAAATGATTTTAAAAAAGAAAAAGAGCTCATAAAGACTATATCAAAAGACAGTAAATTAAAATAAAAAAAAATTTATACTTAGAAATAATATTTTAAAATGTAGATAAATGTTTAGTCGTAAGAATGAGCGATCGCATATAAAAAGAATTAATAAATAGAGAATCTAAAGTAGAGAGAGTAGAGTTATTATCAGAATAAATAGTAAATTGATTTGATATTTGAATCATAGAAAAGATTAATTTAAAGTTGAATATTAAAACAAATGCCAGTCTACAAGCAATTAATATAATTTTAAACATTGGTATAGACTGAGCGAGTAGAGGTCAGATCTGAGTTAAGAAAATTTATTTCATAAAAACATTTTAATTTTATATTTAATTAATAAACCAATTTAATAACATGTCAAGATATAAGATTATTAACATGTTTAGATATAAGAGATTTTTTTAAATATGTGTAATGTTGCATATCATAAGATATAAACATTTAATAATGAGCAATATCGTGACCGACAATTATTAATGATGTTTATAAATATTTATAATATTGAGTAAATAATAAATATGAGTTTTAAATACTGATAAATAAAATACTCTTATTATAGTTACACCTGGTATCATTACACAACCTGCATATATAAATTCGTTGTATAGAATGTCGCCCTTGACGTGGGGCATGACACGCCTACATTTAATAATTAATGTATGCTCTATGATTACCAATGTTGATGAGTTATATGATATAACTAATATTATATTTTAATTAATTCTGGATGTTAGTATTTTAAAATTGTTGTGTGTATTGTATTGTAATAACGCAACTGGCGCCCACCCAAAATAAACAGGTGTAATTGTAATATCAGTAGATAAAAATAAATAAATAAATAATAAGTAAACCATAAATAAATAAAAGCTCGCATACGGTTCACTAATAATAATAAATTATAAATAAATATTTTTTTAATAATTCAACATGACGACTCCAGGAAATTTGGACATGGAAGCATTTCAGACCATGATGCGTGCTTAGGTCAATGAATTAAGCACGAAACAGGCAGAAAATTTAAATGCTAGAATAGATGAATTAAAAGAATTTAATAAGAACCAAACAGAAAGTTTAGAAAATAAATTAGAACAACAGACTGAAAATTTTAAACAAGACACCATAAAAATAACGAACAAAGTGAAAGAATTAACAGAAAAGGTTGGTGATACCAACTCACATATTGAGACTATCACAGAAAATGTATGTGAAAGAATTGTTAAGCAGACGGAACAAATATGTGAAATGATGGTTTCTGAACAAACAATTGTAATTGAAAGTAAGAGAGAACAGACTTTCGTAATTACTAACGATAATCATAAACAAGTAATTAACATTAAAGAGAAGCCAATAAAGGTTAATAAAACGTACCTTATTAATAGCGATATCCCAAGTGTGAGATACACACACACTAGTAGATCACATAAGATAAAAACACATGTGAAACACTTAAGGCACCACACTTACGGAGATAAATATCACTGTAGGCCTAACGAAAAACGTAGTAATTATCTATACGGAAAACTACGCAAACTTGTGGTAAGTATGATGTTAGATATACGCACAATAAGTATAAAGTGAACAACAATTATAATAACGATAATTATAGTAATTACAATGAATATTATCATAAACGACGCACAAAAGAATGTACCACTATGTATGTAAAATGTATACGAACTACTAGAAGAGAATGCATGTTGCCGACGGCTAAAAGAAAAAAGTTTTAACATCAGGTGACCGCACAGTCACAGCGGTACAATGGAATGTTAACGTCGCAGTAACACAATGGAATGTTGTCGCGAGGGTTAGTACATGAATTTCCTGTGTACGACAAACAATTGTTATAATGAGGGGTGTAAGATCGAACAACACACTGAACCAAACTCAATACCCGAATGGGAATGAATAATTATTTTTAAAAGAAAAATATTACTGTTAATTATTATTAATAAGAAAAGGAGTTAATTAATAAGAAATAATGTGTAAAAAGATTAAAGAATTAATAATAGAAAGAATGTTATGTTGTAAGAAATGGTAAAGAATGTTAGTATTCAAAGTAAAGAATGGCACGAAATAATATGTGTAAAGAAATATTTAAGAAAGTAATGGTAAAGGATGTTAGTGTTGTTGTTAGTATAAAGAAAGGATTAGAGATGAGAAATCAATGTTAATTGTCAGAATGGCTGATCAAGCGAAATCTTCATACCTTAGTGGAAAGGCAAGGACACAGAAGATAGCGATAGTGGAAGTCAAGGACAGAGATTATTTAGAGCTCCAAATACTACGATTAGAACATCGAGTAGAGTTAAGCACATAAAGTCTGGATATAGACGTGTTTCTAAGGTAGTCATCTGTAGCCGATAAGGACTCACTACGAAGCTAACGAAAAAGGTGTATTTCAGAAAGTAATGGTAAGGATGAAGAAAATTATTAGCGATCAGGAATGTAATAGTAAAGATATGTAATAATAGAAGGTAATGAAGGTTAATATATTGGATAAGATTAATGTAAGAAATGTTATTGTATTGTATAAGTAATATAAGAAAAGTTAAGAAAGATAAAGTAATGTTCATGTTAAGAAAAGAGTTAAAAACGAATGTAAGAAATGTTATGAGTGTCAAACAGCAAAAGGACCGAATCTACATACCTATGTGGAAATGCAGAGTATCCAAAAGGACAAAAAAGGAGAGCTAATTGCAGTGGATTTCCTTGGACCACTTCCGAGATCAAGTCGGGGAGTGAAACACATACTTGTTTGTA
This sequence comes from Magicicada septendecula, assembly GCA_034769895.1. Lineage (NCBI taxonomy): Eukaryota > Metazoa > Arthropoda > Insecta > Hemiptera > Cicadidae > Magicicada > Magicicada septendecula. The sequence continues at coordinate 618,814,840 of CM068367.1, read as the reverse complement.
TAGATGTATTTTCCAAAGCCGTCCATCTGTATCCAATTATGCGACCCACAACTAAAGTTGTTTTGAAATTACTCTTGCAGAAAAACATCCCTGCATATGGTAAAATGAAGAAGGTACTTAGCGACCAAGGAGTACAGTTCCAAAGCGAGGTATGGGAGAGAACTCTTCGTGAAAATGGAATCCAACCTGTGCTCACATCAGTACGACACCCACAGGGAAATCTTGCGGAAAGGGTAAATAAAGAGTTAGGTAAATATCTACGAATCTACTGTCACGATCAACACAACAAATGGGCAGAGAAAGCAATATATGAAAATTATAGCAAAGCAACAAGTTAAACACTAATCGAGCTAGACGAAGACAAGAAACCCGTTAGATTCTGGACCAAATATGTAAGCAAGCCAGAGAATCAATACGTACCTTTCCATTAAGTGTACGTATGCTAAACAACGCATCATAGAACAAGGTAACAAGAGGATAAAAAAATACACTAGAACACATAAATTACAACGATTTGATGTAGGAGAACAAATTCTGTTGAAAGCTAATCCTGTAGGAAAACGCAGTGACAACACATAAAACAGGTTAATTACCTACTGTCACGCTTTTTGAAATCCGAAAACAGGATTACTCGAGTTTCGACACATTAAGTGTCATCTTCAGATCCTCGATGAATATAAGTTAAAAATACATTTGTTGATGTGTGCACATCCCGTCAGATAATAAAAACAACACAAACATAACAACAAAAATACTTAAATAATTTAACACATAATAAAACCGAGACAAAACAGAACGAAAACACGATACACGCGGCTGACGTGGACCTGCGCAGGCATAACGCGTTCCTGCGCAGGTCCACGTCAGCCGCTTGTATCGTGTTTTCGTTCTGTTTTGTCTCGGTTTTATTATGTGTTAAATTATTTAAGTATTTTTGTTGTTATGTTTGTGTTGTTTTTATTATCTGACGTGGATGTGCACACATCAACAAATGTATTTTTAACTTATATTCATCGAGGATCTGAAGATGACACTTAAAGTGTCGAAACTCGAGTAATCCTGTTTTCGGATTTCAAAAGGCGTGACGGTAGGTAATTAACCTGTTTTATAGTCTTAAAACGCTTTTGGAGGCAAATACAATGTTTAAAAGTGACAACACAGCGAAGAAATTCTTCCGGTTGTACAATGGACCTTATACGATGAAAGGAAGGAAAAGGACATTGGCAAATATCATGCAATGTCATTCAAGAAGTTCTACGTATGAATAATGAGAGAAGAGAGTGAGAGGGAAACAATGCCACTGAATGAGTACAAAGTCAATGCACCGATCAGCTGTTATAATGGGGGTGAATATTGCATACCACCACAGCGAGTGTTAGACTGACTTACTCATTATTATGTGTTGTTTAACCGATGTAAACGTAAGTTAAGATAATATAACATGATTGTATTTGTCTAGAACAAATAGACAAAAATTTAATAATTAAATATTTATTAAATTTTTTTTCTCAGGCAGAGGAATAATGCAATGATACAGCCATATGCTGTATTAGTCATTAATTTAAATAAATATAAATTTTGTAGAATTTGTATAAGTTATGGGTAAATGGACAGGTCTGAGATTGTAAAAATATTTCATTGTTAGATTAGGGGAGCAATTAACCTGTTCCGACACGCAGTGAACACCTGCTCAATTGTATGTGTGTTACACGTGTATCTTGTGTGTGTTAGTGACACATGCAAAGACAGGAATCTCAGCAACCCGCCCCAAGTAATTAATAAAATAACTATTTTAATTCACTGTACAAAAACTAATTAGTGTATGATCAAACCAAAAGCACCATGGTGTGTGTAAAATTTATAGTTATCCCCAGTGAAAAAATGACGTTAATAGAACACGTTATGCGAAGTCAGTGCAAAATAAACGTGCTAAAAAATATGCAAAATACCCTGACGCTCAAATTAATATAGTGAGTGCTTAATCGAATTAGCTATGACTTGTGCTATCTCGATTCCGTGCAAAACATTGCTATTTGCTAATAATTGCAAATAGATGAAAAGGTTCGGGATTGGGGGCTGTCACGAGATATGCAGGTATCGACACGACGATTTTGGAGCCAACTGGCACGGAATCTCGAGAGGGTATAAATTAAGGGGTCGGCCAAAAACCCTTCTCTTCATTTCAAGACACAGTTGCAGCCGGACATGCTGTCAGTCGGCAAAACAGTTTTATTTTTAATTCTATTACAAGTCGCAGTAACGAAAGAAATAACGTTCGTTAAAGTCACGACAATATTCCGGAAAAAGTAAATACTGAAATCATAAGTCTACCAAGAGTATACACACTGCTAGAGAGCGACGCTGGACTCTTAGACGTTTCCAGGAACACACTGCTGGAGAGCGACGCTGGACTCTAGACGTATCCAGGACCATGCCAGGACAGGAGGAATGGAAAACTAACTCTGGACAACGCTGGACCCCGGACAACAAGTCGTAAGATCATCAGAACTCGAGGTGACATGCGTAATGCATTTTAAATGATTTTTAAAAAAGAAAAAGAGCTCATAAAGACTATATCAAGAGACAGTAAATTAAAATAAAGAAAAATTTATACTTAGTAATAATATTTTAAAATGTAGATAAATGTTTAGTCGGAAGAATGAGCGATCGCATATAAAAAGAATTAATAAATGAAAGAGAATTTAAAGTAGAGAGAGTAGAGTTATTATCAGAATAAATAGTAAATTGATTTGATATTTGAATCATAGAAAAGATTAATTTAAAGTTGAATATTAAAACAAATGCCAGTCTACAATTTTTAAAGTTGTGAGTGCACATTGAAGGCGCGATTTCCGAGGCTTTGGATAGCGCCAAATTAAAAAAACTAAAAAATTAATAAAAATAACACTATAAATGATAGAGCAAAAAAATTTTGCAGGTGTTATCAGGATAGTAATAGAATCAATTGTGTCAAGTTTCATCAAAATCTGAGGAGGTGGGTGTCATGACCTGGGTGACTTGACATGGAATGACCCAAAATAGGCCAGAGATAACAAAACATAATCATGTTTGATGTCTAAATAAACTACATCAGAAAAGCTATTCAAAAATAATAATAATAATCAGATTGGTAATAAGACAAGGAAAATCTCTTAGTTAGTTAGTCTCTTAGTTAGAAAATATTTAGTCATTTTGAACAAAAACGCGAGCTTTACAACGAGTACAAAATGCTGTCAGCCAATAGAGAGTAGTTTTGTTACTATGACAACAAAACATTATTATATAAAAACCGTTAAAAAACGATTAAAGAGTCCATTTTTAGCATCAGAAGAGGGCAGATGATAAAATTGTCGATCCATAGAAATTAGTAGAAATAAACCAAACAGATGAAAGAAAATACTCAATAACAATGAAGAGACAAGATTGATAGAAGATTTCAACAAAATTAAATCCGAATTCCAAGAAATAAAACCCATATAAGAGAAGGACGACTCGAACACCAGAACTGATGAAAATAATCCATCAAACATCAATGAACTTGTAAAGTATAATACTAAATTACTTAACTACACCCACAACATTTTTCACAACACTTAACGAATTTATGCACAATATCAAAACTTGGTTCAAACTTAATAAACACTGAATAATTATTAAAATATCCAATAACTAGTATTAAAAGATTGTTCAAATTTACTATTAACACTTTGAGAAATAAGAAACAATTTATACACAATTCGAACTTAACCTATGTTATAAAGTGAACTCACTAATCTTTTAAACCATAAGTAAACTGTTGTAAAGGAAGATTATTATATTTAATTAACTTGATGTCAAGGATTGTACTTTCAAAAATCATTTTGTAAACCTTTTTGGCCGTAATCAAAAGAACTTTTTGACTGAATAAAGCAGTGAAAACGTTAATAGGCTTTCAGTCGACGACCCAAGGCGAGAATACAGCCAACCGCTGAGTGATAAAATATTTATAGCCAGAGCATAACAAGTACAAAAGTAATATATTTTTATAATTTCATGTTATCATAATTATTAACAGCAAATCTGACCATTAATAAACCAATACTTATTTTAATACCTGTTCATTATTTCACAAATTAATTTTTATGTGTTTACTTCATTAACATAACAATTCTCTCTACAAGAAATACAGGTTGGTAAGACTTCGCGGGTAAACAGATTTGAATTTCTCCGACGACCAACAGTTAGAGATACGGTTGCGCTAGACGCCAAATTTTTAATTGTTTTGGACAAACAATTTGGCGCCTATAAACCGGAAAATCACAAATAAGAATTCAAACAGGTAAACAGGTATTGGCAAGGTCAGATACGACGCAAGAAAGTCGTTACGTAATTACGACGCAACGTGAACTTTAACGAAGCAACACATTTATCGTTACAAATTAACTACAATTACACGAGACTTTCAGACCATACAGAGTTTAATTGTGACAAACTGACGCCTACAACAGTAGGCCAGCCATAACTAAAGAGCGAACGAGCAGAATTAATTGTTACACATTCTACAATACAAGATTGAAGAACATGGATTAAATTTTGTGTAAACTGTAAGAAAAACTGCTCTGTCCTGGTAAATAGGTTCAGAAGGCTTCTGGCAAGACTGCTGTGCGTGAACAAGCAGTTTACAAGCTTCAAAGAATGATGTAAATGAACTGAAGATCGTGGTTGTCAGATGAATATTATATTTTGTGTTCCTCAAAATTTCATCACTAGGCACAGACAGTGGTAAATAAACAGTACTATTAGGACATTTTACACCATTTGTAAGAAGTTATTAGTAGAAAACGGCCAGTTTTATGGAAGAATAATTTATGAAAATTGCAGCCCAATAATGTGCCTGGATGCACCTAGTTGCTTGTTAAGAATTTTGACAGATTATATGCAAACGAACGGTATATGATGACACGGCAACTGCCATATTCACCAGATGTGCCGATTGCTATCTCTCCTCCTTCTGATAGTGATAATTTCCACAAAAGGATATTTTGCAACCATTGATGACATAAAACAAAAATCACTAAGCGAGCTCAAGGCTGTACCAAAAAGTGCATGCTTGAAATATTTTGAAGACTGCAAAACGACTGGTTTAATCATGTTATATTCAACACAGACTACTTTGAAGGGGGCAGTATAAGTATTGATGAATGAAGGCATAATTTTAAAAATAAACAACTGAATGAACTTTTTGATCAAACCTTGTATTTATCTTGGTGATAACCTTCATATTTGAAAACAATCTCTTTTTAGGAAGCCTGGCTGGGTATCCTGGCACTAGGGTTTTTTGACAAGGAACTGCAAAACCTGATGCCACAATATATGAGCTTCTGAATATGGGTGGTGGGAAAGTAATGTACATAACTTTTGTATATTTCAGCGCGCGCACACACACAAATTGGAGGTTAATTTTAAAATCACCCTGGTATATATCCCTGTGGTTCTGTCTCCCTCTAATACTTTCACATTCCTCTCTTATATGCAAAAATTGTTTTGTGTATTCCACAAATTTTTATTTATGAGTTTTGTCTCCATCGAATTTATTATAACTTTGTAAGTAAATTGTTGAGTTACATGCAGGTCTCCCATGTAATATCTTCAAATAAATATACTGCAAGTAGGTTTATTATAATACATTCTAAATAAATAAATATATTGCAACGATACAGCCATACGCTGTATTAGGCATTAATTTAAATAAATATAAATTTTGTAGAATTTGTATAAGTTACGAGTAAATAGACAGGTCTGAGATTGTAAAAACATTTCACTGTTAGATTAGGGGAGCAATTAACCTGTTCTGACAGGCAGTGAACACCTGCTCAATTGTATGTGTGTTACACGTGTATCTTGTGTGTGTTAGTGACGCATGCAAAGACAGGAATCTCAGCAACCCGCCCCAAGTAATTAATAAAATAACTATTTTAATTCACTGTGCGAAAACTAATTAGGGTATTATCAAACCAAAAGCACCATGGTGTGTGTAAAATTTATAGTTATCCCCAGTGAAAAAATGACGTTAATAGAACACGTTATGCGAAGTCAGTGCAAAATAAACGTGCTAAAAAATACGCAAAATACCCTGACGCTCAAATTTATATAGTGAGTGCTTAATCGAATTAGCTATGATTTGTGCTATCTCGATTCCGTGCAAAACATTGCTATTTGCTAATAATTGCAAATAGGTGAAAAGGTTCGGGAGTGGGGGTTGTTACGAGATATGCAGGTATCGACAGGACGATTTTGGAGCCTACTGGCGCGGAATCTCGAGAGGGTATAAATTAAGGGGTCGACCAAAAACCCTTCTCTTCATTTCAATACACAGTTGCAGCCGGACATGCTGTCCGTCGGCAAAACAGTTTTATTTTTAATTCTATTACAAGCCGCAGTAACGAAAGAAATAACGTTTGTTAAAGTCACGACAATATTCCAGAAAAAGTAAATACTGAAATCGTAAGTCTACCAAGAGTATACACACTGCTAGAGAGCGACGCTGGACTCTAGACGTATCCAGGAACACACTGCTGGAGAGCGACGCTGGACTCTAGACATATCCAGGACCACGCCAGGACAGGAGGAATGGAAAACTAACTCTGAACAACGCTGGACCCCGGACAACAAGTCGTAAGATCATCAGAACTCGAGGTGACATGCGTAATGCATTTTAAATGATTTTTAAAAAAGAAAAAGAGCTCATAAAGACTATATCAAAAGACAGTAAATTAAAATAAAGAAAAATTTATACTTAGCAATAATATTTTAAAATGTAGATAAATGTTTAGTCGTAAGAATGAGCGATCGCATATAAAAAGAATTAATAAATGAAAGAGAATTTAAAGTAGAGAGAGTAGAGTTATTATCAGAATAAATAGTAAATTGATTTGATATTTCAATCATAGAAAAGATTAATTTAAAGTTGAATATTAAAACAAATGCCAGTCTACAAGCAATTAATATAATTTTAAACATTGGTATAGACTGAGCGAGTAGAGGTCAGATCTGAGTTAAGAAAATTTATTTCATAAAAACATTTTAATTTTATATTTAATTAATAAACCAATTTATTAACATGTCTAGATATAAGATTAACATGTTTAGATATAAGAGATTTTTTTAAATATGTGTAATGTTGCATATCATAAGATATAAACGTTTAATAAGGAGCAATATCGTGACCGACAATTATTAATGATGTTTATGAATATTTATAATATTGAGTAAATAATAAATATGAGTTTTAAATACTGATAAATAAAATACTCTTATTATAGTTACACCTGGTATCATTATACAACCTGCATAAATTACAGTATATCGAATTTACATATAAATTCGTTAGATAATTTTGTCGCTTCCAATGGAGGCTGGATGTATGTAATTGTATCGTTGTAATATATATATATATATATATATATATTGCAACGATACAGCCATATGCCGTATTAAGCATTGATTTAAATAAATATAAAATTTGTACAATTTTTATAAGTTTGGGGTAAATGGACAGGTCTGCGATTGTAAAAATGTTTCACTGTTATACTAGGGGAGAAATTAACCTGTTCCAACAGGCAAAGAACACCTGCTCGATTGTATGTGTGTTACGCATGTATCTTGTGTGTGTTAGTGATGCATGTACAGACAGGAATCTCAGCTACCGTCCCCAAGTAATTATTAAAATAATTATTTTAATTCACTGTGTGAAAACTAATTAGTGTATAAACAAACAAAAAGCACCAAAGTGTGTGTAAATTTTATAGTTATCCACAGTAAGAAAATGACGTTAACAGGACACACTACGCGAAGTCATGTGCCAAAAATACGCAAATTACACTAAGACGCTCAAATTAATATAGTGAGTGCTTAATCAAATTAGCTATGATGTGTGCTATCTCGATTCCATACAAAACATTGCCATTTGCAAAAAATTGCAAATATATGAAAAGGTTCGGTAGTGGGGGCTATCATGTGATCTGCAGGTCTCGACAGGATAATTTCGGAACCAACAGGTGCGGAATCTCGAGAGGGTTCGACTGGAAACCCTTCTCTTCTTTTCAAAACACAGTTGCAGTCGGACACGCTGTCCGTCGACAGAACAGTTTATTTTGTTATAAGTCGCATCTATGAACAAATAAAGACGTTCAGTAATTATGTTTACAATATTATGGGAAACGTAGAGTACCGGGACCATTTAAGTCAGCAAAAGTATCAACAGAGAAGCTACAAGAGCGACACGATATGCTAGACATTAGGAGATGCTTTTGAAACGCCTAACAGCCGTACGAGATCCACCTCGCAGCAGATAGTAATTCTCTAGGATGGACCACACACTACTGGAGAACGACGCTGGACTCTGGACATATCCAGGACCACGCCAAGCCAGGACTAACGAAAACCCAACTCTGGACAACGCTGGACCCCGTCAATAAGTCGTAAGGTCATCAAAACTTGAGGTGACATGCATAATGCATTTATAAATGATTTTTTTTTAATAAAAAGAGCTCATAAAGACTATATAAAGAGACAATAAATTAAAACAAAAAAAAGTTTATAATCAGAAATAATGTAATAGTCTTAGGTAAATGTTTTAGTCGTAAGAATGAGCGATCGCATATAGAGAAATATAGAAAAAAAAGAGTTTGATTTTGAGATAGTATATTTTTTTATCAAAGTAAAATAATTGAAATGATTTGATATTTGCATTTTGTAGAAGAGAATAATTTAAATTTTTAATATGAAACAAATGCCAGTCTAAGAGTAAATAATATAATTTTGAATTTAATTTTTTAAAAACATTGGTATAGACTGAGCAAGCTGATGTCATATCTGAGTAAATGAATTCAATTAAAATTACATTTAAATTTTATTTTGTTTTAGTAAGTCATATTGAATAAGTGTCTAGATTAAGATTATTAACATGTCTAGATGTAAGAGTGTTTTAAATGTGTGTAACACCATATAGCTTAAGAGATAAACACTTAATAATGAGTTATATCTTGATCGGAGATTATTATTAATCGGAGAGAGAGAGAGAGAGAGATATTAAAATGTTTCGGGTTGAGAGTACTAGAAGTCATCGGATACCTGCACTTTTTGTAAGACCAGGAAAAGGTTATTTTATGATATTGTTCATTGACATCTCTATTGTTATATAGGCTTGTGGTTACTCCACGGATTATAAAAATAGTGGCTACATCCAGTGGCTTGAGAGGCATTTTCTTACAGAGGATGCTCACGGCCGCTAATAAATCGAGAAATGCTGATACTTATTTCAACAATTTCTTCAGTTACTAAAAGCGGTCAGTAAGGCCTTGTCGTTTTTCACATCTATGTTAATATCTTTACATAACTTTTAATTTTATTTATTTTTTAGATTTTGTCTAACTCACTTGTACGTTAGCTAAATTTATTAACTACAAATTACTCCATATTCAATTTAAAATTGCGTGTAAAAATAATGAATAGCCGCTAAAAAATCATTAAACAATTCTCCTACAGAAAAACGTTTCTCTTCAAATATATTCAATTAAATACGTCTGAAATGTACTAACAGACATTCTCCCGACTCTTCTCCGTACATCACGCTTAATTTTGGACCATTAGTTCTCGATCGTTTGGGTGTGAACGGCAAAATTGCGAGGACATACAAAATTAAGCGAACGATTCACAGGAAAATGTATAACCCATACATTTGGGCAGTGGCGCACCCAGGAGGGTTTTGGGGGTTAGAACCTACCGAAAATATGGTAAAAATTGTGTAATCAACGAATGTACAAATAGTAAGGCTGTAGTAATAAGATAAACTAAAATACAACGTAGGTAAGCTTACCAGACACGAATAAACTGTTCTCATGATATGTAATTGTGTTCGTACTTTTCAAAAACACCGGTTTTCATCAAAAGCATAGAGTTTACTTTATTGCTATATTTTCCGGTTTGGAGAGTGAAATGGGTCGCCTGTCGACTCCAGTGCAAAGGAAAGTTATAGGCCTACATAGTCAGAGTCGGAAAATAATTTATAACGTGTAGGCCTACAAGTGTATTAAATCGGAAGATAAGGATATATCAGAAAGAAAGTTACAGGAACGGGTATAGCTCAGCGTGCGGCATGTCTATAAATAGTGTTTCTAGAATTATTAAAGAAACATCATGGTATATGGGTGATATAAAATCTTTCAGGACTCTCCATAAAAATGTTCACCAAATGAAATAAAAACTGATTTAAACGATTTCAACAAGTGCACCACTCGACGAATTATTCACCAAAGTCAACCCATAGAAGGGTAATGATTAACATTCAAAAGTAATTTAAACAATTTTAAAGAACAAATTAATTATAATGGTAGCGTTACCAGTCTGAACCACATTATTCGTCAAATGGGATTTCGACGGAAACGTGCCAAAAGCAATAGGAAACTTTTAAATAGAAAAACGTGACATTGAAATCTTAAGAGTTGATATATAAGAAAATTACAGCAATTCAGAGAAGAACGGTAGTCCATAGTATACACAGATGAAATTTTGGTTTTCACCGTTCAAAATCGGTTACAAAAATTTGGACAGACAATGACGAAAGTGCCTGAAAATTTCAATAAATAAATAAATTCGCCTGCAACATCATTAACAAAAAGGTAGACATGATTAACTGGTTATTGAATCATGGGATTCCTTTAGTCCATTTATGTTATAACCTGAGCTCTGTTTAATAGTTAGGCTAAACAAAATAACCCAACATTATTATTATTAGCGGGTGTCCTACAGTCTATGCCGCATCCTTCATTTCGATCGCCATTTCTCCCTATCTTTCCAGTCATCGTCTTCAATAGCTCGACCTCTCACGCATTTCCTAATTCCTGTTTTCCATTGTGTTGTCAGTTTTCCTTTTCTTCTCCTGTTTTGTGGAGTGTAAGTCAATACTTTCTTTGGCCATCGCTTCTCCTCCATCCTCATTACGTGACCATACCATAGCAACTGTCTGGATTCTATTCTTTCTGCTGTTGTAAATATGCGCCCCGTTTTCCTTCTTATATCTTCGTTTCTAACATGTTGCATTCTAGAAATATTACATGATCTTCTTAAGAAGTCCATTTCCACAGTTTCTATCATCTTTTTCTCTTTACCTGAAAGTTGCCAGCATTCGCAGCCATAAGTTAAAATGGGCTCCTCAATAGTTGTGTAGATTGTCAGTTTAGGTTGAAGTTTCATTTTGTTCGACCAAAGTAACGAGTTTAGCAAACGAATAGCCTTTTTTCCCTATTGTATCCTATTTTTTATGTAATTCTTTGTTGTTCCATCTTCTGAAATAATAACCCAACATACTAAACTTTTAAAATAATCACTATTTCACCAAACTATGGACATTCCATTTTACGACTTCCACCCTATCATCCGGTTCTTAATCCTAGAACTGATTTGGGCAACTGTGGAAAAGCATGTTAAAACAAAAAAAGTTTATTTTCGTAGACAGTGTTACAAACTTAGCAAAAAAGGAATTTGAGTGTATTTATCTCACACGCTGGACATCAAAATGTGACCACGTCTTGAAAATTGAAAAGAGCATGTGAGATCGGACCAAAAAGTGTATAATGTAACAGATCGTTTCTAAATTAATAAGCGATGGGATAGCAGCAGTTAAGACAATTTGAGTGATGATAACAGTGAAGGAAATTGACGTACTTATTATGGCAATAAGGTGTGGAAGAATTGACGTAATATTTGTAATTGTTTGTAAGTAATTATGTGCTATATTAGTTAAATAGTTTTAGTATAATTTTTTCATTAATGTTGTCTGCCCCGTTATTCATGGTTAATTTACATCTGCTTGTTTTTAAAACACACACACACCCAGAGTCACAGTCATTTCACATTCGAGCCTGTTATTGATGTTACTTATACAAACAAATTAAGATGCCACTGCAATGTTGACTATATATTACTAAAGTTTTTCCTAAATCGTAACATGTCTGATAACAAAGTGTTATATACTCCAAAATATACAATGTTTGTTAATGTCTAGACTCGACTAGGAGATTAGGAGAAACACTGTAACAGACACAACATGACAAGTCACTGTTTACATAATAATTGCAGTACTAAACATTAAACATTTTATAACTCAGTGAAATCTTTGTATAGTCCCTCTGTTGTATCTATTGTTTGTTTCATCTTACAAAATGTCCATTTGAATTGTTTGTCGTGTCGAAATAGAAATCAAAATCAAAACTTGTCACGTACTTGTACGTAGACTTGTCGTTCAGGGAACAGTCTAATATTCAACTGTAGCCTTTCTATTCACGTGTATTACATTGTTCCCGTCTTATCCCCTCTACAATATGCGCGACTGCTTCACGTCTGATTATTTTACTATATTATCGTATTATTATTTCAATAAAGTCACCGTCTACTCATTAAGTAATTTATATTATTCAGTCAGCACATGCAAATTACTAAGCCTTGTGATTACGTGGTTTTTACTCGTGATTCCTACAAACATTGTGTGTTGATTCTTACCTGTGCAATATTTATGTGTAAGAAGAACTCTTTTTCAGCATTATAGGTGGCATTATAGATGGAAAATACATGAGTGAAATTCCATCAAGCAAGGATCATTTTTACTTGCACTTGCAGCATTGACTCCCAATAAGTTACGTGTTGTCGTTCCTCTAGGAAAAAGCAAGCCCTGCTTGTTGAGAAAATAATGAGGGAAACCAAAATTGTGCACCTTGTTCGCAAGTTTTCAACCCCCTCCTCCAAAAAATCCTGGGTGCCCCTCTGCATTTGGGTATGTATGGGTACTCGCAAGATGTAGCCGCGCCACATATCTGCAACTATAGTGGTTCCTGGTTCTACATTATTTAAAATTACACGATTTAGTGTGTTTGCATCGCGTTTGTCCACCACCTTTAGGAACCACTTCTTTATTCTCCTGTAAATTCCCCCAAGTACCCACCGAGTTTTGGTTATTCGGTCCCTGTTGTACTTCCTTCAACTGAACGCACTTTCATCAATTTCAGTATCTCCCGGGCCGCCAATTTTTAAGCTGGTATCCATCACCCAGACAGTAAGGATCTCCCTGAACTCGTTTATTAATTTTCACGTAGTTTTCCTGTTTATGTCAAGCTCTTTTGAAATAACTGAAATCTGATATTTCAAAATCCAAGCGACTAACACATGGAATAGGCTACAGATAATGCAGGAACACACGCTTTTCCGAAAAAAGTGTCATCATGTATGTTTTTTGTAGCTCAGCAATTCCGTCTACCACATCCGAAGGTGACGTTTTTTGTCCATTCACATTTTTTAACATATTACCATCATACTTTACACATTCTATTGAAAACGGAAAAAGATTTCAATCACAAACACATTTTCTGAAACCTTTTTTTTAATGAAACACCGAAAATTATTAACACTTTTGTATTCCATTTTAGTAAGATACGCATGTGCACAACTCCTTTGAATGAATGTTAAACAAAATTAAATAGATTTAAAGATATAAACATAGATGTAAAAAAACGACAAGGTCTCACTGGCCGATTTTAGGAAGTGAAGCAATAGTTGAAACAAGTAACAACATTTATCTTTTATCATTTGTGTCATTCTCTGCATGAAAATATCGGGCTGCATGAAAAATGTCTCTCAAGCCACTTTTGGTAGCCACATACGTTTATAACCTTTGGAGAAACCACATGCTATATAACAACAGACATGTCAGAGAACAGTATCATAAAATAACCTTTTCCTGGATTTACAACCAGTGCAGGTATCCGGCGACTTCTAGTACCTTCAACACAACTGTTTCTTTATAATACGAGTAATTATACAAGTAGTTATATAAGTGATAGGTAGGTAAATAGACAGGTAGAAAGAGAGCAAAAGAGAAAAAGAGAGACAGGGGTAGATAGAGAGAATAGTATAGATAGTGTATGTCAGTCTCAATTATCTCATGTTTTTTCGTTTCCCTTTGTTTTTAGTTTAAAGCGAAGGTCTTGTTTCATCGCAACTGTCACACAATCTCAGGGCACTTTATATTGTATAATACTTTATAATTTATAAAAAATGTGTTATATCGTGTTATAATCGTTTATTTAAGTACTAAGTAGGCCTGTAATGTGAGCGCTGATGTTGCTTAGTATAAGTCTATGTAGGCCTACTTGTGCTTCGTATTAGGTTACTAATTAATGATGGCTACATGTTCATAGTAGTTATGTTATATCTAATAATGTGTATTTTATCTTTGTTCTTGCACTACTAATGATGGTCGTAGTGGGCATAGAAGAAACATCTGGAAATTCAGTATTCAATAAATGGTGGCCTAATAGTCCGCATGATAAATGTAACACTACAGTTAATGGGAGTCTTTCACAATACTATGTGGAGGGACACGACTATCAAAACTCCTCAAGCTGGATTAAAAGCTAGACTGGTAGTCCTAATACGCCTGAAGGACATGAATTTAAGAACGCTTCGGTTTGTTTTTTTTTGTACAGGCGACGAACAATTTTCTTTTTCGCCAGAAAAATTTTGCGAATTACAGTGATGGTACGGAGATCCAGAATTTGAACAATAGTGTAGGGACACCGTATCTTAAAAACAATTCTGTTCTTGTTATGGGCAATGTCTTGCTTCAATGTAAAGCAGTACCAACGACATCTTATACGGGAAAAAAGTATGAATTGGTTTGAGGCAAAAGGGATAAATTTTCCAGAGGACGGGCTGAAGAATCAATTATTGCATTTATAGTTGACGTACAAGGCAATATTCAGTGAGTATGATGATAATTTAACTTTACTTAAGATAGTTGTGTTAGTGGTTATAATCAGAAACAGAATTATCACTGTTGCACACCACTATAGAAAAATGATTCCGATTAGCGCTTTCAAGCTTCTCAGCTCATCGTCAGATTGGAAATCCGTATCACTGTTGCACACCACTATACAAAAATTGTTCCGATTAGCGCTTTCAAGCTTCTCAGCTCATCGTCAGATCGGAAATCCGTCAGATGAGCTGAGAAGCTTGAAAGCGCAAATCGGAATAATTTTTCTGTAGTGGTGTGCAAGAGTGATAATTCTGTTTGATAATTTAACTGACGAAAATGAGTGTCTTGTGCGCTGGGTTACTCCATCAATATCACTGTGAAGTCAACCCGATAGAATAAATTAGTACTGAGTACCGTAATGCAACCTGTAGGCAAGAATTATTCGTATAACCTTTTGCGTATAAATTTTTCTTGTGCAATTTAAACAATAAATTACTAACGTGAAGGTCATTGACGTGAAGACATAGTCTAACAATTGTAACATACTTACAAAAATCAGTGTAACACACATTTACTCATGTTGATGAACGCAACGCATTTATTGTAATCATCTTTTAATACGCTCTTTATTAATAAAAATAACTCCCAGCCTGACAGGTTTGCCTAAATTTTACATAATATGGTTTGTAGCATCCGCCATATCGTTTTCCAAAATTTTATATTTTTGTTGACACTTCTAAAATCAAGACAAGTGACTTCATACCTCATGCATCAAAACTGATCCAGCCGTTTTAGTATTACAAGGGAACAAACTAACTAACGAGCATTACAAACTAACAAACAAAACTGTTGTACAAAAGTAATTAAATATGGTTATTTAACAGAATACAAAATTCCTTAAATGATTATAAAATACACATTATAAGATATAACATAACTATTATGAACATGCAGCCATCATTAATTAGTAACCTAATACCGAAGCACAGGTAGGAATTCATAGACTTAGGCCTATATCAGGTAACATCAGCGCTCTCATTACAGACCTACTTAGTACTTAAATAAACGATTATAACGCAATGTAACACATTTGTTATAAATTATAAAGTACTCAAGTAAATATTATAAAAAGTAATATAGTAGTTACCAAAAAGAAACTTATGTGAACTGTACAAACGTAACGTATTGTGTTGCATTATATGTAGCGTGCTGCCGCGCGTTTAATTGATGCTCTATGCAAATTATGTCATGTGACTTCTAAATAATGAAGTATGGTAAAAAATGTATACAGCTGCCCTCCGTCACTGTAACTCTCTCTCATTTTCTTACTCTCACTCACTCCCCCCTGTCTCTACCCACACCCTCTCTCTCTCTCTCTCACTCTCTCTCTCTCTCCTTATTCGTTTTGTTTCTTTCCTCATTTTTGTTCAAGAATGAGCCAAGGAACTTAAGTGCATTTACACCTGCCGGACAACCCTAAGGGTGCCTCTGTAAGAAACAATAAAATTTCTCAAGTGTTTATGAAGTATGAAGGACACTAGCCTTTTCTACAAACGTTATGCACAGTTTAATCTGGGTTGTGGCATCGGGAACTCAGAAATGGTTAATACACGTCAGCCACTGCTATGTATAGTGATAATGTGTTGTGTCTATTCAGCGTAACACCACAGGTCTCCAGCCTCCAGCACAGAGATAAGATTTCTCATTCATCTGAATCCCGCCAAGAGTATTCAAGGTCAAATAACATTCCTAATGTGTAATGGCACAGCCATGTATGTTTACAAAACGTACTACTGTTTTGGCTGACACATATACAGATCTACGTCTGAACTAATGCAACCTCTTAATTATCAGTACAACAGTTGTCTGTTTTTACCTTTCCACCAAACGTGTTGGTAGGCTGACGTGTTCGTACTCCTATTAATAAACTGAAATCAGAAAATTCTACAATAAGTTAAACCAAGGTAGGAAACCCTTTAAGCCCAGGACAACAGCTTGTCGTGACACTGATGGCACCCTACTTACAGAAAAGGGGAAAGAACTTTGAAGCTCTTCTTTCTAAGAATGACGAGGTGAACAACTATGTACCACCTGTGCTAGAGGAACATAAACACATCGAGCCTCCGGATGAAGATAATATGATAGCTGCAATAGAAATCCTTAAAAACAACAAAGCTCCTGGTTCTGATGATCTTCCTGCGGAGCTTTGCACAAACAGTGGCCCAGAGCTGGTTAAAACCCTTCAACACCTTGTCATTGATATATGGATAGAAGAGAAACTGCCTACAGCCTGGCAGAAGACAGTTATATGTTCCACATGCTGATCAGGTGATTGGTCGATATCAGTGTGGATTTAAAAGAGAATCGACAATAGACCAGGTTTTCACACTCCGACAATTTCTGGAGAAAGGTAGGGAACATAAACTACAAACCCATCACTTCTTCATAGATTTCAGAAATGCATACGACAGCATTGACAGAAAAGAACTTTATACTGCTTTTGAAGAACTGGGCATACCAAAGAAATTAATAAGATTGTGTAGGATGACAATGCTGACAGTGAATGGCATGGTGAACATTCAGAATCACTTATCAGGAGAGTTCGACTATGGAAAGGGAGTTCTCCAGGGTGATGCTCTTGCTTGCCTCCTCTTCGTTCTTGCCTTAGAAAAAGCTATGAGAGATGCTGGAATAATTCCTCCGGGGCTGTATTCAACAGGTTGGTGCAGGTCCTAGGATACGCCGATGACCTAGATATAATCGGGAGGTCCTTTCGAGCAGTCACTGAAGCCTTTCTTGCTCTTGAAGGTCCTGCAAGTAGGCTGGGTCTCATAATAAAATGAAAGCAAGACAAAATACATGGCTACAGGACAGGAGGCTAGAGAAGGAGAGCGCATCCAAATTGGCATCTATTCCTTCGAAAAAGTCAAAAACTTTGTTTATTTAGGATGAAAAGTTAACTCCGATGGGGAAACAACAGAAGAAATAAAGCGAAGAATCACCTCAGATAATAGGTGCTTCTTTTCTCAGACCCCAAAGAGAGCAGAATAATTGCCAGGAGCATCAAGCTGCTTTTGTATAAAAAAACTGATCCGCCCAGTTCTCACCTTTGGTTCTGAGACCTGGACCATTTCTAGAAAGTCTGAGTCAAGCCTGCTGGTTCATGAACGCAAAATCCTCCGCAGTATATTTGGTCCAATATGTGTAGGAGGTGAATGGAGGAAAAGAACCAACCAAGAACTGAACACTCTTCTGAATGAACCAGATATTGTGAAAATTATAAAACTTGGTAGACTCAGGTGGGCTGGACACGTGATCAGAATGGGGGAGAATGAAATACCAAGAAAGGCACTCACAGGACAGATCTATGGCACCAGGAGAGTTGGTAGACCCAAACTACGTTGGGAAGACGGTGTGAACTACGATGCGAGCCATATCCTTGGGACCTGGAACTGGAGAGCAGCTGCACTTGACCGGGACAACTGTCGGTGGCTGGAGGATGCCTTTGAGAACGCCTTGACTCAGTAACGGGTTGTTGCGCCGCTGAACTGAACATTATTATTAAACATTATTATGTAGTTACTATTATTAACATTAGTTATTAATATTGCATGGTAATGTTGATTTCCAGGTCAAACGTAGAGTTACCTGTATTCTCTCTCTCAATGCGTGTATCTTTGAATAGGTTTTTTGCAGTAGCTTCTCCGCTGTTCTTTTATATTGGCATCGTCTATTCTTTTACTTGTTACAAATATTCTTGTAATGTTTTAAGTCTGAACACATATATAATTGATGTTTGTTTCTATTTGTTTTTAATCCTTCTAGATTTTGTTTACGTATTTATTCATGTCGTACCTACATTGCTGTATTCCGGCTTTGCTTATCTGAGGATACTTATCTCTTAATTGTGTGGTCCCGTTTTCTGTCTGTATTGTGTTACACGTATCTTTACTGATCTATTTTTACACTATTTTTACTAAAATTACGGGTTTTTGGTTACTATAGAGGTTTCTTCTTATAATATACTTTTTGCTTTTAGCTAGGCGCTATCTGCATGCCTCATAGGTTTATTGCCGACCGACAATTTTCCTCTTCACTCTTATATCCTCAATTTGCTTATATATGTCTGTTTTTTAACACCATCATGTTTGTATGACTTTCTTTTGATGTATGCCTTTCCAGGTTTAGTTCTACTTTAGCTGCAAGAATCTGGTTACTGTAAAAATCTTTCTCTGGGGAGCTCATAGAGTCTTTAATTGTTTGGAAAGGTAGTAGAGTCCACCTAGTGATAACTAAGATGAAGTCTACTTGATTACGAAAGCTACCACTAGGGGAACGTCATGAACACATAACTTTACGTGATGATGAACTTCTGGCTTACAAATAATAAAAGTTGTTATCACAACTGAAGTAAATTTATTATTCACCTATTCATTTCGTGACGTTAATCCATTTTTTCCATAATTCTGATTCTCTAGCCGTTCTTTTAATTTTTGTATTTAAGTCTGTAAGTATAGTTACTCTTTACGTTAACAGTTTTTTACTGTCTCTTTCCAGTATTGCATAAAATTCTTCTTAATGTGTGTCATCAAACTCCAAAATTGAATCATTTACTTGCTCTGTATGTATTCATGTTAAAGAGTTGAGAAGGGGTAGTTCAAGAACTAGTGAACTCCCGTTGCTAGCTTAGACCTAATACTGCGTTAGTTACACTTTTATTTTCCGAGATAGCTACACCAGTTCTTGAGCATTTTAAATTTTATAAATAAAGCATTATTATCTATAGAATCTTTGTATAGCCTATATGAGACTAACACACGTGAACATTGGTTTGCAAGGGGGTACGGCATAGGAATCCTCGGTACTTCTTACAAATAAAATTAGGCAGTGGCGCATCTACGGAAAATGTCAAGGGCTCAACTCACTCTCCAAAGCTAGTAATTAGTTTTCAACTCAACACAGGCCAATACCTGAGCCTACTGCATGTATCAAACTGCATCTGTCAAACCGCTCGCAAATAGCTGTTGAAATAAAGGCATTAACAATATTTTGTAAATTTGTGAAAGTAAATCAAATTTTCATTAATAATGACTATAAATTAAATTTAATAATTAACGTTGAATTGAAGAACAGATTACTGTATAGCTTCACGTAGCGGATTGTGTTAAATAAACGGGAATATGAATCATCTAGATATGGTGTCGATTAGAGGCATTTGAACTACAAAAAGTATAACTAGTCTAAAAGTTCCTAACTAAAGAGGACTCTCTTGGGCAAGCAGTTTATTTTTGCTAAAACATTAACGTTTTGTGCGCGCTGAAGAGTCCGCTCTTTCGTTTTTGTTGTTGCCTAATACAAGACCTCACTCATAATTAAACAAAATTGTTAGTTTTACCGTGTCTGATGCAGTTTCGTGTGTTATACCCTGATGGTAAATAATATACTACCTATTCCCATCTAAGTTTGTATCTTTGAATCGGTCTTCCTTATTTATCTTTGCTTTATTTCTCTTCTACCTTCAACATTTGTTTTAGCCTTTTCCCTGCTCATTTTATATCTCTTCACGCCCATAATTTTGTATTGTCTTGAATTTTCCATTCTGCTTTATTATATAAAACACTTTCAATTATATAAAACTATTATTTATAGGAAAACAAAAATTTTTAAATATCATAGAAACAACAGTGTTATTTAGACACAGTAAAGTACAAGTTTCTCTTTCATTATACCTTCGTTTACAAATTTCGACGGCAACTAAATGTGCAATGTCATTATAGGCTAATTGATATTTTTAAAAATACCACTTATGGTATGCAACACAATGAGAGAAAAATCATAAAGAATGTGAGCGAAATATAGGTTTTCTGTTAGAGCATTCCATTACAAATTTATTCTGTACAAATACACAAAATTAAAATTTTTTGGAAGGCACTTTTGACGTTTTTTCTCTGGTTACATCTTGCTTGCGACAGTTTGGTAACTAATATGTCTCCTGAATATGTTACTTGCTTATCGCACGGTAATGCGATAGTGGGGTTGCCACCTTCGGGCTTAACGTCCAGCCCGATTTCTGTAGGTTGTCTCACATAAACTGTCTATGTTATCATACTAAAGAGACCAGATTTCCCTGTACACAATAGTACAACCCATTAAATCCAACTTGATTCGCGCCTGTAATATTCCAAAGATAAGACAATCCAGAATCATTTCCCTTATGCCTCAACTTAGTACTGTTGGCTACTATTGATCTCCAAAGAATATTTATCGACCTTCCGGTCTAAATCCATACGGTTGAGCATCAGAAGGGTAACGGGTAACCTCTTGTAAGATATGTCACTTCATCACGGAGAACCGTCTTGGCTGGAGAGAGGCTGCAGGCTTCTTTGAGAGCTAACATTACTTCATCCAACACTAAGAATTTGAGGACCAGTACCTAGTTAATCCGGTACAATGAGTATCCAACCCAATTTTTTAATCAGCGAGTAAAGAAACACGCTTGAAGTTCTACAAGGTGACTCTTCCTTGTCTATGGGTTTGAGAATTCCGACTTATAAGAATGAATTCCCAGAGCAGTCGTTTTCAGGCGGTCTCAGACGCGTGATATTATATATTCTTCACAAATGCTGATCGCAAAAGAAATCGCAATGTACGGCAGGAACTGAATATTATATGTATATTTGATAGGACTGCCCATTATAGGCTAAAATAGTTGGAACTTTTAACCGAAGCGATGACTGAAGCATTCTCAAACAACTATTGAAAATTGTAAGCAGAAATCGACGGAGAGGTGTGGGGCATCTCAAGAAGCATTGGAATAACCAGCTCTAGTCTATCTGCTTGGGCCCGGAACAAACTACTTTTGTATAACCCTTGCTGATGATGATGATGGTTATTACTTTTGACGTTTGTTTTTCCTCTGATTTATGGAATGGTAAATGAGTTTAGTGAAGATATCCAATACGGTTCTTATTAATATATTAATAAAAAATAGTTACTGAAATGTCCTTGATGTGATGAATTATTAGAAAGCTAAATAAAGTGTAGAGAGAACATTTCAATTTAGATTATTAAAAGCAGAGTACATAATTATATCAATTTTAAACAAAAATATTTATTTTGAGAAAGTAATCAATGATAACTTTGTGATTAAAAAGAATTATAAACAAAAATTTCAAAAATTCAAAATTCTAATAAAATGGAGTCTTCAAAAGTTCAAAATAAAGGTAGCTAATCCAACGTTAAACTACAGTTTGAATGAATAAGTCAGTATTTTTTATCTATTTGAGAATTATAAATTGTTAATAATTACGATAATTTGGTTAATCACTAGCATTAATCTTTTTGAAATTTAAAAATCTTATGGGCACATTCAAGTTATAATTTTAAAGCTTAACAGTGGTGTTACAGGAAATAATAAGAAAACAAGAGAGTAAATATCGGTATGGAGAACCATACATGACTTCCATGTTCTAAGATTTATATTTAAAATACTTTTCGAAATGAACTATTTCTATAGAAACTACTTCTTTCTTCAGCCTTGACCACAGTACTGTGATCACTAACGTATACCACCTCACGATAGTGCACTCAATTTTCACTGATGATGGCAGTCGATAGCACTGCCGAAACGTCTGGTTTTGTAGAAAACATCGGATCAAGCCCAAACAGCCCAGGAAGAAATTTTAACAACAAACTACTTCTTTGTTGCCGATAACGTAGTACACATGACATAAATAAACATTATCCCCATCCCCTTCAACTATCATTTTCATTTATAAAAAATTACCCCCACCCCGTTCAACTAGCCTCTTCATTTATAGATATTTCATCTACGTTTCTACAATGGATTATTATGATCTTCTTATCAGGATACTTTATTTTGTCAAAATTAAGTACTTTACTCTTGCTAAAACATAAAATGTTGCAGGTAAACTACCCTTTCCTCGTAACCGATCTTCACCAAAATCAATAGGCCTTCAGTTTTCTACAATTCAGGAACGTACACAAAAAAATATTTGGTTCTGTTTGAATGTGCGGCAGTTATCGTTCGTCATAGAAAAAATTACCATTGTTAAAACATAAAATGTTGCAGGTAAACTACCCCTTCCCCTTAACCGATCTTCACCAAAATGAACAGACCTTGAGTACTTAACAATTCAGGAACGTATGCAAAAAAATGTTTGATTCTGTTTGAATGTGCGGCAGTTATAATTCGTCATAAGAAAAACTGCCCTTGATAAAACATAAAATGTTGCTGGTAAACTACCCATTTACCTTAACCGATCTTCACCAAAAACAACAAGTCTTGAGTACTCTAGAAATCAGGCCAGTATGCACAAACTTATTCGATTCTGTTTGATTTTGCGGCTGTTATCGTTCGTCATAGAATAAATTACCGTTGTTAAAACATAAAGTGTTGCGGGTAAACTACCCCTTTCCCTTAACCGATCTTCATCAAATCTTAATTTAAATTAAAACTTTGTAGTTCATACTTAATACAAATACAAATACATTACAAAACGCAATCGAATTTGAGTATCTTATTTTAACAGCAGAATAGAGTAAATAGGTACATTTCGTTTAACGTTACGGTATTCTATACAATGTTTCCCACAATAACCAAAGTCTAAAAAAGGTTGTATCTATCAAATATCCACGATTGGAGTCTTCAACATCAGATTGTTGAAATCTCATGAGTTTATATGTGTGTATGGGTGTGCACACTCGTTTATCCCAGGTCATAAACTTAATACCAATAATACAATACTGGCAACGGAATATTTGCTAAACTTGAAGCATTTTAAACTAATAAACACTAAATTAGGTGATCATTACTTCTGTTCTTATAAAACTTACGTGAACACTGGAATATTTGTGTAAATATGTAATAAATTAGGAGTAGTAATCTAAATACTTGTTAGACTGTTACGTATAATTTACTGATGATAATTAGGTATATCAGAAAATGTAAATAAATTATCTAAAATGGACATTATTTTAAAATATCTCTCGTTTTTACACGGATATAAATCATGGCTTTTTCGTTCATCAACCTGTCTGGTGTTTATAATCACATAACAGTTGTGACTACTTATACAAGGCCACACGCTGAATGAAATCGAGTTTGTTTATTAAACACTCTTGGAGCGGACTGAATATTATGTCTTCAACTGTATACACAAGAGCTGGTTTCTGTTATAAATAGTTCTACTTGATAGTACTACATCTGACAATTGCTGCATACCTTCATGAAACAATTTTGTTAGTCATCAGTACGAAAACTTTTACACATGACAATTATAGGAAGCAATTCGAACTAACCAATTACCCGGCCGTGAATTGATCACAAGACATATCTGGATGTTATCGAGGAATAGTTATTTTCAGGACAAAAATCTCGTAACAAATAGAATTTTCGTAAGAATGTATACAACTATTTTTCGGGTTACAAATAAAACTTTTCTATGAGAGATTATTGTCTATTATGAAGCCAAGATATTTCATTTGTTTAGTTTGTCAGTCACCAAGCACCTATACATGCTTGACATGATGCTTCATAAAAAACAATATCAAAATTCAACCTAGACTCTCAAAAAGAAAATCATACATTTTTTCACTTAAAACCATACTGTATTTTACTAAATCAATACTTTATCTAAATCGACAATCATTTAACCGGGAAATAAAAAAATACATACAATAGTTATTTATTTTTAATTTACTGTTTAATAAACAACGTGCCATGGCTGACACCTCTCTGAAGAGTGCTCGGCGGGGAAAGTTGCGACAGGACTACTTGCCCAAACTTACTGTCTAGTGTAAACGGAGTTTCATACATCTGTCAGAATAAATTACGACATTAGCTCGTGCAAGCACGTAGTGGACACTTGCACAATCTCTTGCGGTAAAAACGGCGTCTTAGTGCAAACACCTACTGGACACTGCTTGCGTATTTCCTGTCGAAATTTTCTCGCAGTGTAAACGTAGCTTAACAGTCGCATATTCATTCCTAGCCTCTCCCGCTCCTCAGGCGTCTCGGTAGTAACGCTAATGCACGTACTACTCGTTATTTTTACTCTATCTCTCTCTCTCTCTCTCTCCCCTCCCCCCGTCATACTCTAATAGAAATTAAATTTTAAATGACAATCAAATTTTAAATATTTTTACCCTGTCACTAACCCCTCTCACTTACTCTTTCTCTCTGTTCTTCCTTGTCGCTCGCTCACGCTCACTCTTTCCCACACCATGTGTCCTTTTGTTTTAACTCTCTCTAACGCTTCGACAGAAAGATATAACTTTTTAATATAAGTGTTATTCTCTCTCTCTCTCTCTCTCTCTCTCTCTCTCTCTCTCTCTCTCTCTCTCTCTCTCTCTCTCTCTCTCTCACACACACACACACACACACACACACACACTTTCTCTTTCTTCACAGAAAAATTAAACTGCTGTGAAGAATCAAATTTTTAACGTTTTCGCCCCGATCTCTCTCCTCTCCCTCTACCACTTTTTCTTTTGATTCATGATATGCACTATTGTAAAGCACACATCAAACGGTTTATAAAGAGAATAAAATCAAAAGTGGGGAAGGTAAGAGAAAGAAAAATAAGGGAAGTGGGAACATGAACTTATAAGTGAACATATGAATATGAGAGAAACACAAGCGAATAATTAAAACAGGACATAATCTTTGACCCACTTAAAACAGTCTGAATCAGGCTTGGATTGCGTTTGTTATTTGACCCTGTGCGTTTATGCTATGACAGTGTTGCCATATCCACGGATTCCACAATGATTACAAACTAAATGAAAAAAAGGCGCGCAGAGTGTATACAGACGATGGTAGTACTACGTGGTGGTCAAACCATGAACTACATATTGAATATCAATTTTCAAAAGTCTCTCAATTTGTCACCCGCAGGTAAAAACTAAAAAATTCGTGGTGCCAAAATAATGAGTTCAAAGTTAAAAAAATTAAGATTTCTCATTAGCGATGTGGCCATAAAGGGTGTTTGTGGAACTTATAAACTTGTATTCTACAGAACACATTTTCTATAAGGGATTACATTTTGGCGTCCGATATACGGACGTCAAAATCTAACAGACGCCACGACGATGATAAAATTTGTTAAGACGGATGCACAAATGTTAATAAAACAATTATATATATATACACACTTAGCGCTGCCTAATTTCTTCAACACACGCCAATTTTTACCCAGGGTATCTACAACAAATTTGATGAACTTATATATGTACATCTTTAGGTGATGAAGTTACCTTGACCAAGTTATGGGGTGTCAGCGTACGAAAAACTTATACAAAACTTTATACATCGTATTTTTGCTGTACGCTGAAGCATCACAACTTGATCGAAATATACAAATGTATATAATGAAATATGGGTAGTTAGTCGGCCATATTGGCATTCGTAATAATTATTCTATAAAATTTTTAACATGTGTACAAAAGACAGACACTACAGAGGGAAGTGTGTTTTTACCATGTCTGTCTGTCACTCTGTTTAGTTGGTGTAACGAAAAAATGCGACCGGTCATTAGTTTAGTTTGCGCTGTGCGGTAATTTGTTTTCGTTTGTTAATGTGTGTGGGACAGAATTTTGTTGTTCGTATTGAAGTGTTTGCGATTGCAAGTCGAAGTAAAAAGATGTTGGAGGCGCTAGGAATAATAATGAAAGGTAAGATGATCATTTATTTAGTGTATATTGTCCGTTGTTTGTAGCAAATTAGGTGTGTTAGGTTATGTATGAATGTCTAGATTACTTTGTCGAACACTACCTGTTATAGACCCAACTATACATAATATCACTGTGTTCTGTCCAAAATTTAATAATGGAGCAAATTAGCATTCTAATTTAATTAATACAATATACCTAGGCTAACACCATGCGTTCTTATGGGAGTAAAAATTTAATTTTTTGTCTCCGTAAATAGGTTCGACCGCCGTTTAAAATTATTTTTCTCGTGTTTATATAACATAGAAGAATAGAATAAAAATATCAGCACAATATCAGCATTGATGAGAATTTTCATAATTACCCAAGGGGTAATTAACTCATTTTAAAAAAAAGTCTCTGTAAGGCACTGACTGCAATTTAATTAAATAATTTTTCTTTATTATAGATACTCCTGTAAGTCTGACAATTATTTTGTCTACTCTAGCCTACCTATATTTGTGTAATGTATCCAATTTGTAAGTAATTTTATCCGTAAAATGTGGTCCTACCTAACACAAGATGATAGGCCTTACCATAATATATTTAATTTGAACTCTGCTCGTATTTAACTAGTTACATATTTTATTTAATTCTTCAGTCCAGCTATATTACTCTAAATATACTTTCAAATTCAGCATTTTTCAGAGAAACGTATATACTTAATTAAGTAAGATATGACTTAGTAAGTTAAGGTTAATTTTAAGACCTAATATAACAAAATTTATAATATAGGCCTATGGGTACTATATCCTCACTGAAGCAAATTGTTGTAATTTTTTGTACACAGTTACTTTCATACCATTGAGTCCATTAAATTGTAATATGTTTGTCATAAAAATTTTGTTTTAACACAGCTCTGCTTTAAAAATTAAGGGCTAACATTTGTCAGGTAAAAGAAAAAGTGAAAAGAGAATTTGAACTGTGACTTCTTTAATTTTTGACTTAAACATGCATTTTAATCTCGATTAAATTTTTTAATAAAATTGTGCTGTTTTTAAATTTTATATTAACTTGCGGACAGAAAAGGTTTTGCTGGTGACTAAAGAAAGCATCGTTCTTTTACCTTATGTAAAATTTATTATTGCATGCAAGTCTGATTAAAGCTCACTAAACTAAAATTATCACTGCTTACAGCAGGTTCTTAAACCCGATAATTGATGTAGGCCTATAGTGTTACTTTTATTTAATTTCTTATTATCTGTATTTATAATCTGTAACTTAATGTGTAGAATTGTATTTATATTGTTTAACCTCCTAAATGATACTCAACTAATATCACATGAAATTTTAAAAAATTAATATCTTAATCTAAAATATTTTATGGGGTGTGTTATACTTAATAGTAGATTTAAATGATACAGAGTATGGATGAATTATCCGTAATGTATTTGCTAGTTATAATACCGTTATAATCAGGATTATATTATTCAATGTTAATCATTTGAACAGTTTTTGTTTTTCGAGTTTGTATGATTATATTAGAAATCTTTTTTACGAATCTTCAGTGCAGGGATGTAACCAAACAATAGTGCTAGCTGAACAACAAGAGGATCTGCAGTATGCAAGTTTGTTTTTAACTTTTAGAATTGAGTTCATTTAAATTAAAATAGATTACTATAAAATAACTACTAGATTATGCTGTAAATTTAATTTTTGTAGAAATTTACACAAAATCCATTAACCTTTTGTAAATTCATAGTGCTAACCTACAAATATTGTGCTAGGTTAAGAAAATAAATTATTCTCTTAATTATTAGCTTAATATTCTTAATTATTAAGTTAGTGAAAAATTATGTACGAGTTTTGTAATAATCTTTCAGGTTTCTCCTGAACTTTCCAGAATTGACTGGGAAAAAAATGACTATTATTGCACCATCAGCAGTATCGACATCAGATGATACTGATGTGGTAAACATATGAAGTGGAGAAGGTAATATAATCAAAGCAATTTAGCCTATAGATAATTTAAAATTTTTTTTTCTGTTCGTGAATTTTGTAACATTAGCATATTTGATTTAATGTTTGTTTCATAAGTAGTGTTAGGTTTACCTAAATTATCTTTACTTGACAAACTAGACTTGTATACTTTAAATCAATTAAGAAAATCAGCTCTGAATGTAGCAAAAATGAATTCATACCATATTTCATTAATGTTTTGTTTTCAAAGCATTTTTTTGTTTGGGCGTTAGCCTATTAAATTTGTGTTATGGCAAAGTTAATTTTCTGAAAAAGTATTTCAATCAGCATTAACATGTATTAAAAAGACAAACAACTCACATTATTGAATGTGTATTTTGAACAATAAATTGTGTTTAACGTAAGTACTCAATCATCTTTTGAATTTTAAAAGATATTCTTCTGTTGTGCACAGTAATTAACATGTTAAAAAGCCAACTATATTTTTTAATTATCTAATAGCCTATATATTTAAGAGTATTTTAAAACAAATTTGAGCATTCTATCATGTCTGAGACTCTATATATTGTGGTTTTTGTAAAACAAAACACCCGTTTCTTCAATTTCTAAAAAATTATATTTAAATATTTTTAGTTTTTTGAGGGATTGGAATATGTTAATAAGAGCATTTTTCGCTGCTTTTAGGTATAACACACAAACTTCCATGATGATATCTTGAATAGTTTTCAAGAAAAATATTTTTAAAGTTGTGAGTGCACATTGAAGGCGCGATTTCCGAGGCTTTGGATAGCACCAAATTAAAAAAACTAAAAAATTAATAAAAATAAAACTATAAATGATAGAGCAAAAATATTTTGCAGGTGTTATCAGGATAGTAATAGAATCAATTGTGTCAAGTTTCATCAAAATCTGAGGAGGTGGGTGTCATGACCTGGGTGACTTGACATGGAATGACCCAAAATAGGCCAGAGATAACAAAACATAATCATGTTTGATGTCTAAATAAACTACACCAGAAAAGCTATTCAAAAATAATAATAATAATAATCAGATTGGTAATAAGACAAGGAAAATCTCTTAGTTAGAAAATATTTAGTCATTTTGAACAAAAACTCAAGCTTTACAACAATAAGTACAAAATGCTGTCAGCCAATAGTAGTTTTGTTACTATGACAACAAAACATTATTATATAAAAACCGTTAAAAAACGATTAAAGAGTCCATTTTTAGCATCAGAAGAGGGCAGATGATAAAATTGTCGATCCATAGAAATTAGTAGAAATAAACCAAACAGATGAAAGAAAATACTCAATAACAATGAAGAGACAAGATTGATAGAACATTTCAACAAAATTAAATCCGAATTCTAAGAAATAAAACCCATATAAGAGAAGGACGACTCGAACACCAGAACTGATGAAAATAATCCATCAAACATCAATGAACTTGTAAAGTATAATACTAAATTACTTAACTACACCCACAATATTTTTCACAACACTTGACGAATTTATGCACAATATCAAAACTTGGTTCAAACTTAATAAACACTGAATAATTATTAAAATATCCAATAACTAGTACTAAAAGATTGTTCAAATTTACTATTAACACTTTGAGAAATAAGAAACGATTTATACACAATTCGAACTTAACCTATGTTGTAAAGTGAACTCACTAATTTTTTAAACCATAAGTAAACTGTTGTAAAAGAAGATTATTATATTTAATTAACTTGATGTCAAGGATTGTACTTTCAAAAATCATTTTGTAAACCTTTTTGGCCGTAATCAAAAGAACTTTTTGACTGAATAAAGCAGTGAAAACGTTAATAGGCTTTCAGTCAACGACCCAAGGCGAGAATACAGCCAACCGCTGAGTGATAAAATATTTATAGCCAGAGCATAACAAGTACAAAAGTAATATATTTTTATAATTTCATGTTATCATAATTATTAACAGCAAATCTGACCATTAATAAACCAATACTTATTTTAATACCTGTTCATTATTTCACAAATTAATTTTTATGTGTTTACTTCATTAACATAACAATTCTCTCTACAAGAAATACAGGTTGGTAAGACTTCGCGGGTAAACAGATTTGAATTTCTCCGACGACCAACAGTTAGAGATACGGTTGCGCTAGACGACAAATTTTTAATTGTTTTGGACAAACAATTTGGCGCCTATAAACGGGAAAATCACAAATAAGAATTCAAACAGGTAAACAGGTATTGGCGAGGTCAGATAAGACGCAAGAAAGTCGTTACGTAATTATGACGCAACGTGAACTTTAACGAAGCAACACATTTATCGTTACAAATTAACTACAATTACACGAGACTTTCAGACCATACAGAGTTTAATTGTGACAAATTGACGCCTACAACAGTGGGCCATAACTAAAGAGTGAACGAGCAGAATTAATTGTTACACATTCTACAATACAAGATTGAAGAACATGGATTAAATTTTGTGTAAACTGTAAGAAAAACTGCTCTGTCCTGGTAAATGGGTTCAGAAGGCTTCTGGCAAGACTGCTGTGCATGAACAAGCAGTTTATAAGCTTCAAAGAATGATGTAAATGAACTGAAGATCGTGGTTGTCAGATGAATATTATATTTTGTGTTCCTCAAAATTTCATCACTAGGCACAGACAGTGGTAAATAAACAGTACTATTAGGACATTTTACACCATTTGTAAGAAGTTATTAGTAGAAAACGGCCAGTTTTATGGAAGAATAATTTATAAAAACTGCAGCCCAATAATGTGCCTGGATGCACCTAGTTGCTTGTTAAGAATTTTGCCAGATTATATGCAAACGAAAACGGTATATGATGACACGGCAACTGCCATATTCACCAGATGTGCCGATTGCTATCTCTCCTCCTTCCGATAGTGATAATTTCCACAAAAGGACATTTCGCAACCATTGATGACGTAAAACAAAAATCACTAAGCGAGCTCAAGGCTGTACCAAAAAGTGCATGCTTGAAATATTTTGAAGACTGCAAAACGACTGGTTTAATCATGTTATATTCAACACAGACTACTTTGAAGGGGGCAGTATAAGTATTGATGAATGAAGGCATAATTTTAAAAATAAACAAGAACTGAATGAACTTTTTGATCAAACCTTGTATTTATCTTGGTGATAACCTTCATATTTGAAAACAATCTCTTTTCAGCAAGCCTGGCTGGGTATCCTGGCACTAGGGTTTTTTGACAAGGAACTGCAAAACCTGATGCCACAATATATGAGCTTCTGAATATGGGTAGTGGGAAAGTAATGTACATAACTTTTGTATATTTCAGCGTACACACACACACACACACACACACACACACAAATTGGAGGTTAATTTTAAAATCACCCTCGTATCCCTGTGGTCCCTGTGGTTCTGTCTTCCTCTAATACTTTCACATTCCTCTCTTATATGCAACAATTGTTTTGTGTATTCCACAAATTTTTATTTATGAGTTTTGTCTCCATCGAATTTATTATAACTTTGAAGTAAATTGTTGAGTTACATGCAGGTCTCCCATGTAATATCTTCAAATAAATATACTGCAAGTAGGTTTATTATAATACATTCTAAATAAATAAATATATTGCAATGATACAGCCATACGCTGTATTAGGCATTAATTTAAATAAATATAAATTTTGTAGAATTTGTATAAGTTACGGGTAAATAGACAGGTCTGAGATTGTAAAAATATTTCATTGTTAGATTAGGGGAGCAATTAACCTGTTCTGACACGCAGTGACCACCTGCTCAATTGTATGTGTGTTACACGTGTATCTTGTGTGTGTTAGTGACGCATGCAAAGACAGGAATCTCAGCAACCCACCCCAAGTAATTAATAAAATAACTATTTTAATTCACTGTGCGAAAACTAATTAGTGTATGATCAAACCAAAAGCACCATGGTGTGTGTAAAATTTATAGTTATCCCCAGTGAAAAAATGACATTAATAGAACACGTTATGCGAAGTCAGTGCAAAATAAACGCGCTAAAAAAATATGCAAAATACCCTGACGCTCAAATTAATATAGTGAGTGCTTAATCGAATTAGCTATGATTTGTAGTATCTCGATTCCATGCAAAACATTGCTATTTGCTAATAATTGCAAATAGATGAAAAGGTTCGGGAGTGGGGGCTGTCACGAGATATGCAGGTATCGACAGGACGATTTTGGAGCCAACTGGCGCGGAATCTCGAGAGGGTATAAATTAAGGGGTCGACCAAAAACCCTTCTCTTCATTTCAATACACAGTTGCAGCCGGACATGCTGTCCGTCGGCAAAACAGTTTTATTTTTAATTCTATTACAAGCCGCAGTAACGAAAGAAATAATGTTCGTTAAAGTCACGACAATATTCCGGAAAAAGTAAATACTGAAATCATAAGTCTACCAAGAGTATACACACTGCTGGAGAGCGACGCTGGACTCTAGACGTATCCAGGAACACACTGCTGGAGAGCGACGCTGGACTCTTAGACGTATCCAGGACAAGGAGGAATGGAAAACTAACTCTGGACAATGCTGGACCCCGGACAACAAGTCGTAAGATCATCAGAACTCGAGGTGACATGCGTAACGCATTTTAAATGATTTTTAAAAAAGAAAAAGAGCTCATAAAGACTATATCAAAAGACAGTAAATTAAAATTAAAAAAATTTATACTTAGTAATAATATTTTAAAATGTAGATAAATGTTTAGTCGTAAGAATGAGCGATCGCTTATAAAAAGAATTAATAAATAGAGAATTTAAAGTAGAGAGAGTAGAGTTATTATCAGAATAAATAGTAAATTGATTTGATATTTGAATCATAGAAAAGATTAATTTAAAGTTGAATATTAAAACAAATGCCAGTCTACAAGCAATTAATATAATTTTAAACATTGGTATAGACTGAGCGAGTAGAGGTCAGATATGAGTTAAGAAAATTTATTTCATAAAAACATTTTAATTTTATATTTAATTAATAAACCAATTTAATAACATGTCTAGATATAAGATTATTAACATGTTTAGATATAAGAGATTTTTTTTAATATGTGTAATGTTGCATATCATAAGATATAAACATTTAATAATGAGCAATATCGTGACCGACAATTATTAATAATGTTTATGAATATTTATAATATTGAGTAAATAATAAATATGAGTTTTAAATACTGATAAATAAAATACTCTTATTATAGTTACACCTGGTATCATTACACAACCTGCATATATAAATTCGTTGTATAGAATGTCGCCCTTGATGTGGGGCTTGACATGCCTACATTTAATAATTAATGTATGCTCTATGATTACCAATGTTGATGAGTTATATGGTATAACTAATATTATATTTTAACTAATTTTGGATGTTAGTATTTTAAAATTGTTGTGTGTATTGTATTGTAATAATGCAACTGGCGCCCACCCAAAATAAACAGGTGTAACTGTAATATCAGTAGATAAAAATAAATAAATAAATAAATAATAAGTAAACCATAAATAAATAAAAGCTCGCATACGTTTCACTAATAATAATAAATTATAAATAAATATTTTTTTAATAATTCAACATGACGACTCCAAGAAATTTGGACATGGAAGCATTTCAGACCATGATGCGTGCTTGCGTCGATGAATTAAGCACGAAACAGGCAGAAAATTTAAATAAACAGACAGAAAATTTAAATGCTAGAATAGATGAATTAAAAGAATTTAATAAGAACCGAACAGAAAGTTTAAAAAATAAATTATAACAGACTGAAAATTTTAAACGAGACACCATAAAAATACGAACAAAAAGAAAGAATTAACAGAAAAGGTTGGTGATACCAACTCACATATTGAGAGTTGGTAATACATAATAATGTTGGTCACATATTTTCTTTCACAGAAAATGTATGTGAAAGAATTGTTAAGCAGACGGAACAAATATGTGAAATGATGGTTTCTGAACAAACAATTGTAATTGAAAGTAAGAGAGAACAGACTTTCGTAATTACTAACGATAATCATAAACAAGTAATTAACATTAAAGAGAAGCCAATAAAGGTTAATAAAA
This sequence comes from Magicicada septendecula, assembly GCA_034769895.1. NCBI lineage: Eukaryota > Metazoa > Arthropoda > Insecta > Hemiptera > Cicadidae > Magicicada > Magicicada septendecula. The sequence continues at coordinate 618,780,322 of CM068367.1, read as the reverse complement.
CGTACCTTATTAATAGCGATATCCCAAGTGTGAGATACACACACACTAGTAGATCGCATAAGATAAAAACACATGTGAAACACTTAAGGCACCACACTTACGGAGATAAATATCACTGTAGGCCTAACGAAAAACGTAGTAAATTATCTATACGGAAAACTACGCAAACTTGTGGTAAGTATGATGTTAGATATACGCACAATAAGTATAAAGTGAACAACAACTATAATAACGATAATTATAACTATAATTATAGTAATTACAATGAATATTATCATAAACAACGCACAAAAGAATGTACCACTATGTATGTAAAACGTATACGAACTACTAGAAGAGAATGCATGTTGCCGACGGCTAAAAGAAAAAAAGTTTTAACATCAGGTGACCGCACAGTCACAGCGGTACAATGGAATGTTAACGTCGCAGTAACACAATGGAATGTTGTCGCGAGGGTTAGTACATGAATTTCCTGTGTACGACAAACAATTGTTATAATGAGGGGTGTAAGATCGAACGACACACTGAACCAAACTCAATACCCGAATGGGAATGAATAATTATTTTTAAAAGAAAAATATTACTGTTAATTATTATTAATAAGAAAAGGAGTTAATTAATAAGAAATAATGTGTAAAAAGATTAAAGAATTAATAATAGAAAGAATGTTATGTTGTAAGAAATGGTAAAGAATGTTAGTATTCAAAGTAAAGAATGGCACGAAATAATATGTGTAAAGAAATATTTAAGAAAGTAATGGTAAGGGATGTTAGTGTTGTTATTAGTATAAAGAAAGGATTAGAGATGAGAAATCAATGTTAATTGTCAGAATGGCTGATCAAGCGAAATCTTCATACCTTAGTGGAAAGGCAAGGACACAGAAGATAGCGATAGTGGAAGTCAAGGACAGAGATTATTTAGAGCTCCAAATACTACGATTAGAACATCGAGTAGAGCTAAGCACATAAAGTCTGGATATAGACGTGTTTCTAAGGTAGTCATCTGTAGCCGATAAGGACTCACTACGAAGCTAACGAAAAAGGTGTATTTCAGAAAGTAATGGTAAGGATGAAGAAAATTATTAGCGATCAGGAATGTAATAGTAAAGATATGTAATAATAGAAGGTAATGAAGGTTAATATATTGGATAAGATTAATGTAAGAAATGTTATTGTATTGTATAAGTAATATAAGAAAAGTTAAGAAAGATAAAGTAATGTTCATGTTAAGAAAAGAGTTAAAAACGAATGTAAGAAATGTTATGAGTGTCAAACAGCAAAAGGACCGAATCTACATACCTATGTGGAAATGCAGAGTATCCAAAAGGACAAAAAAGGAGAGCTAATTGCAGTGGATTTCCTTGGACCACTTCCGAGATCAAGTCGGGGAGTGAAACACATACTTGTTTGTATAGATGTATTTTCCAAAGCCGTCCATCTGTATCCAATTATGCGACCCACAACTAAAGTTGTTTTGAAATTACTCTTGCAGAAAAACATCCCTGCATATGGTAAAATGAAGAAGGTACTTAGCGACCAAGGAGTACAGTTCCAAAGCGAGGTATGGGAGAGAACTCTTCGTGAAAATGGAATCCAACCTGTGCTCACATCAGTACGACACCCACAGGGAAATCTTGCGGAAAGAGTAAATAAAGAGTTAGGTAAGTATCTACGAATCTACTGTCATGATCAACACAACAAATGGGCAGAGTACTTACTTTTCTTTGAGAAAGCAATAAATGAAAATTATAGCGAAGCAACAAGTTATACACCAATCGAGCTAGACGAAGACAAGAAACCCGTTAGATAATGGACCAAATATGTAAGCAAGCCAGAGAATCAATACGTACCTATTCCATTAAGTGTACGTATGCTAAACAACGCATCATAGAACAAGGTAACAAGAGGATAGAAAAATACAATAGAACACATAAATTACAACGATTTGATGTAGGAGAACAAATTCTGTTGAAAGCTAATCCTGTAGGAAAACGCAGTGACAACACAGCGAAGAAATTCTTCCGGTTGTACAATGGACCTTATACGATGAAAGGAAGGAAAAGGACATTGGCAAATATCATGCAACGTCATTCAAGAACTTCTACGTATGAATAATAAGAGAAGAGAGTGAGAGGGGAACAATGCCAGTGAATAAGTACAAAGTCAATGCACCGATCAGCTGTTATAATGGGGGTGAATATTGCATACCACCACGGCGAGTGTTAGACTGACTTACTCATTATTATGTGTTGTTTAACCGATGTAAACGTAAGTTAAGATAATATAACATGATTGTATTTGTCTAGAACAAATAGACAAAAATTTAATAAATAAATATTTATTAAATTTTTTTTCTCAGGCAGAGGAATAATGCAACGATACAGCCATACGCTGTATTAGTCATTAATTTAAATAAATATAAATTTTGTAGAATTTGTATAAGTTACGGGTAAATGGACAGGTCTGAGATTGTAAAAATATTTCATTGTTAGATTAGGGGAGCAATTAACCTGTTCCGACACGCAGTGAACACCTGCTCAATTGTATGTGTGTTACACGTGTATCTTGTGTGTGTTAGTGACGCATGCAAAGACAGGATTCTCAGCAACCCACCCCAAGTAATTAATAAAATAACTATTTTAATTCACTGTGCGAAAACTAATTAGTGTATGATCAAACCAAAAGCACCATGGTGTGTGTAAAATTTATAGTTATCCCCAGTAAAAAAATGACGTTAATAGAACACGTTATGCGAAGTCAGTGCAAAGTAAACGTGCTAAAAAATATGCAAAATACCCTGACGCTCAAATTAATATAGTGAGTGCTTAATTGAATTAGCTATGATTTGTGCTATCTTGATTCCATGCAAAACATTGCTATTTGCTGATAATTGCAAATAGATGAAAAGGTTCGGGAGTGGGGGCTGTCACGAGATATGCAGGTATCGACAGGACGATTTTGGAGCCAACTGGCGCGGAATCTCGAGAGGGTATAAATTAAGGGGTCGACCAAAAACCCTTCTCTTCATTTCAATACACAGTTGCAGCCGGACATGCTGTCCGTCGGCAAAACAGTTTTATTTTTAATTCTATTACAAGTCGCAGTAACGAAAGAAATAACATTCATTAAAGTCATGACGATATTCCGGAAAAAGAAAATACTGAAATCATAAGTCTACCAAGAGTATACACACTGCTAGAGAGCGACGCTGGACTCTAGACGTATCCAGGAACACACTGCTGGAGAGCGACGCTGGACTCTAGACGTATCCAGGACCACGCCAGGACAGGAGGAATGGAAAACTAACTCTGGACAACGCTGGACCCCGGACAACAAGTCGTAAGATCATCAGAACTCGAGGTGACATGCGTAATGCATTTTAAATGATTTTTAAAAAAGAAAAAGAGCTCATAAAGACTATATCAAAAGACAGTAAATTAAAATAAAGAAAAATTTATACTTAGTAATAATATTTTAAAATGTAGATAAATGTTTAGTCGTAAGAATGAGCGATCGCATATAAAAAGAATTAAAAATGAAAGAGAATTTAAAGTAGAGAGAGTAGAGTTATTATCAGAATAAATAGTAAATTGATTTGATATTTCAATCATAGAAAAGATTAATTTAAAGTTGAATATTAAAACAAATGCCAGTCTACAAGCAATTAATATAATTTTAAACATTGGTATAGACTGAGCGAGTAGAGGTCAGATCTGAGTTAAGAAAATTTATTTCATAAAAACATTTTAATTTTATATTTAATTAATAAACCAATTTATTAACATGTCTAGATATAAGATTATTAACATGTTTAGATATACGAGATTTTTTTTAAATACGTGTAACGTTGCATATCATAAGATATAAACATTTAATACTGAGCAATATCGTGACCGACAATTATTAATGATGTTTATGAATATTTATAATATTGAGTAAATAATAAATATGAGTTTTAAATACTGATAAATAAAATACTCTTATTATAGTAACACCTGGTATCATTATACAACCTGCATAAATTACAGTATATCGAATTTACATATAAATTCGTTAGATAATTTTGTCGCTTCCAATGGAGGCTCGATGTATGTAATTGTATCGTTGTAATATATATATATATATATATATATATATATATATATATTGCAACGATACAGCCATATGCCGTATTAAGCATTGATTTAAATAAATATAAAATTTGTACAATTTTTATAAGTTTGGGGTAAATGGACAGGTCTGGGATTGTAAAAATGTTTCACTGTTATACTAGGGGAGAAATTAACCTGTTCCAACAGGCAAAGAACACCTGCTCGATTGTATGTGTGTTACGCATGTATCTTGTGTGTGTTAGTGATGCATGTACAGACAGGAATCTCAGCTACCCTCCCCAAGTAATTACTAAAATAATTATTTTAATTCACTGTGTGAAAACTAATTAGTGTATAAACAAACAAAAAGCACCAAAGTGTGTGTAAATTTTATAGTTATCCACAGTAAGAAAATGACGTTAATAGGACACACTACGTGAAGTCATGTGCCAAAAATACGCAAATTACACTAAGACGCTCAAATTAATACAGTGAGTGCTTAAGCAAATTAGCTATGATGTGTGCTATCTCGATTCCATACAAAACATTGCCATTTGCAAAAAATTGCAAATATATGAAAAGGTTCGGGAGTGGGGGCTATCATGTGATCTGCAGGTTTCGACAGGATAATTTTGGAACCAACAGGTGCGGAATCTCGAGAGGGTTCGACTGGAAACCCTTCTCTTCTTTTCAAAACACAGTTGCAGTCGGACATGCTGTCCGTCGACAGAACAGTTTATTTTGTTATAAGTCGCATCTATGAACAAATAAAGACATTCAGTAATTATGTTTATAATATTATGGGAAACGTAGAGTACCGGGACCATTTAAGTCAGCAAGAGTATCAACAGAGAAGCTACAAGAGCGACACGATATGCTAGACGTTAGGAGATGCTTTTGAAACGCCTAACAGCCGTACGAGATCCACCTCGCAGCAGATAGTAATTCTCTGGGATGGACCACACACTACTGGAGAACGACGCTGGACTCTGGACATATCCAGGACCACGCCAAGCCAGGAGTAACGAAAACCCAACTCTGGACAACGCTGGACCCCGTCAATAAGTCGTAAGGTCATCAAAACTTGAGGTGACATGCATAATGCATTTATAATGATTTTTTTTAATAAAAAGAGCTGATAAAGACTATATAAAGAGACAATGAATTAAATAAAAAAAAAGTTTATAATTAGAAATAATGTAATAGTCTTAGGTAAATGTTTTAGTCGTAAGAATTTAGGTTCTAAATTATGTACATATCGCCCGTCACTCCCACTATAAAGTGGGATAAGTCGTAACAAAGTAGCTGTACTGAAAAGTGTGGCTAGAATGCAAATTAAAGCTTAGGGCATATTATTTACACTAATAAAAATTATTGATTTATCAATATAATTTGAATAATAATCTAAATTTATGATGAATTTATTAAAATTATTTTAAATAAAAATAATTATTTAGTTTTAGTACTACTTATGGAAAAAATATTTTTAATTTAACTGTGAAGATAAATAATAAATATAAAAAAGTAAAATTATAATTTGTACCTTTTGTATCAGGGTTAATTAATTATATATAAAAATTTATTTTTCCCGAATTATGGTGACTTAAGATTATTTGTTAATTATTGTAATATAAATATTAATAAAATAATTTTAGTAATGAAACTTTTTTCGAACTATAATATTTCTGGTTTCTTAAGAATTAAATAATTTAAAATAAATATTATAATTTATATTTTAATATAAAATTTTATATTTATTTAATTATATTAAAGACAAGCTAAATATAATTTCTATAATATTTTAAGTTTCAGTTAATTAAATAGGCTTGCAATTAGCCTTTTTTTATGAGTAAGTTAAATTTTATTTTTTATTTAAATACATTTAATATATTTTAGGTATATATTAAGAAAATTAAATTAATAAAAATGTTTTTATTAAAATGATTAAATTAGTAAATTACAATAAATTGTGTTTAAGAATTAGGCAAATATAATTTTCACCTGTTTACCAAAAACATGTCCTTTAGAAAAATATTAAAGGTCTATTCTGCCCAATGATATTTTAATGGAGCGGTAAATTGACCGTGCAAAGGTAGCATAATAATTAGTCTTTTAATTGAAGGCTTGTATGAATGAATGGATGAAAATTTTTCTTTTTTAATTAAAATAGATTGAATTTAGAGTTTAAGTAAAAAATCTTAAATAAGTAAGTGGGACGAGAAGACCCTATAGAATTTTAAATAAATTTATTTTACTAGAGATTAGAATTAATAACTGGAAAAATTATTTTATTTTTTGTTGGGGTGACATTATAATAAATAAAACTTTAAATGAATTTTTCATAAATTAATGTTTAATTGATCCAATTTTTTTATTATAAGATTAAATTACCTTAGGGATAACAGCGTTATTAATTTGGAGAGCTCATATCGATAATTTAGATTGCGACCTCGATGTTGGATTAAGAAAAGACTTTAAAGCAAAATTTAAATATTCTAGGTCTGTTCGACCTTTAATTTCTTACATGATCTGAGTTCAAATCGGCGTGGGCCAGGTTGGTTTCTATCTACTAATATATTTTTGATATTAGTACGAAAGGACCATATCAAATAATTTAATTTATTCTATTTTAGCAAAAAGTGCATTAAATTTAGAATTTAATTATGTAATGATATTACATGTAGAAAATGTTTATAATTACTATTTTAGTTACTGTTCTGTTTATTTTAGTTGGTGTTGCATTTTTAACCTTAATGGAGCGAAAGATTTTAAGATATATTCAAATTCGTAAAGGTCCAAATAAAGTAGGATTCATTGGTATTTTACAGCCATTTTCGGATGCTATTAAATTGTTTTTAAAAGAAAGAAATATGCCAATGCTATCTAATTATTTAATTTATATAATTAGACCAGTGTTGGGCTTATTCAATTCTTTATTATTATGAGCTATTTACCCATATTTAATCAACTGTGTTTCGTTCAATATAGGCATAATATTTTTTTTTTTTTGCACAAGAATAGGAGTTTATAGTTTGATAATTACAGGCTGGTCATCAAATTCTAATTACGCTATATTGGGCTGTATTCGATCAATTGCCCAGACTATTTCGTATGAGGTCAGACTTGTATTAATTATTTTGTGTCCTGTTGTAATAACTGAGAGTTTTAACTTAATTGAATTTTATTTTTTTCAACAATTTATATGATTAACATTTTTATTTTTTCCTTTGAGAATTTGTTGAATTTCATCAGCGATAGCTGAAACTAATCGATCACCATTTGTTTTTTCTGAGGGAGAATCAGAATTAGTTTCTGGTTTTAATGTTGAATATAGCGGGGCAGGATTTGCATTTATTTTTTTAGCTGAATATGCTAGAATTATCTTTATGAGTATGATATTTTGTTTAATATTTTTAGGTAGAAAAATTGATTCCTTAATTTTCCTATTCAACTAACATTAATTTCATTTTTATTTATTTGAGTTCGAGGTACATTGCCCCGTTATCGTTATGACAGGTTAATATATTTAGCATGAAAATCATATTTACCAGTAAGTTTAAATCTATTGATTTTTTTTCATGATTAAATCTATTATTTAATTCATTAAAAATTGCCCTAATAATAAGTTAATAGAATCAATTTTTTCTTTTCTCTACTTTCAAAATAAATGCTTTATCTATAAGCTAATTAACTAGTTAATTAATTTATCTCAAAAAGATTTAATTACTGGGTATAAAACAAAATATATAAAATAAATTGTTAAAATTATTCCGATCTTAATATATGGATATTCAACAGGACAAGCTCCAATCCAAGTTAATAAAATTAGAATAATGAATAAGTATCAAAATAAAATTTGATTAATGGGATAATTTAATAGTCCTATAAATTTTGAATTGTTTATGAAGGGAACAAAAATTAAAATTAAAATAAATAATGCAATTACTCCTCCTAATTTATTAGGAATAGATCGAAGAATTGCATATGCAAATAAAAAGTATCATTCTGGTTGAATATGCTTTGGGGTAACTAATGGATTTGCTGGAATAAAATTATCAGGATCACTTAATTTATACGGCTCAAGTATAATATAACAGAAAAAAATAACTAAAATTAATAAAAATCCTAGCATATCTTTAATGGAAAAATAAGGATGAAATGGAATTTTATCATTATTTGAATTAATCCCTAGTGGCTTATTTGATCCTATGACATGCAAGAAAATAAGATGTACAATTGTTAATGCTAAAACAACAAATGGTATGATAAAATAAAAAGAATAAAATCGAGTTAATGTTGCATTATCAACAGCAAACCCCCCTCAAATTCAATTCACTAAGACCGTTCCAAGATATGGAATTGCTGACAATAAATTTGTGATAACTGTTGCCCCTCAAAATGATATTTGGCCCCATGGAAGAACATAGCCTAAAAAAGCAGTAGCCATTAAAATTAATAAAATGATTACTCCTACAACTCAAGTTTCAAAATTTTTGTATGAGCCATAATATAATCCTCGTCCAACATGTAAATAGACACAAATAAAAAATAATGAAGCCCCATTTGCGTGTGAAATTCGTAACATCCATAATTAATATCACGACAAATGTGTCTTAATCTGTTAAATGCACTTGTCACATCCGCAATATAATGCATTGACAAGAATAATCCAGTTAAAATTTGAATAACTAAACATATTCCCAATAACGATCCATAATTTCATCAATATGATAAATTCGTGGCCGCTGGTAAATCAATTAGTGAATTATTTATTATTTTAATTAATGGGTGTGTGCGTCGAGTGATATTTAGCATTTGTTAAAATTTTCTTCGTAAAGGAGACAATTTAATCTAACAATATTCACAACAACAATCAATGTGAATAAAAGATAAATAACTAACATGATAGTTATTATTCCTGATGGAAATATATATAATTTTTTAATTATAAATCTATCGAATAAATTATTTAGCTCTAATAATTTATTAACACTATCCATCTTGAATCTAATAATATTTATAGTTATAATTAAAGTTCAAATAATCATGTTTGATATTAATAATTTTATTGAAAAGTAAAATTTTTCATTTGAGGCAATTCTTGATATATATACATATATATATAAAATTAATATTCCTCCAATAAAAATAAGAAATAAGATATAAGAAAAAAAATATGAATTTATATAAATATACAAATAATTC